>CM059872.1:2538844-3138844 GCA_030490815.1 Acer saccharum
AAGAGATGATCAAAAGATGAGTGAGAAGAAGAAGTTTCACATACAAAAAGTTGAGTCTCGTACTGTAAATCAGATCACTGGGAAAAATGAAGAACTCAAATGCTCTAAAACATGCTTGGGGTTTGTAGCTCTCTTCAAGACCAACAATTTTGGCTTTTGAATCACTCAATTCAAGTTGAAATGAGAGAGATATGATCAAAAAGAATCAAAATTGTAAACAATCTGCTCGGATTTGAATATAAATGGAAAAGAGATGGAGAAAGAAGGGGATGACGGGAGCCAATCAAGGCTGCCACTCACACCCCGTGGGGAGCGCATGGGCCACACGGGACCAGAGGGTGCTCGCCGTGTGGTCCACGGCTCCACACGTGGTGGCCAATGCATGCCTTTGGCCATGCTTGCCTCTCGCGCGCTCCCTCACGTTCGTCAGCCATATCCGTGTCGTCCGAACTCGATTTCGAATCCGTTTTTATATTACGAACCGTGACTCCCTCACCACGACTACGACTATAAAACTTTGAAAAATGGTTGAGAAATCATCTCAAAAAATAACGATGAAGTCAACTCAACGAATGAGAACGCAAAGTAGCATAGCTAAGTCGTTTGGACTCGAAACCTTATGAATGAGTAACCGAAACGACCGGAACTCAATAAGGAATCAAATAAGAACATATTTAAGTCCAAAATATAAAACACACAAACAAATAAACACAAATTCACACAAGCATGTCATATCAAAGAAATAGTCACAAAGCATGCAATTTCACAATGTTTGTCAATACAAGATCAATGCATGAGCATACTATGAAGTGTGTGAATGTGTTATACAAAATGTTTGAACCACGATGCAGGGACACACATGTATGAATTGTGTGTATGTGCGCTAACGCCTTGCAAGAGGATGGAAGTCAAGATATACCTTTGACGCTTTGCACCTCTTGAAGACGACTTTTGCACTAGACGTTGCTCTTCACTTTTTAAGCTTCCTTTCTTCAAATAATGTCCTAAGCAACAACTAATACAAACATAGAGTGTTTTCCAATGGAATCAAGCCAATACAATTCATAAACCTTACACTTCTAGAATCCAAATAAACTCTAATATCTCCCACTGCACTTGCAAACACTAACGTTCCGTTGCCCAAGCGCAAATTGATTTCATTCTTACTCAGCCTTCTCCTTTCTTGGAACCCCTGCAAGGAATAACAAACATGATTAGTGGCTCCAGAGTCTATGATCCAAGAATCTGTAGAATCTGCCAAAAAACATGTTTCAAGATAATTCACATTACCTTCTTCCTTCTTATTCTGGGACTTTGGGCAATTTCTTTTCCAATGTCCATTTTCACCACAAAGGAAGCATTTCCCTTTGATCTTGGTTACTTTCTTGGTCTCCTTCTTGGTAGGCCCAAGTTGCTTTTTCTTCTGTTGTTTCTTGACCTTCTAACGGGTCTTAACAGTAGCAACTTTACCAACCATATGAATCTCTTGACCCTTGACTTTCACAAGGATCTTTTCAGCACTTTGAACATCTTGCATCAGGCCTTGTAAGGTGTATTCCTTTTTGTTCAAAGTGTAGTCCAATTTGAACTGATCAAAGGAATCTGACAATGAATTGACAACCATATCAATTTTTGTCTCACCATCTATCTCAACGCCATACAGTTCAGCAATGTTGAGATGTGCTATGACTTTCATCATGTGATCCTTAACAGCCTGTCCAGGTTTCATCCTAAGATTCATAAAAGCAGTCACTGCCTCTCTCTTAGTCGTCCTGGACTTCATAGCAAACATCTCCTCTAGGGACATCATTATATCAGCAGCAGACTCCATTCCTTCATGCTGCTGTTGCAACACGTCGGAGATAGTAGCCATAATATAACATTTGGCCATATCATCTGAAGTCTTCCACTGCTCATACTCATCTCTATGCATTATGTTAGATTCATTATTAGGAGCAGGTGGTTTAGGAGTAGTTAGAACAAACTTATGTTTTTCACTTTGCAGCAACAACCCAATTTTCCTTTTCCATGTGACATAATTATCTCCAGTTAAAGTGTTATCTTTCAGGATGTTCATAAGTGATGGGGTCATGATTTCTGAATAAAACAAAACATATATAAGTAAATAATCATGATAAAGCACTTTTAAATATTTATCTTGAATTAAATAAATAACTCAATCATAAAAATTCAACGGTGATCCAACACCTATAAACGTTACGCCTCCTTTGGGAGTTCGCACCATTTACTAGTTAGACTAGGTCCCACCTAATTGTTAACATAACAACCAGCGTTTTCAATTTTAGCCTTGCAATTTTACTAACAAGAACTCTTGGGAGGATATCAATAAAATTACATTGAGTGTGTTACCAAGATATCGACCCTCAATTTTCTCTCACGAAAATCCCTCCTTGGGGAGTAGATCTCGTTTGAGTCCATTGTCTAGTCTATCCTTGTAAGGAAGTATATTGCTAAATTCCATTCATGGACGCCCCTTGGGGGGATTACCAATAAATAATAAAGCTCAACTAACCTTGGAGGCCATAGGTGTTACAAAAACACCTTCTCCCACTGAATTATTTAAGGCGTGTGATTAAATCCCATAGAATGATTTACCAAGTTATCTAGATGCCAATTTAGATACCTAAATCATTCAATGCATGTTCATACCGAAAGAGATATATGAGTGGCACTCCTATTCTATATGTCATGTTATCATACAATAACAAATATTGTAATATTTATGCAAAAAATAAATAGCTACAATTTTGGTCCATCCTAGAAAAGCAAGTAAATTACAATTTGTCAGGAATACAAGATCTTCAAGTGGCCACCAACCATACGCTCATCCCTCGGCTTCCTCCCATGGGCGTGCACAGCCCACAACCCCACAAAGGGGCTGCCGTGCGCACACTATGAGACCACATAGGGCTGCCATGCGCAGCCCACCATGTAATGGGCTTGCCATGCGCAGCCCAATCCACTCCTAGGGTGCGCACGGTGCTCGTTCTTGGTTCCGGTTGCTTCCTTTTTCTTCAAGTCTTCGAATCCTCAATGCTTGAACATATTACAGCAGTATTTAAACTAATAAAATACTGCAGTATTTTTATTTTTTTTAATCACTGCAGTACTTTTTACAAAAAAAAAAAAAAAAAACTGCACTTAAATTAAATAAAAAACTGCAGTAAAATACTGCACTTAAAATAAAAATAAAAATAAAACCTAGCAACTACCAAGAAGGAATTATGGCGATGATAGACCACCCTTCTTGTTACAATTCCATAACAAAAAAAAATACAATGAAAATCTAGGACCAAAATCGAGCAACAACAATCCACATAATAAACATATATAAAACCATACATCCACATGTAATTATATATGCGAATACCTAGAGTGCCATCTCTTTCTAAACATGCATAATCACAATAAAAAGAAATAGATTCACGTATATATACGTTAATTAATTAAAAGGGTTCAACCAAGGCTCTGATACCAATTGTAGGGAAAAATACTGTAGTACACGCAGCGGAAGCGAGACTAAAAATTAGATTTAGTATGTTTTAAAATTTTTCCTTTTTATGAACCTTAAACCCTTTAATTAATTAACTATACATATCAAGTAACAAAAGTAGAATACCTTTTGTCGCGTGATCCGATTGACTTACGTCGATGGTAATCCGCAAGATCTTCAATCCTAGCACGAACATGAATCACCTAGGAGTGTGGTCTCCCTTTTCTTTGAATTGCAAACCTGAGAATGGACAAAAAAACTTTTCTTTTTCTTTTGTTAGTCACAAAACAATCAAAAGAATACAAAGAATATTCCGGTTACTTTTGAGTTCTCAATCTAATGATCGAAACTCGCGTGAATCTAATTCGATGTTGTACACACAAGCTTATTGATGAACAAGCAATTAGTGTACCATCAAAAGAATAATCTCTTCTCTCTTTTATGTCTTGGTAGAATAATCAAACACTTTCTTTGAGTTGAGAAGAAGAAGAAAAATTGATTAAGTGAACCAGTGGGGTGGCCGAATTCTATAACAAGTGTTATATAGGGTGGCCAAAATTTCTTCTCCTCTTCCTTTAGGGTTGGCCGAAATCTACATGTGGTCCAATTAGGGTTGCCGCAATTCCTCTACAAAAAAGGATTTGTGTTGCACCCTAATACACATCAACTTTAGACTTCTAACCCTAGTCCAACTCATAAGTATTTTTATTCTATTATTGACTATAATAAAAAGACTTCTTATTTGATTAAATAAATAAACTTAATTATTTATTTTCTTACCAAACAAGTCTTTTATTTTTAATATACTACTACCGATAGTATATCTCTAGGAAATATATTTCCTGATCAGAAAAAGATTTGTTTCTTAATTAAATAATTAATTAATTAATTAATTAATTCTTATTTAATCAAACAATGAAACAAAATAATATATTTGGCTAATATTTTAACCTTGCCTTCCCACATGTATAAAATGGGCCATATATTATTTTCTTATTTCATTTAATCCATTGGACTTTAAATAAAAAGCCCACATGTGAACCAGATCCATTCTTACTAAAAGAAACAAGCCCACATGCCTTTCATTAATATATTAATATAATTAAGCAGCCCATTAAATAAATAATGTGCAAATTATATTCTTAATATATTAAATGCAATTCTAGATGGACCCATAAATTGGTCCGGTAGAATATATCAAGTGATCCATGCAAGTCCGTGTGGATTGGGGATCTTGGCGGGCTATCTAAATTTAAGCTTCAATAGACATAACCTAATCACAATCAACAAATGATTCACTTAGGTTCGATCCATTAACTTTAACTCATTCCACTAAAGAGCTAAAATTGAACTCTTAAATAAAGATAGAATAAGAAGATGTTTCCTCATTCATACCCTAGACAATCATATTGACTTGGATATTTTGACTTGTCCAAAAGTTACCATATTTACTCATATGACCACGTTCTGAACTTGGATATTTTGACTTGTCCAAAAGCCATGTTTTCAATAGATACTATCGAAAACTCAACGTTGAGATTTAATATCCAATTACCTCAAAACATCCATATGATGATATTATACTCTCATTTAATAAATGGAGCCACGATGTCCATATCTATAAATGAAGTCCTCTATCGATTAACAAATGAATATCACCAAACTATCGAGGATAGACTATGCTATATAATCGTACTCATTGATAACTCAAATGATATCACTTGCAACCATAAGTCCATCATTTATCTCAGGATTAAGATAGACTCTCCGATTGTCCTGATAATGAAAAGACTATTATCTACTGACAGTTCTAGATAAAGCTTTTCATTGTGATCCAGTTCAATGCATCCAGTGCACTAGATTCTTTTACTCGAAGACACTCCGATGATTTTAGACTCATCATATATCATTTGATCCCACTCAAATGCTAGCAAAAGAATTCTACAACTTTAACAAGATAAATGTGTCCAACCTTTAACTTAAGTTGTGAACATTATTCAAGACTAACTAAAGAATTGTGTCTACCTCATACATATCCAGTGTACGAACAATTCTTCTTTTCTCATAGTCTTTAGACCTTATGATTATTTACTTTGACAATTATAATATTAAACTATAAATGCTATAAGATTTGTTAAACCAGAAACCACTTTATTAATATGAAAAAGATTGTCAATTACAACATTACACTCTTGCTATTGAGCATAATCCTAACATATTGCACAGTGTGTATAAAACTATCTAGAGGGGGGGGTGAATAGATTTTAAAGATATTACCCAATTTTTCGTGTATGGTCAATATTACGAAATTACCCCTTGCAAGATAAAGCAATAAATCAAGTATAAAATGCGGAAATTAAATAACACTTGATTTTTTACGTGGAAACCCTCACGAGAAAAACCTGGGCTAAAAAGTGAGCCACACCCGAACCTCGACTCCACTAAGTGATGAAAATTACAACCTAATCCCGGAAGTAATCACACACCTACCTAATCCCGGTATGAGTGAACCTAGTTCTAATGCTTGCGATCTAAGCAACCTAATCCCGGATACTACACACAAGACTTATGTTCTCAATGAAGAGATTAACACCCTAAGTGAATATATGATGAAATTTCCCATAAGTAGTAGTGCAAAATATACCTAGAGGGGGGGTGAATAGGTATTTACTCAAATTCTTCTAATATTAAAAATGATGCGGAATATAACAAAGAAAATGCACACTTGATTAGATTTAGCAAATGAATTGATTTCACTAATACAAGAGTTAATCAATTTACAAGATATGCAATCAATGTAAGATATGGAAGATAAAGAAAAGTAAAAACAAAAATGAACACAAGTGTTTTTACGTGGTAAAACCTCAAAGAGGAAACATCCACGGGTTGATACCACAACCACCGGCAAAGCAATCCACTATGTGAAAAAGGACTTACACACTCAAGCTATCAACTCATGATATCCGCTCAAGCTATCAACTACTAATCTACCCTCGGGCTAGTGAATCACCAAGCCTACTTCCTATCCGAGATGTGTCCTACACCTCTAGAAAGCAACTTCCTATCTAAGATGCTCATGTCTCTAGGAAGATTTCTTGCTTGCCTATCCGGATCCTCCCGACCCTAGACAAGTCTCCTTGCTTGATTATCCAAGTCCTCCCGACTCTAATCAAGACTTCCTTGCTCTATCCACAAAGCTTCACTCACTTTGCTAGAGACTTCAACCTAATGCAAGGCTATGATCTAAGTGATCCAAATGATGCAAACACAATCAAATTAAACTAGATGATCAATCAAGCTAAATGTACATGTTCAATGATAATCTAGAATATGCTTTCAACACACAATCACAAAATTATCTTGAAATCAAGACATGTAAATCAATAAGAACAAGGTATGATTATTCAATATATCACACTAAAAAACCTAGTTCTTAGATTATGAAATTAAACCTAGAAAATAACATGAGGCACATCATATATTCTTTTTCTAGAATCAATTTCAAACAAAATCAAGTTTAGCACATATATGTTCAAGAGAAATCACAAAGCTAAAACTCAATTGACAAATGATCAAACACCCCTAGCATATGATCTAACATCCTTCTCAACATATTTCATCAATCAAATAGTAAGAATCAAAGAGATGATCAGAGATGAAATGAAAAAGAAGAAGTTGAACAAAAACAACCTTGACCACGTACTGAAGATCAGTCTACTGGGAAGAATGACGAAGTCAGATGCCTTTGGAAATGATTGAGGTTTGTATCTCTCATCAAGACCAACAATTTTGGCTTTTGAATCAATCGATTTTGAGTTCGTATGAGAAAGTTATGATCAAAATACTAAAACTAAAACTTGAAGAATTTCTGCAGAATATTCAAAAGTGTTCTTGAAAATCTTCAAATGTTTGGAGGGAAAATGAGAGGATTAAATGGAGGAGAGAGAAGGCAAAAATGAGCCAATCAAGCATGGCCACATCACCCAGCCCGTGGGGGGCGCATGGGCCACACGGGGGCAGAGAGCCCCTCTGGCCGTGGGGCCCACGGCTCACCCACGGCTTGGGCCACACGTGGCCTCTCGGCCACCTTCGCCTCTCACGCGCTCCCTCACGTTCTTCAGCCGTATCTTGGGCATCCGAACTCCAATTTCGAATCCGTTTTTGGATTACAAACCGTGACTCCCTCATGCATGACGATGACTACACAAATTTGAAAAATGGTTGAGAAATCATCTTGGAAAACGACGATGAAGTCAACTCAACGAATGAGAACGAAAAGTAGCGTAGCTACATCGTTTGGACTCGAAATCTTATGAATGAGTAACCGAAACGACCGAAACTCAATAAGGAATCATAATAGAGCATATTTAAGTCCAAATACAAAAATACGGAAACAAACAAAAACAAATTCACACAAGCATGCCATATCAAAGAGATAGTCACAAAGCATGCAATTCTACAATGTTTGTCTATAAGAGACCAATGCATGTGCATACAAAGAAGTGTGTGAATGTGTTATACCAAATGTTTGAACTATGATGTAGGGACACACATGTATGAATTGTGTGTGTGTGCGCTTATGCCTTGCAAGAAGAAGAAGTATCTCAATACCTTAGCATCCAAATAAGCACATTTCCTCTTGAAGACAAACTTTGCATACGACGTTGCTTTCCTTCTTTGAAGCTTGATCTAATCACGAAACACCTAAGCAACTAAGCAAGACAAACAAAAAGTGTTTTGCAATGGAATCAAGCCAACACAAATCTAAGATCTTACAATCTCCCCCTTTGGCTATTCCATTGGCAAAACCTCAACCTCACCATACAATGTTTCACTCCAATAAACTCAAGTTGATAGCATACTTTCATCCTCACATTACAAAGAGATTCCTAGACTAAAAAGTCTTCAAGAATTCCTCTTTTGGTCTTCAAAGTACCTATGAGAGAAAATAGCAAAATAAACAAGAGATCTTCTCTAAAAAAGAATGGTGAGATATTAACCAAAAACAAATATAGAAGACATCCCTTATCTCATACAAAAATGCATTATCTCAAGTGAATAAAATGTTTTCATATTAAAGCATTCCCTTAATTTCCTAGTTCCCAAGGACCAACCATCCTTAACATTAGCAAGAAAGAATTCTTTCTCCCCCTTAAGACAAGAATTCTCCCCCTTAAGACAAAGTCACAATTAAGCACCAAGAGGAATATGATTCACACAATTGAAACATTTTCTTACACACAAGGTGTGAAGTATACAAAATCTCCCCAATATCAAACATGGTGAGAAATACATTTTCTCCCCCTTTTTGTCAAGGAATAGACAAGGGACACAAGAGATAAAGAGCGACATACAAAGCAAACAAATCGTATAGAGAGCGAAGTTGAATAAACTAAAGCCCCCCCTTAACATATGCTCCACATATTATCACCAAGTAGATTTGTTCACAAGGGACATCACACAATCACACAATCAAGCAATAAGAGAAAATATTTCATAACTTGTCAAAGTCCAAGAGAGAATCATAGATTTTCATTAATCTCTCAAAAATATTCTCACATTGCTAATGAATCAAGCACATAAGCAAAATGTGTGTGTGTGAATGCTTCTCACATATATAGTAGGAGTAATTGTGATATCAACATGCAAACTCTATCCACACCTATCCATCTAAAGCCTTTCCAAAAATAGGTCAAACCGATATTCATCCGGATTTTTTCTTTTAAAATGAATAGATATCAACATATGAGCGTGTGTGTGCATGTGGCTCGTTCTCCCGTTTCTATTTGTCAACCCGAGCTTTTTCACAATTCTCAACTATACACCATAAGCCTTTTTGTTTTGTTTTGTTTTAGGCTTGAATCAAAGAATTTTTTTTTTATGATTCATTTCAACACTTCTTTGATTTTACTAACAAAAACATATACTCCTCATGTCGGCTTTCACTCATCACAATGGCGTAGCCCTTTCCTACATTGGGTGGCTGCACAACCAAGGTGTCTAGCCCTTTCCATGAGGGTGCTCGTTGATTACTATATAGTGCCGAAGCAAAATTGATACATACCATAGGTCATCTATCATGTACTTAACAATAAACTTCTAGATGCATCCATTATCTACACATATTCAACCACAAAAAACTCAAAACTAAAACATATAAGAGAAGCATTAGTGCACTTTTCAAAAATAAGAATTTCAAGCTCAAGTGCATGATCTAGAAACAATAAAAGATACTTGTTAAAGATCATTACTTCTCAAGTGAGTAGCTCTCAAAGATAATGATATTCAATTTAAAGTTTTGCTCATCAAGCCACTCACAATCACACAAAGACATCAATCAACACAAATCATGCCAATGGACATTCTAAGAGTTTTAAACCTCTCTTTGTCCAAGGGCTTAGTGAACAAGTCCGCAAGTTGATTTTTAGTAGGCAAATGCTTTAGAGTAACAATAGAATGTTCAACTAGGTCTATAATGAAATAATGCCTAATGTCTATGTGTTTTGTGTGGGAGTGTTGAGCCGGATTTTTAGAGATGTTAATGGCACTTAAGTTATCACAATAAAGTGTCATTTTTCCTTGTTCTATCTCATAATCCTTAAGGATTTGTTTCATCCAAAGTAATTGTGTGCAAGCACTTCCGGCCGCAATGTATTCGACTTCGGAAGAGGAAAGGGAAACCGAATTTTGTTTCTTACTTGACCAAGAAACCAAGTTATTACCAACATAAAAGCAACCGTCTGATGTGCTTTTACGGTCATCTATGTTTCCCGCCCAATCCGCATCACAATAGCCTACAAGGATATCATTGGTATCAAATGAATAGAATAGACCAAGACTATGAGTTCCTTTGATGTACCTAATGATCCTCTTGACGGCTTTTAAGTGAGATTCCTTGGGATTGGCTTGAAATCTAGCACACAAGCCTACACTAAAGCAAATGTCGGGTCTACTAGTCGTTAGGTAAAGTAGACTACCTATCATGCTTCTATAAAGGCTTTGGTCAACACTTTTCCCTTTTTCATTTTTGTCAAGTATTAAAGTGGTGCTCATGGGAGTTTCAAAATCTTTTCCATTTTCTAGGCCAAATCTCTTAATAAGATTTTTAGCATATTTAGATTGATTCAACATTGTGCCTATGCTAGTTTGCTTTACTTGCATTCCTAGAAAATAATTCAACTCACCCACCATGCTCATTTCAAATTCACTTGACATAACACTAACAAATTCATCAACCTTGGTTTTATTAGTAGACCAAAAAACAATGTCATCAACATATATTTGTGCAACAAAAATTTCATGATCATGATGTTTGATAAACAAAGTTCTATCAATGCCACCTCTCATATATTAGTTGTCAATAAGGTATTGAGTCAACCTATCATACCAAGCTTTTGGAGCTTGTTTAAGGCCATAGAGAGCCTTTTTCAATTTAAACACATGATTAGGAGAGTATGGGTCTACAAAACTCTTAGGTTGTTCAACATACACTTCTTCTTGAAGGTATCCATTGAGGAAAGCACTTTTGACATCCATTTGAAATAATTTGAACTTTTTAATACATGCAATGGACAACAAAAGTCTAATGGATTCGAGACAAGCAACCGAGGCAAACGTCTCATCAAAGTCTACACCTTCCACTTGAGTGTAACCTTGAGCCACTAGTCTAGCTTTATTCCTCACAATCTTGCCACTTTCATCGGTCTTATTCCTATAAACCCATTTAGTGCCAATTACATTTATATCTTTAGGTCTAGGAACCAAGGACCACACTTCATTCCTCTCAAATTGATTAAGTTCATCTTGCATAGCCCCAACCCAATATTCATCAACAATTGCTTCATTAATATTTTTGGGTTCAATTTGAGAAGTGTAGCAAGCATAAGAAATTTGGTTAGCACAAGTTCTAAAGGTCTCTTGGTAGCTATGTAAGAATTTTTCTTATGAGACACTTTGGTTTGCTTACCTAATTGGCAAGGTTCACAAACCACCTCAAGCTTTTTACCAAGATTAGGAAGACCTCTAACAATGCCATGTTTTTCAAGCTTTTTCAAATCTTTAAAATTCATGTGACCCAAACGTTGATGCCACAAATCAAGCTTGTTGCACTCATGTGCCATATTGCAAGTTAGAGATTACAAGTTAGAGGATCTATCTCAAGACAATAGCAATTGTCTATAGACCTTTTGACTCTTAGGACAACATTGCTCTTTTTATCACTTATAGTGCACACATCTTTGTTAAAGCTAACTTATTTAAAAATTTCACACAAGTGAGTAATGCTTATCAAGTTAGCTTGTAACCCATCAACATACAAAGTATTGCGAAGTTTAGGCAATTCGGGGATACAAATTGTTCCTTTGCCAAGAACTTGCTTTTTGGTACCATCACCAAAAGTAACCCAACCTCCATCTTTTAAAACAAGATTCTTAAAGAACTCTTTGTTCCCGGTCATGTTCCTAGAGCAACCGCTATCTAGGTACCAAGAATAGGAGGAGTTGGCACGTAAAGCATATTGTGCAATATGACATTTAGATGTGTCTTTTCTAATCCACACATTTTTCACAACATGCCTCTCACTCTTACTTCTAACATGCTTTGACTCAATGTTAGGCTTTTTAACATGCACCTTGACCTCATTGGTCACATTTTCAAAAATATCAAACAAAGCATTATCAACTTTCTTATGCATAATAGAGTGAGGCACAACACAAGATTTAGCAAGCAAGTCATCAACGACTTTTTCCACAACATGCTTTTCCAAGGTCTTCCTAGGTCTATTTCTATATCTATACATGGATGATTGCCTAGGTCCATTCAAAGACATATCATGAAAAGCATTATCAAGTTTGCATTTCCGAATATACTCAAAGCATCTAGGTCGAATATGTCCTATTATATTTCAATGATGACAAATAGAAATAAATTTGAGAAATTTACCATTTTCATTTGCTTCCAACTCCTTTGGACTTCTCATAATTTTTCCTCTTTGATGTGCAACCCTTGATGCTACACCTCTTGCATTTGAGGTTGATGCTCCTTGATGTTTATGTTGTTGTGTTCTTCCATTGAACATCCTTGTTGATGAAGAGGCACCTCTGGTAGCTTTCATAGCTTTACCTTAAGTGAGTGTACCTACATTTGTTTCAATGCTTGCTTTGACAAAAGTAGATTTGTTAGATGAAGGAGTCTCCTTCTCATTGATATAACCCAAACCTCTTTTGTCACATGGATGCTTTCCACTTTTAATAAGGGTTTCAACTTTGTTAGAGCTAGATGACATCTTGCCAATCATATTATTAGCCTCATCAAGTTTCTCACAAAGCATCCTAATGTTAATGGCATATTTTTCCGCTATGTCATCACTAAACATAACATCTTTACGTGATTTATCTAGCCATTGTTCATACTTTTTCTCTTGAGTTAAGTGCTCACTAATTTTGGCTTTAAGCATGTTTTCTAGCCTTTTAGCACTAACAAGAGAAATATCCCTTTGCTCAATTTCTTACTTCAAGATGCTAAGTCTATCATTGCTATCTTTTAGATTCAATTCTAAACTTAAGATCTTGTCTTTAAGTTCATTGAATTCTTTTGAGCCAAGAGCATGATTCTCTAGCTTCTTATTGAGGGACATATTGACTTTGGATAAACGTTCATTTTCAAAAGTAAGATCATCGATCTTTTTCTCATCTAAGTCAATATGTTCAACAAAAGAAGCCACATAGGAACACACTTCCTTAATCATGATTATCACAAACAAAAACACAAAACACTACAAAGAAATGATCTATCTAAGTGCGTCTAGACACCCGCTCTGATACCAAATGAAATTTCTCTTAAGTAGTAGTGCAAAATATACCTAGAGGGGGGGTGAATAGGTATTTACTCAAATTCTTCCAATATTAAAAATGATGCGGAATATAACAAATAAAATGCACACTTGATTAGATTTAGCAAATGAATTGATTTCACTAATACAAGAGTTAATCAATTTACAAGATATGCAATCAATGTAAGATATGGAAGATAAAGAAAAGTAAAAACAAAAATGAACACAAGTGTTTTTACGTGGTAAAACATCAAAGAGGAAACATCCACGGGTTGATACCACAACCACCGGCAAAGCAATCCACTATTTGAAAAAGGACTTACACACTCAAACTATCAACTCATGATATCCGCTCAAGCTATCAACTCCTAATCTACCCTCGGGCTAGTGAATCACCAAGCCTACTTCCTATCTGAGATGTGTCCTACACCTCTAGAAAGCAACTTCCTATCCAAGACGCTCACGTCTCTAGGAAGATTTCTTGCTTGCCTATCTGGATCCTCCCGACCCTAGACAAGTCTCCTTGCTTGATTATCCGAGTCCTCCCGACTCTAATCAAGACTTCCTTGCTCTATCCACAAAGCTTCACTCACTTTGCTAGAGACTTCAACCTAATGCAAGGCTATGATCTAAGTGATGCAAATGATGCAAACACAATCAAATTAAACTAGATGATCAATCAAGCTAAATGTACATGTTCAATGATAATCTAGAATATACTTTCAACACACAATCACAAAATTATCTAGAAATCAAGACATGTAAATCAATAAGAACAAGGTATGATTATTCAATATATCATACTAAAAAACCTAGTTCTTAGATCATGAAATTAAACCTAGAAAATAACATGAGGCACATCATATATTCTTTTTCTAGAATCAATTTCAAACAAAATCAAGTTTAGCACATATATGTTCAAGAGAAATCACAAAGCTAAAACTCAATTGACAAATGATCAAACACCCCTAGCATATGATCTAACATCCTTATCAACATATTTCATCAATCAAATAGTAAGAATCAAAGAGATGATCAAAGATGAAATGAAAAAGAAGAAGTTGAACAAAAACAACCTTGACCACATACTGAAGATCAGTCTACTGGGAAGAATGGCGAAGTCAGCTGCCTCTGGAAATACTTGGGGTTTGTAGCTCTCATCAAGACCAACAATTTTGGCTTTTGAATCAATCGATTTCAAGTTTGTATGAGAACGTTATGATCAAAATACTAAAACTAAAACTTGAAGAATTTCTACAGAATATTTGAAAGTGATCTTGAAAATCTTCAAATGTTTGGAGGGAAGGAGAGAGGATTAAATGGAGGAGAGAGAAGGCAAAAATAGCCAATCAAGCAGGGCCACGTCACCCAGCCCGTGGGGGGCGCGTGGGCCACATGGGGGCAGAGAGCCCCTTTGGCTGTGGGGCCCACGGCTTGGGCCACACGTGGCCTCTTGGCCACCTTCGCCTCTCGCGCGCTCCCTTACGTTCTTCAGCCGTATCTTAGGCATCGAACTTCGATTTCGAATCCATTTTTGGATTACAAACCGTGACTCCCTCATGCATGACAAAGACTACACAACTTTGAAAAATGGTTAAGAAATCATCTCGGAAAATGATGATGAAGTCAACTCAACAAATGAGAACGAAAAGTAGCGTAGCTACATCGTTTGGACTCGAAACCTTATGAATGAGTAACCGAAACGACCGAAACTCAATAAGGAATCATAATAGAGCATATTTAAGTCCAAATACAAAAATACGGAAACAAACAAAAACAAATTCACACAAGCATGCCATATCAAAGAGATAGTCACAAAGCATGCAATTCTACAATGTTTGTCTATAAGAGACCAATGCATGTGCATACAAAGAAGTGTGTGAATGTGTTATACAAAATGTTTGAACTACGATGCAGGGACACATATGTATGAATTGTGTATATGTGCGCTTATGCCTTGCAAGAGGAAGAAGTATTTCGATACCTTAGCATCCAAATAAGCACATTTCCTCTTGAAGACGAACTTTGCATGCAACGTTGCTTTCCTTCTTTGAAGCTTGATCTAATCACGAAACACCTAAGCAACTAAGCAATACAAACAAAAAGTGTTTTGCAATGGAATCAAGCCAACACAAATCTAAGATCTTACATATGAATATCCAAATGCAACATAGAGCAAGGGAAACCATATATGCTTATCTAAGATGATGAATTTGCAATTAAAACAATCCTAGATATTAAAACTAAATGACATGTCAAATAGTTTAGCTAATCAAGATTAAGCAAAAACCTAATTAGCTATCACAATACAACACTCAATCATGTCAAACACAACAATCTCTATTTTGAATATTAGATTTTAATCTAAGACCAAGCAAATAATAAAAGAGATGCCTTGATAAATAAAACACTAATTATAAATGATAATAGTGAAGAACATACCAAGGGAAGTGTGTTAACCAAGACCCATGCAAGTAAACATCCTAACTATGTTAGAAAATTCTTAGATGATATTTTGATGCATATGAAAATGGGTTTTGAGAGTTAAAGAAAGGTTCTTGGGAGTTTCTCTCTTGAAGATATTTTTCTCTCAAAAGTGTGTGTATATCAAAAGTGAAGAAGAAAATAAATATATATATATATCAGATCATGAAAAAAAACTGCACCATTTTAATGTTTTACCCATATATATATTTATATTATCACACACACAAAACGCACAGCTTGCATAAATATGTATATATTTGATTGTTCAAAATGCCCAGCTTGCATAACTATATATATATATATATATATATATATATATATATATATATATATATATATAATTTTAACAATCAAAACGCACAGCATTTGGATGCTGAAATGTGAGTGACAAAGGAAAAAATCATGTGAGGTGAGCTCATGATAGAAAAAACAAGTGATCCAATGATGTGCCATATTAAAGTCAAAGCAATCACAAAGTAAAAGAGCTCACATGTAGCTAATGCATACAATAAAAAAACCTTGAAAAAATAAAAGCAAATTGTGGTGTGGCCATGTGTGCAGCGTGTGTTCAACGGGGACAGATGGGTGTTTTTGGCGTGTGAGTGGCGTGTGGCTAACGGGGCTGTGAGCTGCATGCCCCTCACATGCCAAGCCACTCTTGGTGTGGCTTTCATGCCACACGAAGCCGACAATCGTTCCGAGAGATTTTTAGTCCAGTTGATCTCGAAACTCAGAATTCAATTCCGTCTTCAGAATTTAAACCTGGACTAAATCACAAATATGAAAAATTACATAACTTTTCAATTTAAGCTCAAAATTGACTTTTGATTTCCAATAAAAACACGGAATGTCCCAAATATCTCAGAAATCATCCGAAACATATAGACAAGTCTCCGAATCGCTCGGAACTCATCTATGGACAAATCCACACATAAAAATAAAACAAAAAAGTGCAAGTGTGGAATGACATGTGAAGAGAATGCACACAAATGCTAGTATGCTAAGTGTGTGTGTGCAATCTAAGCCTCTTCAAAGAAAACTAAGCACTAGAGATTATACCTTTGGCGTGCTTGTCCCTTGAGGTTTTGAAAGAGCCTTTGAGCTTGATCCTCAATCACCTAAACTACCCTTGCACAATAAACCCCAACATGTGGTTTGTTCACGAAATAAGCCAATCAATAAACGGGAACCTTACACTGCGGGTACCGCTGCCAAAGCCGCAGCAGTATCCACAACGGTGCATTAAAAAATGCATCAGGTATGAAGACTGCTACGCCTACTGCTGTGGCTTCTATAGCGGTTAAGGCAGTGGTATGCACTGGGCATAAAACGTTGTGCCAACTGCTGCGAAAACCCACAGCGGTCAAGAGAGCTCAAAACAGAGCAACCCACCGCTGCAAATTCCAGCAGTGGTACCGACAGTGGTCTCCTGAATCATGCAAAGCCTAAGTAAAAAAAAATGCAATCTTAAGCTTCTAAATGCATGGCTTTGCATCCTAATGCCTAAACATGTCATGTCATTTCAATGTTCAAGATGCAATCAATTAAGAACATGCATGAAGAGATATTCAGAGCATGAATGTACACATTTGAAAACACACAACATACAAGAATAAGAATTATGTATGAGTTGTGAGTGTGTGCAACTATATCTCTTCAAAGCAAGTAAACACTAGAAATTTACCTTTGGTGCTTCTTCTCTTGAGGTCTTGAGAGCCTAAACTACCTTTACATCAAACCCCAATATGTGGTTTATCCACGAAATAAGCCAATCAATAAATGAGGACCTTACAAATGCTTATAGTTAAATAACTCCTTTGGACCTCTTAGTGTACGTTCTTGTTCTTAATAATCACGTAAATGATATCGCTCACCTCTGTAAGGTGTTAAAAATCCCGGCATATTTATGTATCCCGAATCGACAACATAATAATATCCTAAAAGAATACAAATAAATATTTATACTTTACAATAATTGAAATAGTGAAATACTAATACGTCATACGTACCTTTATTAGGATAGGGAAAACCATTCTCTTGTCTTCCAATTGCATCCAAAAACACCATTGAATCGTTAGCGGTTTCTTCCCAACCCGTGTAAACAAATGTGAACATCATGTCAAACGAACATGCACACATAAATATTTATTGCTTTTGGGTTCATTGGAAAACCTCGTCAACTATTGCTAACCATACCCTCTTGTGAAATGTGGATACTGTAAATCACCTTTTTTGACATGGTCATGTAATATGCGAATAAAAGTAACTTCATTTTGTCAGACCATTCGACCTTAATTTTCGTCGACATCGGCACCAACATCATATGGAAGGTTCTTGAATTCTACAACCATTACACATAAAAATAAGGACTCGACTTTGCATGCCCATATATGATATATCCAAAAAGTTTGGTCATTTAACCATGCTTTCAACTAATTACTATTTCTGGTTTGATTCTATTTTAATTTATTTATATAATATATATATTATTTACACTCACTTTTCTAAAAATAAGTACACTGTTAACAACTCAACAAAGCAAACACCTGCAATGATTAAAGCAAAGCATACACTCTAACAAAGCAAACAACATAAAAGTGATTAAAGTCTCATCCACATTGACAAAGCAAACAACATAAAAGTGATTAGTTATTAAAGTGTCATCATCATCCTTCGTTGCTAGTTTAGTTTCTTCTTCACTTTCTCTTTGTCTCTACATAAACACTATATCTAGACTATAACACTGATTCTTTCAAAAGATGTGTCCAGAATTTGCTAAAACACCTGCAGATGTGTGCATTTACACGATCTAACTCATTAAAAAAATTAACTTGTTTTAGTTGAATCCAATGACTGACCAACTATCAAAGCAAACATCAATTTAGAGATTATGTTCAAGCATAAAATCCAATATTGTTCAAACATCGGTTTAACTCATAAAATCCAATGTTGTTCAAATTGTTCAAACATTAGTTTAACTCATAAAAAATAAAAAAAATAAAAAAAATCAACTTGTCTTAGTTGAATCCAATGCTGCCTCTCTTCATAATCTCTCTTTTTCATCATAGGGTTGTGAATTCCACCTAGTAGATTATGTTCGAGCATCCATCATATATTCTACAGAAAATGTGAGATTATGTATTTATTAAAGCTAATTAATTTAGAGATTAAATTCCAAACTAAGCTAAACCAAATAAAGAATATGTCATAGCCTTCATAATATTTCATTTGGGATAGATAAAACATAGACAGTCTCCAAGACAAAAAACATGAGGCAAAACAAACAACACCAAGAGAAAACACATCACATAATAATAAAAATAAACCAATATAACAAAAAATGGAAACAAACCTTGGTTCAAAGTTTCCACAACAGAGAAATATGCACAAGTCACTACAAATAAATTATTAAAGAAAAAACAAGTGTTCATCTACTTGGATCTACATAGATCTACTTGAAAACCAAAATAGAAAAAAAAAAATTAAATTAAAAAATGGATGAAAATTTAGAACCAAATCAAAAGAAGAGGAAGAATTTGTTTATTAAAAAAAGAAACCAAAATCAGAAGAAGAACAAGAGTAAGAAGAAGAATTTTTTTTTTTTTAAAGAGCCAAAATCCGGAACGAAATCGGAAGAAGAACAAGAGGAAGAAGAATAAATTGTTTTTAATAAAAAGATAACAAAATCCAAAATGAAATTGGAAGAAGAAGAATAAGAAGATCAGAAGAACGAGCACCTTAAATCGGAAAAGAAGAAGAAAAAGAAGAAGAAGAAGAAACTCAGAAGAGAAAGAAGGAGGAGGAGGAGGAGGAGAAGACAACATACCTTAGAGACAAAAACTAGTCTGGGTGTCTGTCGAAGGAAGATTTTTGGGTGTTTGTCGAAGAGAAATTTTTGGGTGTCGATGGAAGAAGGGAGTGAGATTTGATTTTAATTTTGTTTTTCACTTTTAGAGAACAAAATGAAAAACAAAATGAAAAACAACTTTTAGTTTTCCATTTTGTTTTTGTTTTTTGAAAATAAATTGAAAAACGGTAACGAACGCGTATTCGAAATCATTTTTTGAAAACAAAAACAAAAACACCCCTAAAAAAGGGTACCGAATAGGCCCTTAATTTTTCAATTAACTTAGGGATTTTGGATGGAAGGTATTTTCGTTATTCCCTTATGGCCGTTAACTTCATGGTTAGTCAACCGTTTGTCAACATTTTATAGGGGATGTTTGTGCAATAAACGGAAAGGTTGCCAGAGAGTGCAATTTCGTCTAAACTTAAGGGATGTTTGTGCAATTAAATTGGACATGGAAATTTTCGGATTGAATTTGTATTTATTTTGGATTGGATTCGGATTTTTTTTAAAAACATTATTTGAAAAATGGCTTAATTGCACAAACATCCCCTAAGTTTAGACAAAATTGCACTCTCCGGCAACCTTTCTGTTTATTGCACAAACATCCCCTATAAAATGTTGACCAAACGGTTGACTAACCGTGAAGTTAACGGCCATAAGTGAATGATGAAAATACCCTTCCAACCAAAATACCTAAGTTAATTAAAAAGCCTCCACCAGGGATTGAACCATCAACCTTGTAAACAAAGCCACACACTTTAACCAACTAAGCTATTTCATCTCATCACTAGAGGTTTATTGATTTAAATGTATGTATATAGTTATATAATTTGTTTAAAATAATTTAAATTTGTTTATATAATTTAAAATAAACTCATATATATATATATATATATATTAAAATAAACTCATATTTAATATTAATATATAAAAATATATTTATGAAAAAGAAAAAGTAAATAAGAAAATAAAAGGAAACCCAAAAAATCCAAAATATCAAAGCCCGTAAATTTATTTCTTTTTTTTTTCGAATTTTTTTCCTTTCCAAAAAATATATATTTCAATTTGATAAAAAAAAAAACCCAAAAAATCAAAGCTCATAAATTGAAAAGGGAAAATAATAATAATAATAATAATAATAAAATTTTTGGGTTTCCTTTTATTTTCTTATTTTCTTTTCATTTTCCATAAATCTGTTATTATATATTATTATTAAATATGAGTTTATTTTAAATATATATATATGAATTTATTTTAAATTATATAAACAAATTATATAACTCTATATGTATGTATGTATGTATGTATGTATGTATGTATGTATGTATGTATGTATGTACATTTAAATCAACAAACCTTCAACAATGAGTTATAGTATATATATATATACATATATATGAATTTATTTTAAATTATATAAACAAATTTAAATTATTTTAAACAAATTATATAACTCTGTATGTATGTATGTATGTATGTACATTTAAATCAACAAACCTTCAACAATGAGTTATAGTAACTTAGTTGGTTAGATTTTGTGGCATTCATCTACAAAGTTGAAGGTTCAATCCCTAGTGGAGGCGTCTTAATTTTTAAATTAACTTAGGGATTTTGGATGTAAGGTATTTTCGTCATTCCCTTATGGCTGTTAACTTCACGGTTAGTCAACAGTTTGGTCAACATTTTACAGGGGATGTTTGTGCAATAAACGGAAAGGTTGCCGGAGAGTGCAATTTCGTCTAAACTTAGGGGATGTTTGTGCAATTAAGCCTTAAAAAAAAACAATTTAAATTAAACAATGACAGTTTTTTAAATTAAAAAAATATAAAATGTCCTATATACAAAGTATTTGCAGTGTGGGTTTTTTTTCAATATTATTTATTGCATTTTCTAATAGACTAATTAATTAAAAAATATATATATTTAAACATACATAAAATGTAACTTATTATAAAATTGATAAATATATATATATATATATATATATATATATTACAATAAATTGAATAGGATTTGATTGCAACACTGTAGTGTTATACAGTGAGTGTTGACGGTGAAATTTGGATTGCCACGCACTCAACAATTATATCAATTTAATATAAAACAAGAAAATCAAGAACGCATGCAAAAGACAGATTTTACGTGGAAAACCCTTGAATGGGAAAAAACCACGGCGCCCCTGAGGGTAGAAAAATAAAACTAGGTTTTCGTTGCCTTGTTATACACTTAGATCTCTCTTACAATTGCTCTCTCCTCTCTCTCTAGATTTCCGAACCCCCTTCTCATGGGATAGGTGGTTCTATTTATACATGTTTAATTAGGGTTTCCCCTTGTTTTTAGCCGTGTGGGTGGAAGGTTTCCCTCTTTGATTCGTACTAGGATCCTTTCTTGTCACGGATCCAAGTCTACTTTCCTTTTTATGATTCCTTGTTGTTCTGGGTCTTCTAAAAGTTTAGGGTTTATTTCTGTGTTTCTGCCGAGTCGGTTCAGGCCCAGTGTACTGGTCCAGCGAGTACCTTCACTTTCTGGGTATCGTATCTTTGGCGACCACATTTTTACATTCGGCGAGTAGGTATCTAGCCTCGGCGACCATATCTTTGATTCCCTTTTGGCTTGAGCTATTTTATCATTCTGACTCGTCACATTTCCTCCCTTGACCCAGTCAATGAGTGACGTGGCAGTATTGTTGGCTATCTTTGATGGCGTGTCAGGTTGGCGAATTTATACATACAACAGTGAGTATTGATGATTTATTTTTTTCATAAAATAATAATTTTTACAAAGATTAAGAAAGAAAAATTAAAAAAAAAAAAAAAAAATTAAAAAACAATAATTACACTTGACGTGTGTCGGTGTATGTAATTTTTATGAAGTGCTCTATCAAAGCACACTGCCTAATGTAAATATATATATATATATATATATATATATATATATATATATATATATATATACAGATTTTCTAGTATCAGTTCGTCCTGACAATAAATATATCAGGGCGAAGAATGTAGACCACTAGATTTACATACTTTGACTCAAAGTGTATGCACTTGTCAAAACTTCTCCATAATCTGTGGTCAACATTCTTCGTCCTGATATATTTATTGTCAGGATGAACTGACAATAAAAAGACTGTATATATATATATATATATATATATATAATATTTAAAAGTAATTTGATTTGACAAGTCACTAGAGTTTAGATGAAAAATCGGTTTCAAATTTTAAATCGGATTTGATTCGGACTGGTTTTAGATTAGGATTCGGATTGTATCGGTTTCGAACTCGTACTAGACTCGGTTTTAGAATTTTTTTTCGGATTCAGATTATCCGAATCCAAACAATAATTTTCACCCTTCCGTATCCAAATCCATTCATTGTATCTAAAAACCGGATACGGATAAGAATAGATTAGGATCGGTTTCGAATCTGGATCGTCCGATCTGATTTACACATCTACCGTGAATTGTTATACCTCATGTAAGACCCGACATGGTTCCGGTTCGAACTAGGGAACCGAACTGTAAAAACCAAAATCGGAACCGTAAAATCCGGTTACGATTCCAGTTTTCACGGAACCGATAGGTTTGAATCGGACTGGAACCGACGATTCCTATGACATTTTCATTTTTTTTTTTATAAAACTCATCAAATCAGATCAGACTCATCTCTCTCTCTCTCTCTCTCTCTCTCTCTCTCTCTCATGAGTCTCTTCTCAGTTCTCAGTCTCTCTCTCTCTTTCAAAGACTCGATTACTTCTTCATTCGATCGTCGGCGGCGATCAACGAATGCCGGACGGTCGCCCTCTTCGACCTCTTGAATCTCCTTATTGACCTCTTGTTCTTTTTCTTCACGATCTCTGGACTTTGATTTTTTTTTTTTTTTTCTTTTTTTTTTTTTTTTTTGCTGAGAAAGTTGAGGAAGAATCTTAGATCGATGATGGGTTTGAGCCTTTGAGGGTTTCCAAATCCAAAAGAGCAACTTTCAACCTTTCTAATTGTGTTTTAATTTTTTTTTTTTTTTGTTTTAAAATGATGGATTAGGTTAGGGTTTGGCCTTTTGGGTCATTGGATTTGGATGTTGGAGACTTGGAGATGGTGTGGTCTGCAAGTCTGGACCTTCTGGTACTTTGGTGGAGTTGTGGAGAAGCTGAGAAGATGATGATCATCAGATCATGTGACTAGGAAAAAAAAAAAGATTCAGAACCAGCGGTTCCGTTGGAACCGGAACCGTGTCAGGTCTTTGTAAGTTGGGAGTAATTTCCTCGTTCCATTTAGGTTTCTTAACCCTAAATCACAAGGGTATCAGCGTAATTTCTCCTTAAACAAATAAAAGTTGGTGTCTTTAGTCAAAAGAATTTCAAAGGCCCCCAAAATACAACACTGTTCTGCTCTCTTTGTAAAAGAACCAGACACAAGTATCGTGTACTCATTACTCAAGCAGCAAAAGGAGGGATTTTATTTTTCTTCTGCAACAAAAATGGCGGCAGCGGCAGCAGCAGCAGCTTTGAAGAACTCTTCTCTCAGAAACTCACTCCTCTCTCGCACCACCTCCCTCAGCTTCTCTCTCAAATATCTCCTCCAAAGCTGCTCCTCATCCCATTCTCTCTTCTCATCAAAATCACACCCAGCTTTTACTTCACAACCCGAAACATACACCAAAGAAGAAAACGACGATGACCCAGTTCCCACTTCGGGCATCAGCAGACCTTTATCTGAGATTCTTAAAGAACTCAACAAGAAAGTCCCCGATTCCGTCATACGACACCGTATTGATGATGGGTTCACCATCAAATACGTACCTTGGTAATCTCTCATTCTCTTTTGATTTTCTTGTTCATATTTACAAATAAAAATCACAACATTTTTTGTTTTTTTGTTTTTTGTTTTTTTTTGTTTTTTGTAGGCATATTGTGAATAGAATCATGAACTTACACGCTCCGGGTATGTTATTATATGTTGATTAATGATTCTTTCTCTATGTTTTGTTGTTTAAAGGAACAAAAAATTGAAGATTAAAGTTAATATTATGTATTTCAGAGTGGTCTGGTGAGGTTCGAAACATCACTTATTCTGCTGATGGAAAATCTGTGTCTGTTGTCTATCGTGTTACCATCTATGGGACTGATGCTGAGGTATTCTTGTTTTTGTTTTTTGTTTTTTCGTTTGCTTAGTGGTTTAATGGTAACTAATTGTATCAGATTTTTGACATAATTTGGTGAATGCTGAGAAGTAGTTTTAGGTACCAAATCAACTGACATGATGATTGAGTTAGGTATAGGTGGCCATGGTTGCCACCAGCCGGGCCTAAAGGTCACCCAGGCAAACCCGAATAGACGATAACCATATGAGTACTGTGATTTAAGCTAATTTGGTGGTACATTTCATGATATTGTAGATGTTCTCTGCTTAAAATTGGTCTGGACTTTGGGGTTGAGTTGATTAAAGCCTAAATTCAAAATTATACTGTCTTCTGGTTTAAGTAATTGAATTTTTTTTGAGTGAATAATCATCTATTAGTTGACTTCAAGGTGGTGGTTAAAAAACAGACTTTTGTGTTAGAGTTGTTCAACATTGCTTAGGTAGGCTTAGAATTGATGTTTTTCCGGTTCCTATGAGAAGGAAAGGATGTTTTGAATCAAAATGTTCTGTGGCATGCTTTGGAAGGGCAGATAACTAGGCTATTTCGACTCACTCAATATGGTAGCTAATACTCAAATTTCTTGTAGTGATTGAAAAGCATATTCTTGGTTATCATGATTTTTTCTATTTTGGTTCTTTTCCCTTCATTTCCAAATTTCCAATAAATCTTTTTTTTTTTTTTTACTTAGTGAGATTTTTCATATGAAAGCATTCTCAAGTTCAAATATTTGAAAGTTTTTTCTTTCTAAGATCCTCTTTAAGGACAGTCGAAGTTTGGTTTGACTTCAAATATTATTGTGAATTTTCTTTTATGGTCCCTTGGACCTCCGACCAATGAGGTGATGACACATGATTGCGTGCATATGAACTTCTAAAAAGTGGGTTCCAAACCTGGGTGGCACTATGTAATTCAATACATTATAGGGCTGTTGGTGGATTCTTTTTTATTTTAGAATAGACTCTGAGATAGAGTTAGGTCTCATACTTGCAGATTACAAGTGAGAAGTATCTCAAAAATTGGTATTGCAGCAGTTGGCTTGTCTATTTGAAAGTTAGGGCTGTGTTTTCTTTAGATTCTCCAGCTCATGACAACGGATTATAGTCTGAGATTTGAAATAAGTATACTGTGAAATTTTTAAAATTTCTTTATGATTAGAAGAATCTCATGTTGAATTGTGAATGTAAAAGAGTAGTGTTTTGTAAACCTCTCCTCCTGTAAGAATCCGAATTTGCTTGCAATATATCAAACCTGCATGGTTTTTACTATTTCTGTGTGTTCAAACATATTCAATTGCTGGGGTATGTTTTCTTCATTCGTTGTGCAGTTAAGAAATTCTATTAATAAGCTGGATGAGCCCTAGAAGTTAATCAGTTCTGTTAGGAAACGGATGAGTTTCCACTTCTGGAATAAATTCGAAATAGAGAATAGAAATGTGAAGTTGACACAATATTTACGTTGTAAAACTCAATAAGTCATTTTTCTTGAAACCCAAAATCTAAAAATGGATAACATGATATCACATTCTTTTCTGCTTGATTGCAAAATGTGTGCGCTAATACCAATTGTTCCTCCATTTTGAAGTGACCTGGTTGGATCTGAAAAAAATTCAAGGATTAGTAATCCCTTTTAGAAATTGAATGGAATCGATGAAGGTAATCAGAAAAGAAAGAAGATGGGATCTTCTTTACTTGTATCTAAACCTAATCGATCCCTTTTCCTGGACTCCTTTGAAGTGCTAAAGACCAGTATTAACAATTTTAATGAAAGTTGTAGCTCAAGATGAGGTGTTTTGATATTGCAGTGAAGAAAAAATGTGAAAAGTTTTTGATATTCCACTTTTCGGTGTATTTTTATTCCTATCATTAAGGCTAAGGTAATGATGAGTTAGCTGACCTGAATGGCCTTTTTGTTTTTTCTTTTCATTCCACAAGATATATAGGGAGTCAACAGGGACTGCTTCAATGGATGAACCGGGTTATGGAGATCCTGTACAGAAGGCAGAAGCAATGGCATTTCGCCGAGCTTGTGCACGCTTTGGTCTCGGGCTTCATCTTTACCACGAAGATATATTGTAGACAAAAATGGAGTTCTGCTTTTTGTTAGATGCTAATTTGATTAGTATCGTTTTGTTGGGTGGATCATGGTAGGACTAAATTGTATGAATTTGGCTCGGATCATTTTGTTGTCGGGTAAGAATCATGATTCGTATTGTTTTGTTGGGTGGATCATGGTAGGACTAAATTGATCATTTTGTTGTCGGGTAAGAAGCCAGAAAGAGAGGTTTTGTCGAAAAATTGTAAGGAAACAAAACTTATGTTGGGATATTTGCTTGTAAATTATCTTTCAAGAATCATTTCCTCAATTTAAGCCCCCATTTGATATGAGCTTCTCCGATAAAGCTTTTATAAATAGTTTTTTATTGGGGTGAATTCAAAAAGAGCTAAAAAGTTTATGGAGTTATTGTTTTTATCCACAAGTTTATTTTTTATTGTTTTCGTCACTTTTCACCACTTTTGGACAAAAATGCCTTTAAATTTGAAATTTGTAAAAAAAAAAACCAAAAAAAAAGAAGATGTCAGTGGATGGGTTGTAAAAAAGAGGCATCATTAACTTGTTAGGGTTGAAACCACCCATCAGTGAAACGACCAAAAGTAAAAAAAGAAAAAAGAGAGAGAAGGGAAGAGAGAGAGAGAGAGATCGTTGTCGCCTCCAATCGTTGTCGCCGTCGTTGCCGCTTGCCATCGTTTCACACCCCTGTCACCGTCGCTGCAGAGAGAGATAGGAAGAGAAGAGATCGCGTTGCTACTGTTCGCCGTCACCTCGCACCTCTGTCGCTGTCGCTGTTGTTCACCGTCGGCTCACCACTCATCTCCCCGTCGCTGCCGCTATCGCCGAATCCACCCATCTATTCCTCAAGTTTGCTTCTTATCTCTCTTCCAAAAGATATTGAAAATGTCGAATCTATTTTGTGATTTTTTGCTTTGTTTTTAAAGTTTATGGGAAATTTGATTGCTTTTTTGGTTTTGAGAGGGGTGGATCCGTGAATTGGTTGGTTTTGGTGGGTGATATGTGAGTTTTGTGGAATTGGTTGCTTTGTCTTTTTTCTTCATTTAGTTTATTTGCAAATGCATCAGTATTTCATGTGAATCCATGATGTCATTTTATTGATTGGTTCATTGAAATAGATGGATGACTTGAGCCTTCAAGTTAAATGCCTCTAATGATTTTGAATCATGTTATTCATCCTCGTCTTGCGCACTTGGCTTTGATATAGAGAGGTGTTTATACAATATTAGAAAGTTCTAATGATTATAAGAGACAGAGGGTGTGTGAAAAAATATCCAAAAACATGTTTTACACTCGGCCATTCGCTCTTTTCTTAAATTCAAATTAGTGGGTACTTTGTTCATCCACATGAAGTAAGTAACCAATGACTCAATGAGTGTAAATAGATTTATTAATTTTATTGTCTGCTTGAAATCCTTGATATATATATATGGGAGCTGATATGATTGTAATGTTTGCCAAATGTGAACTTGAACTTATCATCTGTTAAACAGTTACATAATAACATGTGACATGTGAGTTGGGGTGAGACTGTGAAAGGATGAATTTAGAGGGATTTAGGAAAGGGACAAACATGTGAGTTGGACCGATATAGATTTATTTGAAGGATATGTGTGTTTTTTGTGTTTTTGGGACCGGTGATATGTGAATTTTATTCCTTTTAATCAAAGAGATGTATTTAGATTTGGTCTTCCTTGGAATGCTAATGGTTGTTTTGATGAATTGGGTGTTTTCTGTTTCCAAATGTGGTTGATAATTACCGGGTTGCTAGATGTTTAATGTTGAATAAGCAGATCTTCGTTATGTGGTTTTTTTTCTTTGTTGAGGGGGGTTTCTTTTGACTAGTGCTGTATTTTTCTTGATTTTAGGATTTTGCAAACTTCTTTCATTTTTATTTTATGTAATGTAGTATTTTTCTTTTCCTTTGATGGGGTGGGGCGCATATCAATTTGAAAGTTTCTTTGAAGTTTAGCACTCTTAGTCATAAGATGTGTTGGTGCTAGAGTTCAAGGACCTTCGAAATCTCCTGAAATTTGTTATTAGGAATTTATTAGTTACACAATCTTGTTTGGAAAATGCCTAATTGATTGAATGGTAACTCTATTCTCTTTTCCATATTTGTTATTTGATTTAGATTTTTCAGAATGTAAATGCATTAAAGGTTTCGTTGGAGGACCTTTATACAGGTACATCAAAGAAGCTATCACTTTCAAAGAATGTGATATCTGGAGCTTCGATAAAGTGTGCTAGTTGCCAAGGTTCTGGCATGAAGGTTTCGATAAGGCAACTTGGCCCTTCTATGATTCAGCAAATGCAGCATCCTTGCAATGAATGTAAGGGTACTGGTGAAACTATTAATGATAAGGATCATTGCCCACAGTGTCGGGCTAGCTCTGTTTTGTTGTGGTGTTCCTTTGGTTTTAATTTGTATTCTTGGCTTGTTTTTCTCTTATCTGTATGGTTTTGCCGTGCTTCTTTTTCTGAACCTGGGTTCGATGAATATATTCAGCTGTTCTTAAAAAAAAGTGAATATGTAGCCGTAAAAGAGGTCTGTAGAAGATGCCTAGTAATATTTTTGCTACTATTTGTATCCGTCGACAGATGCAATAAGAGATTCAGTTACAAATAATTATTCTTCTATTAATTTCTCTTTCTTGTAATTTATCTATTGAATCTCTTTCTTAATTTCTTTTCCTTTATTTGATATTTGTTTTTAATTAATTTCAAATATAACTGGCATGTAACTTCAAATACAACTGTCAACTAGCATATAACTTGGAACACGAAGGACATGTAACTTGAAACAAACTTAACATGTAACTTGGAATGAAATTGATATATAAGTTTGAATACAGCTGACATGTAACTTGGAACGCAACAAGCATGAAACTTGAAAGACATGTAACTTCGAGTAGTTGGTACTCAACGCGCGTGTAACTTGAAATTAAACTAACAAATAACTTGAAAATCAATTGACATGTAATTTGAAAATAAACTAGCATGCAACTTGAAAATCAACTGGCATGTAACTTGAAAATTAACTAGCATGTGACTTGAAAATCAATTGACATGTAACTTGAAAATCATTAGACATGTATCTTCAAAATTAACTGATATGTAACTTGAAATTCAAATGACATGTAACTTCAAAATTAATTTGCATGTAACTTGAACTGCAACTGACATGTAATTTGAAACAAACTGATATATAACTTGAATACAACTTATATGCAACTTGAAAATCAATTAAGTTTCAAATTACATGTCATTGGTTCATTGCCTTCAAATGACACTAACTTTTCTTCAACCCTTATTTATGAATTCTACATATCATTCATTAAAATGAGGGAAACACCAAGCTAATGCAAAGTAGACATCTTTTAGAGTTAAAGCATTTGAGACACTTCAAGTACATATATATAACTAGTAAATGATGCCCTATATCTGTTGGGGTCACGTGGTTCACTTTGGAATATCCAAATATGAAATGTTTACAGTAAAAATAACAAGTTAAAAGCAAGCAAAACTAAATCCAAAACTTTTTCAATGAACAAACACCAAACTTGAAACTTGCTTTCTTCTTTGACTGCTTGAATAAAATCTTTCTCTCACTAGATCTTTGTGCTTTTTTGTCTATGCATAATAGTTCAAACTTGCTTTCTTCTTAGCTTGGACTTGAATGATACCTTAATTAGCATGCAAGTTAATTTGGAAATCTTCTCTCGCTGTAATTTGGAAATCAAACTATCATCTCCAAACCATCATCTAACTGCACATGGAGAATTTGATTTAACTACTAGAGGATAAACAATTTCATAACAATACATGCATGCTTCCATAGTACTTCTAAATGCAAGATTTCAAGGACATATCTAAACACACTAGAATCAATAGGGTTGAGAGTACCACATGATTACTGGCATGTCAATACAAACTGGCATGTAACTTCACAACCAACTGGCATGTAATTTAAAATTAAACTAGCATGTAACTTACAATTAAACTAGCATGTAACAATACTGAAATTTTGTTTTGGAATCAATGTATTTCAATCGTGAAAGTCAATATGAACAGCATTTAACTTCACAACCAACTAGCATGTAACTTAAAATTAAACTGACATTTAACTTACAATTAAACTGGCATGTAACAATACTGGAATTTTGTTTTGGAATCATTGTATTTCAACTGTGAAAGTCAATACGAACTGGCATGTAACTTAAAATTCAACTGGCATTTATTAGATGCCAGTTTAATTTTAAGTTACATGCCAGTTGGTTCAGAAGTTACATGTCAGTTGAATTTGAAGTTACATGCCAGTTCGTATTGACTTAAAACTGGAATTTTATCATCTAAATAAATTCATTCAATACTGGAATTTGGTCTTCAAAATAAATTCATTCAATACTAGAATCTAACTGAATAAAGTCTACAATACGAAATACATATAAGAATTAAAACACCATCACCCAATCCATCCTCTCAAAAGGAAAAAAAAAACCAATAAACGGTGACCAATTATACAAATTACCTCTCCATATTGCTAATACAAATCAGAAAACTTCAAAATTTCGGTACTCAATCATCTAATTTTGATTCAATTATGAAATTAACAATCAATAGAACTAAACAAAGCAACAAATAGAGCAATTATATGATCAAATCACACACACGACAAACAAATCAAAAAATAACGAACCTTTTGATCCTCTTCATTGTATCAGGACTAAAACCCAAATCTGAACTGAGTCCCATCCTCTTCAGAAACTCATTTCCCCACCTCAACCGATCCACAGTCACATCCCTACACCACAGAATCCCCCTAATCACCCAATGGCGATCAATCTCACAGCAGAGCTGCTGTCGTCCTCCACATAAGGTGCCAAAGTCATCCAATACACCTCCGAGATCCTCTCCATAAGCTCCTTCTCCTCTCCAAAGAAAAAAAAAATTTGATTTTTACTTTCTCAACATCAAGCACATCAAAGACCATAACCACAAAATTCAAAACAAAATGAAGCTAAAGAACACAATGTAAAGCATCAAACGAAAATCATGCACAGATAATTTACTTAAATTCAAGCCCCCAATTACATAATTTTCACTATTATAGCTTCAAATAGCTCAAACTATATCAAATCAACATAAAACATCAGAATTGAAAATCAAAACTTAAAAATGATAATTAAAAATTGTTTTTTTTTTTTCTCTATTTTGTCTCTCAGCCACCAACCAAAAGATTGTGATACACAGAACATATATAAAAAAAATTAATAAATAAAAAAAACCCATAAAAAATTAAAAGATACCTAATAATTGTTTTAGCTAAATCTTCTCAATAAACTTCTTTTCAGCAGCAGAAACCCTAAGAGAGGGAGATTGAGAGAGCTTAAAAGAGAGGGACACAACAACGTTCGGCTCCGGATCTACTTTGAGAGAGAGAGAGAGAGAGAGAGGGAGAGATGTTCTTGAAGGAAAGAAGGATATATGGCGACGCACCTTGAAGACGTTCTTAAGAGAGAGAGAGAGAGCTAGAGAGAGAAGGAATGAGAGAAGAGAAGTGCAGAGAGTCGAAAGAGAAGAGAATCAAAATAGAGAAGTGAGAGAAGGAATGAGATCTGATTTTCAATTTGTATTTGGGTCGGTGGTGGGAATAAATTGGAGGGTATCAGGTAAAGAGGGGAAATTTTGGGTGGGAAATTTTGGGTCAAGTAAAACAAAATAGAGGGCATCTTTGGCAATTCAAGGCCAAAAATGACAAGTATAATAAAAAATAAACTTTTGGATAAAAAACAATAAGCCAATAAAGTTTTTGATCATTTCATGCAATTTCCTCTTTTTTATTAGTAGAGTTTTGATATGAACTCATTGAGTAAAACTCATCCTTAAAAACCGGCTTGTAAGGAGAGGGTGCCCAATAAGTTATATACCATTGACTAATCCCACACTTAATCAATGTGGAATCGTAATAAGTTTTTAAAATAAAAATACATTGGATCTTAACTGAATAGACCGTTTCATTGTTTCCTTGATACCAAATTGTAGTGTGTGAAGAAGCATTTCAAGAGCTTCAAAACAAGAATAGATAAAATGTGAAAAAGATCTTTCACCAGTTTTACATGTAAGGATTCACAAGGTAATTAACTTGACAAGAATTGCTCTCTAAGCACATCAACAAACTCTTTCTACATCAATCTGTCATCAAATTGCAAATCCTAAAAGAAAAACTTTCAACCCAAGCAACCATCAACACGAAGAGCGAGTATGTGCTTTTTCTCGGGCAAGATCAGTATAGAAAAACCACGAACCCCCCAATTATCAGTTGGTACAAATGTTCTCGTATTTGTACAATTCACAGAACCGGATTTAGAATAATAGTGTATACGGCAGAGCCTGTGGCAGATAGTGAGCACATGAGTACAGAGAAGAGCTTCCGCGATGCAGATCATGATTCCTAGCATCAGACATTTCAGTGGGCAGTCTCCTGTCAAAGAGCCATTCTTGATCATGGAACTCAGAGTGCTGCTGCTGAATCCGAAAGGGAGGGAAAGCGAAATTCTCAAAGAGTTCTCTGAACTGTGATTCGATGTGCTGCAGGCTGACAACTGAACCACACAGCTCTCTGTGAGGCCTAGGAGCCAAGGCATTGAAGTTTCAGTGTTGTCAGAAGAATCGTAAAGACTATCACATATCGGCTGATCATGTTCTTCAGTCAGATTGCTCGTCTCTGACAATTCGTTTTCGTCAACTTTCTTGTTCTTCTTGTGCTTGTGACTGGACCTTTCCTCCCTAATCTCTCCTTCTTCAAGCTCTCCGAAATCTCTCTTTCGCTTCCTTTTCTCCTTATTCTTCCTCCTCTTCTCAGCAACTGCGTTTTCTCTCCATACCTATATATAAGTATATATCAATCAATATAATTCAACAACACTCTCTAAACATGTAAACAACAACGGTTGCATTGAATTGTATACATCGAACAGAAAACGAAACCACAGTTTGTATTATCTTTCAAACCATGACCAAGTTGTGACAAGAAATACAACAAAGACCAATCAAGATTCAAAGAAACTGAAACTAGAAAAAAGATTGATGCTCTGTTCCAAACAAACCAAAATCGACAATATAATAAATAAATAAATAAAACCCACACAAAAATCAAAATTTCTTGACAAAAACGCAATCGTGAATCACCCAACCAAAACCCATAAATTTGAAGCTAGTGAGAAGTCGAGACAAACCTTGATAGCCTCTGAAAGAGCCTCGCAGCTTGCTCCGTTCCACACGTAATTCGGAGGAGAGAAAGCTTCGCACCTTGACATTGCTAATGCAGATGTTGATCACCACTCAGAGAACAAAATTTGAAGAAAATTCGATAAAATAAATGTGAAATTAGGCGTCAAAATTACTTATAAATAAAACGAGTGAAAGCGTGAAGCTCAAGCTATCTATCTATTGGCAGCTTGTTTGGTACACCGTTAATCCGGCGTATAACTATTTAATCCGGCTCATGTAGAACTATTTAGTCCAGCAGCCGACTATAACTTATCCAATAGGACCAACATATATATTAAATTTTTAAAAAATTAATAACTAAATTTGCAATATTTTTTCAATTTGAAATTTATAAGATAAAAAATTCATAAATATAATATTTCAATAATAAATATTTAGAAAATGATAAAGGTATATTCCAAAGTAATTATTAAATGTGTGATAATATAAATATTTTGTTTTTCTTTTTTCTTTTTTTCTTTTTTTTATATTGACTTTTTTATGTATTTAATAATTTCTATTTTAATATTATATTTAAGGGGTAATTACCCTAGTGGCCATCAACTCTTGCCACCACTATCAAATTTTATCAATTTATTATAATGTTATGGATTTCAAATTATGATTTTTCGTTTTTAATAGTTATTGAATATATTGTATTTTAAATTGTAAATGTAATTTACATGATGGATGTATAAGAACATATAACATGGTCAAAATATTTTATATGTATATTATCTTTTATTAATAAAATTAATTTTTAATTTAAAATAATACAATATAATTCAATATAATACAGTCCAATACTCCAATACTATGTGAACAAAACAAGTGATTCCTTTTTTGCATATGTCGAGAGCTTCTCTCTCCTAGGTTTTTCTCTCCCTTATCTCTCTTCCATCACCGCCTTCAGTCTTTCTCAGTTTGGTCGCCCCGGTCCGTCGCCGGCCTCTTGCTGTGGCAGCGGGAGTCGGCGGCGTCTTCTTCCTCCAGCTAGGCCTTCCTGATCAGATGGAGACCTTCTGAAGCTGCTACGACGGCCCTAGCGTTCTATCGGCCGTCCCTCTCGCGCCACCGGGCGGGATATGTTTTCCGATCAACGCCGGCAGCTGTTAGATCGGTCGATCCTCTTGGCTCAGGCCAGATCTAGGGTGTTCTCGAGTCAGTGAGAGCTGCAGCGGAGCTAAGGCGGCCTTGGAATCGTCCGGCCGATCCTCCCCGCCGGAACCCCTACCGGTAGCCAAGGAATTCCTCTTACTTTGATTGATGTTAGGTTTAGTCGGTTTTGGTAGTTTTTTAGTTTCTTTTCAGTTTTCGGTCCCTCTTGTGAGGGTTTGTGAGTTTGGTTAGAAGTTGTAGTCTGGGAGCTGTAATCTGGGTTGTGTCTCGTTGTCTTATACCGTAGATCCCAGTTTTTATTTATGTTTGTTTCAGTTTTCCAGTTGTTGTAATCGTTTCTACTTCTGATCTATATAATAAACTGTTTTACCTTCAAAAAAAAAAAAAAAAAAAAATACAATGTAGTACAATGGGGCACCAAATATGGAAGAATACTTGTTGATGTTGATTTTTGGATTGTCTAATCAACAACGACATGTATTCAAGTTGATGCTTGAATCGACTAAAATGTTTGTGACCAAAGCACATTCCCACTACATGAATGCGGTATGTAATAAGAAAAACAAATAAAGCAATAAATAACACCAAATTTTTACATGAAAAATCCTAAGGCTTGGAAAAACCACGACCGATGTAGCGACATGAAAAAGGATGTTCACTATATTTAGAAAAAGGTTACAGATTATAGAGAGTATCTCTTTAATGCTATATTTCCTTGTTGCCTCCCTCTTCACCTTTTCTGATTACATGTATTTATATGAGAATTAAAGTGTTGCTCTAATCCATGTTGTGCAAGCGAAGGCTTTGAGGAGATGGTATCTTGGTGATTCGCCTATATTTGGGGGATCTCTTTTCCTTATACGGATTATCTTCTAGATATTCGAATTTATTATCAGGTTCGTCAACTGCTTGATAATTGGTGATTGTCTTTCTCGATTTAGGCCCGAATTTCACAGGAGATGCGAAGATTCCCGGATTTATAATGATCTCGGGGATATTTCGTGTTCACAACGTATTTGGCAAGTTGGTATCAATTCGCCATCTAGGATTACTTCAGTGAACTAATTCTAAGTGGGCAACCTGCTTTCCGTCTTTGAGCTCGCCACTACTTTGTGTATCTTGTCGATCTGGCATGGTCTGGTGATGTGGAGCCCTAGCTCCATGCATTCCGCTTTTTATGCTGACATGTCAGGTTAACTAAGATTTTCCCCAAAACATTACTAAACATAATTCGTCCAGTAGTATACAATCCAGTCCAATTCAATAAATCTAGTCTAGTGCAGTGCAGTACAACGTGTCAAACATGGTCTTAATATATATAATGAGAATTTATAAAAATGACCACATAAATGATATACATTTTATTTTTAACCACAAGTGAAATTTTAATTGGTAGTAACCACATTATAAAATTTCATTTTTGTCCATAACAAGATTTGCAGATATAGTCCTCCAAAGCCTTTTTTTTTTTTTTTTTTTTTTTTTTTTTTTTTTTTTTTTTTTTGAAACATGGTTCACTTTTTTGTGAGCAATGTGAAATAAAAAAAAGAGTAATTGGCACAAATCCCCCCTCAAGTGTATATAAATTTGCATGTTGCCCCCTAAACTTTTTTTTTAGGCATGTTGCCCCCTGAACTATCACTTTATTGGCAATCCTTTGGTTTTTCCCCCCTTAGGGGGCATTTTTACTCTTGTTCTGCCAATAAAGTGATAGTTCAGGGGGCAACATGCCTAAAAAAAAAGTTTAGGGAGCAACATGCAAATTTATATACACTCGAGGGGGGATTTGTGCCAATTACTCTAAAAAAAAACGCGAATTACTTTTTTTTTTTTAACGAAAAAAAGTGAAATCATTGTGAAAGTTTGGCTGGAAAAAAAAATGTGAAATCATGACAATTATTAACGAATAAATAATTATTCCAATTTTTTGTTTTAATTTTTTCTATTGAGAAAGAAGAATTAGGAAAGCTAGGTTCCCAAATCTTCTAAAATATATATTATTATTTAATTTTCATTTCTTCAATAATTTTCTATTTCTTATAAATTTTCTTGTTAAAAATTAGCGATTTATTTAAGGGTGAAAAAACCTTAATACACTTCTTAGAAAGGGAAAAAAAAAACCCAGTTAACTTTAACGGTCAACTTGTTGGTCAAAGGTACTAATCTGTCATTTTTGGAAAAAGTATGAAATTGCAATTTTAGTAAAGGTCAGGGTGCTTTTGTGCAACTTTCCCTAATAAAAAGTTAAAATAAAATTTCCTCTAAATATAAATATGAAAAGTAAACATTTAAAAATTAAAATAATGGATACTACTAATATAGAAAGAAAAAAAAAATGTTTAGACCGAGTCCTTTTAAATTTTAATAAATATTTACATTATTGAAAACTTCAATTCTATTTTTATCTTTTATATACTCAAATCAAAGATAGGACACTCAAATATAAGATAGTGTTAGATTGAATGTATATCATTTAACACCAAGCCATATTATGTGGTGGTCATTGAATACTTCAATTAAATATATTGGATTCTTTTGTTCAAATAAATTAAAGGATATTCATTAAACCTACATAGTACATATACATAGCGCATTAACACTCAACTTTTACTATCAAATATTATTTATAAAAAACGAGAAAGAAAGAGAATATTCAAGGGAATATTCTTTTTAGAATAAAATTTGGTGCAGTGGATTGGAGATAGAATAGTGAAATAGTGTGAAAGTTGTACAATTTTAATGCAAAAATTGCACCAAAAGTACTATTCGGGTTGGGGATGCTCTTACGATGGTGAAACAAATTCTCTTAATTCGACTCTCAATATTTTTGTCTCTATGAATACAAGAGATTAATTACTTAAGTTTTAGGGGGTAAAACTATCACTCCTAAATAAAATATGAAACCACCTCCGAATAAGATATGAAACTAAAAAGTTTTCAATCCCGATAGGTCAGCGCAGAGTGATATTACTTATTTAGGTTTCTCAACCCAACACTGTGCACCTCCTCCTCTCCTACTATAGAAGTAGTTATCCAAATTCAAACCCGATATAAATTGCTTCTAGTAGAATCTAATTGGTTCCGGAGCCCCTCAATGAAGGTAAATAAAAAAACACACGTTAGTGAATCCATCCATTATCCATACTTTATACAAACAATTAATTAAGGGCTCGTTTGGTACGCTGTATTGTATTAGATTGGATTGGATTGGAGCAGGTTGTATTGGATAGTATTGCATTGGACTGTATTATTATTATGCAATCATGTGTTTGGTGATATTTCGTATTAGATTGTATTAAGTTATATAATATTTGGATATGATTTCGTATTAGACTATATTAAATTAATACAATACAAATAAACCCAAATGAACCCCAAACATAATAATGTATTGTTTTAAATTTTAATACATTTTAAATTAATAGTACAATACAATACCGGCAAACAAACATGGCCTTAGGCAATTAAATTTGAGTTTTGTTTTTTTTTTTTTTCTTTTTTTAATTAAAATAATAAATAAAAAATTAGTGGGTGTGAGTGAAACTGAGCTGGCAGTGGGCCCCACAGAGTGAGTCGCTTTCCTGGTCAAAGAAGTTGGAGACAGCTGCCTCACTTGCCAGATAATTATACATTCTCTTTTTTCTTCTTTTGTTTGGTTTTCATCTCCTGCTCCTCACGTGTACCGTGTACCGTCTTTCTTTTACATCTCAGATGTCCATCATCCGACGGTTGCTGATCGATGAATCATAGATCATTATATCTTTTTGTTAAGTCGCGGTTAACATCGTGAAACTGAAGGGATTTCTAGTAGGTCCATCAACATTTTTCATACCTTTCCTGTTTTCCCCTGTTTGCCCTCACTCATACCTCACATTTCCTCATTTGCCACTCCGTTTCCCTCCCCAATTGAGGAGGTGTTTTGAATTTTGTACCCAAAAAAAAAAAAAAAAACTAATATTGACACTACTCCTACAACACAAGCAAGAGATGTATAGAACTATTCAATCAAAAGCAAAACTTTACAATTAAAACGGTTTTATTTTTTTAAAAAAAAAATAAAACTTCAACTAATTTAATCAACAATTAATCTTATTAGTTTAGTTTTTTTTTTTTTAAAAAAATCTTGTTAGTTTATTTATGTCAATGTCATTCTTTAATTAAAATTTATTTATTTATAGATCAATTGATATGATTTGATGTAAAAATAGAACGATTATCATTTCAATAGTTTAAATTTCAAGGTTAATTGCACTAACTTAACCTTACTTTGTTGGATCTATCAAGATTTCAAAAAGATATCTTAAATTAACACAAACAACCCTTGTCTTCAAGTAAATCCGTTAACTTTAAAGGTTGACTAACATTGACCTATGAAAAACCAAATATATTCATGCCACTTCATCACAAACATAAAATATTTTTAATTAAAAATTGATAAATAAATAAATAAATAAAAAGATAATATATCGGCCACCCGTGGAAACATCCTCAATTCATGGAGGAGCCTCCTCTGCAAACTGCAAAAGGTCAATCTCCATTATCGCCAAAGGTCTCTTCTGGTAAATAGGAGATCATCAAAGATCTATTGTTTCCTTTGGTGGTGGAGCTCCATCGTCGGTAGATTATCTTGTTTTTTAAAAAAAAAATTATGTTTGAGATGATGTGGCAAAGGTATATTTGGCTTTTCAATGGTCAAATTAGTCAACTGTTAAAGTTAACGGATTGACTTGATTGTAGGGGTGTTTATGTTAATTTAGGGCATTTTTTTGAAATCTTGCTAGATTTAATAAACTAAGGATAAATTAGTGCAATTAACCCTTAAATTTCACAATAAAAAAGACAACATTCTACTGGTATGTTAAAAATAGCCAAGAACAATTAGACGATTAAACTTATTTGGTTTAAGGATTTTTTTTATTTTTTATTTTTTGGAATTATCATTTGGTCCCTATATATATATATATTTTGAATTATCTATTTTTTTTAATTGTTTGTCTATTTTTCATTGATTTGGTCCCCATGTTTTCAAAAACCCATCAATTTAGTTTCTCTGACCAGATTTGAAAACATTGAATGACTGTTTTACCTCTGAATATTTATTTTCTCTTAAAAAAATAAGAAAAAAAAAATTAGGTGCATCCAGGAAGATGGTGGAAATGTAGAATGAAATTGTAAAAATATTAATGAAAATATAGAATTTTTTATCTAATTAAATAGAGAAAATTAAAAAAATAAAATAACTTTATAAGAAAATAACCTAATAAATAGAGAATTTTTTTTTTTTTTTTTTTTTTTTTGCTTTAATCAAATAATAATAATAAAAAACTAGAAGAGTTCAGGAAATATGCTTTCGGATCCATTAAAAAACAAATTGGATTTTTAGCTCAGTTTGAACTGGATTTGTCGAATTTTTTGAGATTTCACGGTTTTGGGATTATTGAATGATGCTTTTGGTTATCTTTGTTGTTAGAAATGGGTGGATTTTGGGATTAATTTAGAGGTGTGTTTGAATTGGATTTGTACAACTCTTAAATTTTTATCACGATTCTAGTGGGATCAGTTGCTTCTTCAAGATTGTAACGTGGGTAGTGGGAGATTTTAAATATAGGTTGAAGAAAGGCTTTTGATCTGATAAATATGTTTGAATTGAATATGAATATTCAAGTCTGTGGATTGGGGATTGGAATTGATCCAATATGGTCCCCTTTTTTTTTTCTTTTTTGTTTGTTCATTTTTAATATCCTTTTTCTTTTAATTTTATTAAATAGAGAAATTCTTTTCCTTTTCAATTTTGCAAATTTGTTTGGTTGTGATTTGATCACCTCCATCCATATCTAAGATGAGATGGATGGTTGAGATCCATCTACTATTTTTTTTTTTTTTATAAATTAATTTTTTAAAAATAAATAAATCTCCATTGTCCATCTAAGATTTGGATGACAGATATTTAAATTTTTTTTCTTTTTGTATTATATATATATATAATTAAAAAATCTATTTTTTGGGGTTTGATTTCTTTGTTTAAAGACAAAAATACCTTTGAAACTGTTAAAGTTGACTAACTGTTAAATAACCGAGGGACCAAGTTTATGGGTTTTTAAAAATATAGGGACCAAGCTAATGAAAGTAGATAAACGGTTAAAAACAGATAATTAAAAAAAAAAAAAAAAAAACATATGAACAAAAAGATGCATATACAAATACAAAATGCAATTACACAAGTACATGTTTAACCATTCGAAGTTTCGAACACAACGTGCTGAAAAAGTTGTTATTTTTTGATCTATATATATATATATCATGTCAACTCATTACTTGACCCAAGAACTTGTATTAAGAAAGTCGTTATTTAACGGTAGTATATATTAATCTCTAACAAATGAGCAATCATTTTATTATGTTTGATTGATTGAATCACAACCTAGTAAAATTCTGCAAATTAAAATAATGGTTTAGCATTTTTACTCTAGATTTTTTTATATATTTTTATTTTTTAAACCTTTGAAATTTGTAGACCATTGGATTAAAATTCAATATCTAGTTTTCACAATATATCATAGCTAAATCCTTAAAACAATGTCTCCTTGTAAGGTATTTGGAGGATTCAAGACCAATATTGCTAGCTAGCTAGCAGCATTATCAGAAACATTGTCCAGCTTTTGTGGGTTGTAAAAGGAGTAGTGGGCAGAAACACAAACATCACAATCAATAAAAAGAAAAAAGCTGGGTATGCATGGGATGGGATGGACACCAATATTATTGAAACTCTTCCCCAGTTGCTGTTTCAAAAAGCAGCTTCTCAATATGGGTTACTTACACATCAGTTAAATTCGAATTTGTTCATTAGAGAATACGAGCCAAATTTTCAACATTAGTTAACCGTAAAACGGGGTTTTGTTGTTTAAAAAGACAATGGATCTTAAAGAGAATTTGTATAGAGTACGTGATTGGCTAGGATGCCATCTTATGACAGTGAGGGGGTCATGGACACCCTCAAACCCACAATAATTTTTTTTAAAAGAGTTTATTTTACTTATTTTTTGTTATTTACATTTTTTTCTTTAAATTTTATTAATGTTTCAAATTACCCCTCTCACCCACCTCCAAATTTGATGAAGCTGACTTCGCTCCTGATTGGACAACCTGAGTCGCTATAGCATAAGTTGCATAACTACCATTCTTGACCACTTGCCATTAGTGCAGGGCTTTGTGATGAAATATAAAATTATGCTCTTAGCCTCTTACTAATAGCTATAACTTTTAACTTGGATATAAAATACATATATATTCTCAAGATCACTGTTAATGTACCCTAATACACTATATATATACGGAAATTATCCTATCAGTGCATCCTGATAGAATTATATAAGGATATTAAATGTGAGCCACTCGTTTTACATACTTTGACTTGGTATGTATGCACTTGTCAAATCACTGTTATAAATGAGTGGTTCACATTCAATATCCTGATAAAGTTATATCAGTGCATCCTGATAGGATCGGGACCGTATATATATATATTACAGTAATGCACTAGAAAATTAATAACAACTTAAAAGAAAAAGAAAAAAAAAATCATTAATAGGTGGATAGAAGAATTAGCTAGAATATTTGTGCTGGTTGGTTGATATATAAAGAAGAGAATATGCATGGCAGCATAAGAGAGTTATTATCCATATGTCAGAATCAAATATTAGAAAAGATAGTCATGAAAATTAATCACATTTACAGGTAATTAATGAAATTTTAATGATCTAGCTAGGCCCAACTAACTTGGCCAACAAATTAATCATATATAATTATAATGATTAATCAACTACAACAACCAGAGATTTCTTACTTGTTAATTATTTTATTTGGTAATTAATGGGATGCATGACAACAAAAATGACATATTTTGTTTAGTTGGTGCATGAAAACCTAGTTATATGATATATCCAACAAATGGTATCTAATATCCTTTTAACTAATTTATTAAAAAAAATTATAAGTATTAATGAATTATTCTTAAGATTAGATTCTATCTAACAAGATGACCTATATATGGCCTAGGGATACTGTAAGATTGTGGGTTCGATTCTTTTAGACAGTGTCTTTATGTTAAAACAAGTTTCTTAATAATTTAATCTCCTGAATTCCATAATAATGTGATCAGCAAGAATTTAGTTTCGATTAAAAGAAAAAGAACAAGAACAAGAATGTAAGTCCAGTACTACAAATATTTTAAACAAGGGTGCCGATATTACCACTCATAAAACTAATTAGTACATCCATATTAAAATTTATTACAAAAATATCTCTATAGAAATTTACCAATAAGAACAAATTACTTTAATTAAAAATAAACAAAATAATATATATATATATATATATATATATATATATATATACTTATTAATTACACTCGTATCTTCACCTATATCTTTTTATTAAAAAAAAAAAAAAAAAAAAAAAAAAAAAAAAAAAAAAAAAAAAAAAAAAACCTTATGATAAACCTTAATTTTTCTAATAAACTCTAATTTTATTTCAAGTATCAAACTTTCTCATTATCACATGATTATCATATAACAAAGTAATGGGGAAAAAAAAAGTTAGAGGACTCTTGTCATATAGACAAAAAGTGATTGAGTAATTTATTTTATTTTATTTTATTTATTTTTTTTTTTTTAAAGATAGTTGTAAATATAAGAGAATTCCAAATTGAAGATCTCTTAACCCTATATACAATCCAGTTCTACATCTTCTCTTTCATAAGTCTCCTACATTCAAGACATTTCCAATAGTAAATTGGATCATCATTAGAAAATGATTTGATTCCAAAAATAATATGATTTTTTTATATATAAATTGGGTGTATTAATAATTTAAGATGGTTTATAAATAAAATGAATATACTCATTTCAATGAGGGTACTATTGCCATTAGGATGAATGCTTATAGTAATATTTATTTTTTAAATTTTAGACATGGGCGTACGAACTTACAAAAACATCTGTACTAATTAGATTTATGGGTGGCAATATCCGCACCCTTTAAACAATTGAACAAAATTTCCCCATTTTTTTTTTTTTTTTTCATAATTTAGGTGGGAAGATAAGGAGATAAGAGAGAAATCACATAAATCTATAAATAGTGAAAGAGTGGTGCCACAATAAGAAAAACTGTCTTTGTTGACAGTTTTTTCAAATTTTTTATTTATCTTTAATATTTTTTTTTAACTTATACTTCCTATTTTCAACACCAAACAAAATCTCAATATGGATTTATTTTACAGTAAGATATCGGTTTTTTGGCAAACCGATATTGGATAAGTAAAATTTTAAATTTAATAAATTTACTTTTAAATCATTTATTTTTAAAAAATTAAAATTTTTTTTTTTTTAAAAATTGTTTATTTATTTTGCACCATCTTGTTTCATACTAAGAGACACGTTAATAATTCAATTACCCATATAAATTAGTAATCTGAGTCTTACATTTGTTCATTAAATTTCAAGATGCATGTTGAGAAATATCTCCCATGTAGTGAGAGTTGTATTCCAAATCATACTTATTATAATTGATATCACGAGTCTCTTATAGGCCATGTTTGGTTGAATGGAATGAAATGGAAAGAAACTCATTCCATTTGTTTGGTTTGTTAAAATACAATGGAATAGGGATTCCACCATTTTGGTTGAATGAGCATTCCATCCAAAAACTAATGGAATGCCCTTCCATTTCAAACTAAAATTTATATACTATAAATACCCTCATATGCCCTAACTCCATTCAAAAAATATCCTCCTTTCCAAAAATAATATATTATTATTATATATTATATTAATGATATATAAATATATATTACATATATATGTACTATATATTATATTATTATTACATATTATATATATATATATTATATTATTATATACTATATTATTATATTATATATATATATATTATATGTATTATATATAATATATATGCATGTATTATATATATTATATATATATATATATATATTATATTATATATATTATATTCTTATAATATATATAACGATATATAAACATATATAATATATATATATATATTATATGTTTATATATCGTTATATATATTATAATAATATAATATATATAATATTAATATATTAATATATATATTATATATATTTATATTTATATATACAGAAATTTTCAAGTTAGTGCATTCTGATATAACTTCGTGAGGATATTGAATGTGAGCCACTCGTTTTACATATTTTGATTCAAGTGTGTATGCAATTGTCAAAACTAGTGGCTCACATTCAATATCCTGATAAAGTTATATCAGGATGCACTGACCAGATCGGGAGTGTTTATATATTATTATTATTATTATTATTATTATTATTATATGTAATATATACATGTATTATATATATTATATTATTATATATATTATATATTAATATATTAAATAATATATATAATATATATTATATATTTATATATATATATATATTATATATTTATATATATAGTATATATATTTATATATATAGTATATATATTTATATTTATTTATATATTATATTATATAATATATATATATATATTATATTATATAATATATATATATATATATTATATGTATTATATATTATATATATAAAATAAATTATTATATTAAATAATATATAATTATATAAATAATATACTTTTATATTTTATTATTATTATTATCCTTAATATATCATGTTATTATGAATGTTTTATAATTAGGGGTATTTTGGTCAAAATACATTTAACTTCATTCTATTTCGTTGTTAACCAAACAAAATAATACTGATTCAGAGACTAATTCTAAAGTTTCAACCAAACAAAAAACTTAGTTTTCCTTTCCTTTCCATTCTCATTCTCATTCTCATTCTCATTACAATTCTACCATGTAACCAAACATGACCATAGAGTATTGACCAATAATTCGATTATATATGTTTTAAGAAATATAATTTTATTAAAAGTTTCAATATATATATTTTAATATATGTCTGTTGTAAAAATTAGAATTTTGATTAGTTGAATAAATTTAAATTTATCTAACAATTTTTTTTTTATATTATTATTATTATTTCTAACAGCTCATATAGGTTATATATAAATATTGTTCAACTGTTAACAATTCAAATCTTATAGTCAAGTGGTAAAGACTTATAACTTTTGACTTGAGGTCTCAAGTTCAATTCTTAATTGTCATTATTATCAAAAGTGGGCGGTGGACAGCGGTGGCAGGTGGTCCGACGGCCGGACGACGACGGGGGAGGTGGTGTATAAATATAAAAAATATATTTAATTAAATATTAAATAATAACAGTTTTTAACTGTCAACAATGCTAGTGTTTTCTTGTAGTGTGCTATTGACACACCCACTATTGAACTATTTATACTCCATTTTTTAAATTATTTAGTATTCTTTTTTATTTTTTTCCTTTATCAAATTACTCAACTAGACTTACAATTTTTATTAAAAAAAATATTGTACAAAGAAAAATTAATAAAACCCCACTTTCCTTATTTCAAAACCATAATGACAAAAGCTTTAATGATATAGATTATTTCAAATCACTAAATGTTTACTATTTTTTTTTTTATATATATATTTTCTTTCAGATCTCGATCTCATGTTTCTCATGTTTAGTATTTATTAATTTTATTGTTTCACATGTTTATTTATTTTTCTTCTCAAATTCCAGATCTATGTTTGCTACTTTTTCTTCTCTCGGTTTATTTTCTTTCAGATCTTCCAGTTATACTATAATTTGTATTAATTCTTTTGCAGATTTTATTCCAGATCTTCCAAAGTTAGTTTAATGTTATTTACAAAAAAAATAAATAAATAAATAAAAAATAAAAAATCAACGAAATCGCACCATGAATCGCAATCAAGAAAACCTAATCTCTAACAAAATGAAACCACACCAAAACTCTAACTCAATCGCAAAAAAATAAAATAAAAAATCATCAGATGATTAATATTACATTCACAATCTATCACCAACAATCCAATCGACTACAAAAAATAAAATAAAAATCGTATCTAATAAAGATGGTTTTACCGTAAAACAAGGAAAAAAAAAAAAAAAAAGGCCCTACGAATAGATGTTAGAAAACTATATATAGAGATTAGAGATGAACTGTATTTTTATTTTTATTTTCTTGAAAAAGATATGGGGTGTATTAAGTTTGAAAAATAAGTAAAAGGGTAGTCTTGGAAATAAATCAAAAAAATTAATAAAACCATATAATTTTATATAATTAAATCAAATTTTAAAAATTGGGGAATAAATAGTTTAGTAGTGAGGGTGCCAATAGCACCACTCATGGTGAAAACATGCCAATTGGTAATTAAATTAGGAATTTGGATTCTAATGCTTATGTGTTATGAAATTAGGTAAGGTCAGGAAAACGATCAGATTAGTAGAGGATCCAAATCCTTAAAATAGTCATCAATTTGTCAAAAATAAAATAAAAAATTAACTAGTCATTGGAAACAAATTAAATTCATTTTTTGAATGTACAAAAACTACCAGGACCCTGTGAGGATTGGACACTACTAGCACAGCCCGGACAACTACTCCTACAAGAGGGGAGAGGACACCAACACATGAGGTGGGACAAGGAAATAATGGGTGTATATATATACACGGTGCCAGGCGTTGAACCGTGGTGGTGGAGTCTCCCTTTGGAGCGTCACATCATATTGGCAAGAGGCCCAATGGCATTTAATCTCATTTAATATGTGTAATTTAAGGATCATTTAACCTTTAGTAGTACTATTTTTTTTTTTCTTTATTAATGTCATTTTTGTTATAGAAACCGAACAACCACCACGAGTCTCTTCATTATATAATTTTTAATTTTCCTAAGAAAATGTTCTTGCAATTGGTAGCTTCTTTGTGACCACACAATATAGCAAATTCTTTTAATTTTTTTATTCGCATAAAATACGATTTATTTCATTTTATGTTGATTTATTGAATTAAAAAAAAAATTAATTTGTTTTGAAGACGAAAAGCTTAAAGCTGTGTATGTCGGCCAAAGTCATATATACTTTAGCAAGCCAATTGAAAATCCAACTTTAATCATTCTTTTTTATTGTTTTTTTGCTGTATTTTTTGGACTATATATATAAGTGTCATATTCACAATTAATTAATAAATAGAAAATAAACATATGTTATATATATAGAACCAAGTCCATGAAAATTCAAAGGCTTTAAGAATTAATATATATTAATAAAATTAGTTAGATTTAAGAAAAATAATAATTAGGTGAGATTGAGAAAGACATAACATATTATTATATTTAATCTAATAAATTATTATTATGCTCATTCTAGATATACTAATCCGATTAGTACTTTTTGTATATATTTTCTCACAATATTAAAATTTTCAATTGAATTGATTGACTCATTTTATAAAATCTACAATCACTTAATTCACCAACCTAATTAAAATTAATCAATTCGGATTGCATGAATTATTATGAGTGTTTAACATCCTTATTAATAATAGAACTTATATCGTGATTACTAACCAAGAATCTTAACTAATTTATTTCACTCGTTCAATATATATTGGTCGTATTAACATATATCCTTATAATTAAGAATAATTACTATGAAACAAAGATGCACATACTTACAAATCTTTAAATAGTTATTTTTTGTTCATATTTGAATCTTCACGTTAACAAATATTCTTTACTTAAAGTAATCTTCAAATGTATTTTAGTCAAAATGAGAATAATTTGCAAAGCTTGGAGGTACAATCTAATTACTGTGGTTAATAATTTAATATGGACAATAGTCTTTAATTAATCAATACAATTGAATAAGACATCACACAAATAATCCTTAAAACATTAAAAAATTAAAAAAAATTAAAAATTAAAAATTTTGTTAACATCAAAATTTAAGCCCACAGTTAACCTCAATATTGATTCCAATAATTATCATAAATTTAAAATTACTCAGACTCATGAATTTATACAGGTTATAAAATTTTGTCTTGATCTGATTATTGATATTGGAAATTAACCTTAACAAGCATAGTAATAACATCCGTTATCGAGAAGAAAACCTTCAATATATTTCTGAATGATGTACCGAATCATTAAATATGTGACATACATTTCAACGGTGCACCACTTATCGTTGATTGGGTGCACCAGAGATTGTATCGGTTACACATTAATCTAATCTACTTATATTTAATTATATTATTATTATGATAAAAAAGATACATAGAATCACACAACCCCAACTTTATACAGCAGCAATTCGATGGATGCGTTTCGGTTGACCGTTGACCTCCCGCGTGATTTCACTCTCAAATTCCCTCCGTTTTCTAACTTTTTATATTTCCCGTTCCGTTTGTGCCACTACGGATTTTGCTATTTATAATCTCATATAATGTTGTATGTTTTGTAATTATAATTAAAAAGTCGGGGTAGAAAAGTCACTTCGTGGACCCCATTAAAATAATAGAAAGTACAAACACGACAAACATAATAATTTGTCAGAAACCACTTTCACGCTCGGGAACCACGCGTGGATCTTCAAAGACCAGAAAATTTTGTTGGTTTTTATTAGGTTTTTGTTAAAATATAAATATAAATGATGAAACTATATAAATTTAAATATGTAATTACAACATTCGATCTTGTTATTTATTCTTGGTTTAAGGGTTGTAAAATAGAGATTTGGATTTTATATTGTTCTTAATTTTACCTAGATTTTACATAATCTAATGACATTCAAATATACAAACAAATGTTCTTAGGTAAAACTTAAATTAGGATAAAATCCACTTTCTATAAAGAATAAGTAAATTATTTACAAGAAAAATAGAACCGTCAACTCAAAAATTGTTATAATCCATTTAATAAGAATAAATAGTATAAATATATGTTAAAATCATAAATTTAAATTGCAACAGAAAAGAAGTTGAATTACATTTTCATAAAATTCACGAAAAGCTTTATATTTCATAAACTATTACTTACAAATTTTCAAAATTTCATTATGAAGTTTCAAAGAATGTTTGGAAAATCTTCACATATAATCAAAAGCTTAGACATTAACTAATATATATATATATATATATATATATATATTAATAATTATGAATTTAGAAGTTAAACATGACCCAAATCTACAATTTCATTAAAGTGAGTGTGAGAAAATTTACTAATAAACCAAATCAAATCCCGTCAAGCATTAACTAGTAAATATAAGTGAAATCCCTTACTTGAAATATCAAGATATATATAAAATTAGATTAAATAAGAAGAAAAAGTTAAAAAAATAATGATTGAAATTTAATCTTCCAAGAAAAAAAGAATTAGAGAGGGTGGTGGGCACGAAGAAACAAATGCAAGTGAGAGAAAGAGAGAGTTGATGAAACGAAGAAGAAGAAGAAGAAGAAGAGGAGGGTGGGGTTGGGATGTATATATAATTCATGTCCGTATTATGAGACCCCTCTTTCCTCTTTGCCTTCTTTTTTTACTACTTTTTTTTGCTTTTCCTTCCCTCCCTCCCTCTCAATTCTCTCTCTCTCTCTCTCTCTCTCTCTGACCTAATTATCATCTCTCCTTCTCTTCTTTTCTTTCTCTCCTTGATCACACAACCCACAAATAGTTTTTTTTTTTTTTTTTCTCTAGCTAGCTAGATCTATATTCACCAAACCCTAATAGCACCACCACCATCACCAAACTCTAGTTTCTTGAAGCTGACTTTTGTTTGGAAGAATTTTATAAGTTGCTGATCATATAGATAGATATACATCCAATAAAAACATCATCATCTTCATCGTGGTCGTCAAGAAGTCGAAAAGAAGAAGAAGAAGATGACCCCAACAACAGGTAATTTGACAGGGCAGTTTGGTGACACAACTTACACAAAGGTTTTTGTTGGTGGGTTGGCTTGGGAGACTCAGAAGGAGACCATGGAGAAGTACTTTGAACAGTTTGGTGAGATCTTGGAGGCTGTTGTTATCACTGACAAGGCCACTGGTAGATCCAAGGGCTATGGCTTTGTATGCTCTCTTTCTCTACTTCTTTTTAACTCTTTCATTTTGTTTTCTTATACCCAGATCTTCGTTTACATCAAGATCTGATGTATTTATAACAAATTATTTTATTGGATAAACGAACATAATGTTAAAAACATATATGTATGTGTTTGATGACGAAATGTGTTGTTTCTACCTCAGGTAACTTTTCGAGAGCCGGAAGCAGCCATGAAAGCCTGTGTTGATGCAGCTCCAGTGATAGATGGAAGAAGAGCTAATTGTAATCTTGCTTGTTTGGGAGTTCAAAGATCCAAGCCTTCAACACCAAAACATGGTATACCACTTCACTTTCTTTTTTTTTCTTCTTTATTGTTTTGGCCTATTATTATTCATTGTTAATAAGGGTTTTTTTTTTTTTTTTTTTTTTCTTTAGAGTGATAATACAATTCAGATCCATAAAAAGTTCAATGAAATATCTCATTGTTTTTACTTTTTTTTTTAATTTATGTGTCACTGTATGAAGATGCTTTGTGCAAATTAGCTTTAACTAGTGGTTTTGGATATTCTTGCAAACGTTATTTGGTGTAAACATTTTTATTGAGGGTTCCAAAAATATACTGTTATATCTAAAAATAACTCATAACATATATATATATTTACTGTCAAACCCAGCATGAATATTCCTCCCAATCCAATAAAGTTCCATAACTTGTTTTGTTCAACGAATTTCTTATACCTAGAGAAGAAGAACCAATACTACTACTACTGGTCTTTTCAAAATGCATGCAAAATAACAAAATACACACACAATCTAGGAATGAATGACATCAATCTGTTTTCTGTCTCTTTATATATATCGGATGGAAGCGTGTGATGCGTAAAATCTCATAGTATACACATCGTATATGATTGTATTGGATGGATGTAATGTACGTATGTATGTATACATTCGATGTATTCGTGATTAAAAAATGAATTTTTGTTGACAGGAGGAGGTGGTGGTGGTGGTGGTGGTGGAGGAGGAGGAGGAGGAGGGAGGAACATGAGGGTAATGAGCAATTATCAGACAGGGTTTGGAGGAACAACTTTTGCTTCGACTGCAACCTTCCCTCATTATGCCATCCAACAAGGGATTCCTTTTAATCTTTATGGGTACTTTTTTTTACTCTCTCTCTCTCTCTCCTCTCTCTCTTCTTTCTCTCTCTTGCATGTGTGTATGTATATGTTTTATGTCTCATGAGAGATACTGCATGCACGTGCATTGACAACTCATGCACACACCCAACCCCATTAAACTAGGTCTGTCTTCTGTCAAAGCAAACATCATGACTCATGATATATCCATCATCCCCACATCATGACTTCTCTCTCTCTCTCTCTCTCTCTCTCTCTCTCTCTCTCTCCCTAGAGAATGTGAGGAATGAGAACCATTCACATGCATGTTGTTCATTGCTTTCCATCATCAATCATGAACTCTCTCTCTATCTCTCTCTTCAATGGACACACTTCTTTTACAAGCTTTTAAATGTGTCAACCACAATGAAGGCATGCATGCGCAAGAGCATTATATAAATGCATGTGGATATATGTATGTATATGCATCATTGAAGAAATATCAATGAACATGAACATGCATTTACTTTATAGCCCTTTTTATGTTATGTATGTAATCATTATATACAATGCATGCAACACATGGGTTTGAATTATTATCTTCATTTTTGGAATTTTTACTCTTTCATTTTTCTCTCACAAGTCCCAACTTTGATATTTTAACTCTTTTTATTTATTTTTTTTTTTCTTATTTTCGTTTCTGTAAACACCATTTCAGGTACTCTCCTTACTCGCCCGATTACACTTACCCTACGGTTTGTACAAAATTCTCTTCTTCTCTCTCTCTCTTTATTTTCTCTACATTATTTATTTGAGAAAAATACGAGCAACCCGATTAGTTTTTTACGTAAAATATTGTAAGTGAATATATACATTACCAATATAAACAACGACACATACAATATTTTCTTTCAAAAAAAAATAAAAATAACATGCATTATTTTCTATTATATATGCAATAATAAATTGTCTCTTTAAATTGGAATAATATTGACAAAATGATTGATTAATGTATTCGAAATTGTATAATATTTAGACTAGTAAATTATCCACATTGCCGATTATGGAATCTGAAACACAAATCAATATTTTCTGCATTTCAAAAAAAATAATATTTATATATAGTTTCTTGGAGACATGTATATTATACAACTATAAAAAGAAAAAAAAAATGAAAAAAAAAAAAAAATCAATTAATTAATGACATGGACTTGGTACCGACTTATGTTGACATTCAAGGAAGCATGACGTGGACTTGGTACCAATTAATTAGGTTCATAAATTGTTTCCTAATTTGTCGATTGGGACAAAATTTTTCATTTTTACCAAAACGGTGCCGAACGGTACCCCAAGTCGGGCAATGTTGTATTTAAAATTTATCCAGGTTAAGTAAATGCCATATCAAAATTATTTAATGAGCCTAATTAATTTTATGACTCAAATTAGCTGTCTATATTTAAATTTTTTATTTTTTTTTTCAACTTCTTCCATAAATGCAGACACATGTCCCAATTTAGTTGGTTAGACATAAATTGGAACATCATTTTGTACATCTAATTTGAGTACTCAGTGCTTTTGTTAAAATCAGTATCGCGAATTTATATTAGTTTAAATTTGATGACTGAAAGATAAAAAAATAATAAATTTATATTGATAAAAATCTTTTTTTTTTATTATTTGTAATTCGTACCATACAAATTCATTATTAATAAAAAATTATGTTTTTACCGTAACGTGAAACATTTTCTGTTTACTAAACGCAGTTTCATGTTTCATGTTTCAAAAACAACTTTGTACTTACTATATATAGACACAATAATTAATTTGTCTGAATTATAATTTTCTTCTTTTGTGTTTTTTTTTTTTTTTTTTCATGGGTCCAGAGCTACTACAACGTTTATGGTGGTGCAACTGCCCAATATCCCATGTATGGTAATGGCCCTACTGGAGGGATGATGAGCGGAGCCGCCACACCTTTCTACCCATATATGCAGTTCGGTGAAGGGAGCGGTGGAGCAGCCACCGGCTACAGTGCTGGGCAAGGGTACGGTGTGCAGTATCCACACCACCTGTTCCAATATTCGGCCATCAATGCAGCAACAGCCGGAGGTTACCCTCAGCACTATGGTGCACCCATGTCTCTTGCTCCCACACCGGCCTTGCAATCAGGTTTGTATTGTATAACCCACTTTATATTTGGCTTAATTAATCAACTTACATTGAAAAATTATTGAAATATCCTTATTATGTTGTCGGTTTTTGACAAAAATGAAAACCAACAAAAATGGTGGTAATTAGGTAAAAATTTAGGGATCCCAATGAAATTATTATGTAAGATTAATTGGGAATTGTTTGAAAGAGGTACTAATATCCATGACAGTGTGTTTTGCTGTGCCACAGGCGTGACCATGGCCCTTCATGCACCACCAATTCCACATCGCTAGATTGATCATCAAATATTCCTTCAACAGCACCTCCATGTTGTGCTTCTCTTCATGAAGTCTTCAAAAGACCTTTGGCCTAACCATGGTTCAATTCTCTTCTCTCTCTCCCTAACACAAAAAGCTATCGCCTTTCGGGGGTTAGCAATTTGCACACACACATACAAAAACCCCACGTCGGGGTGAAAATCGGCCTCCAGAGTTTGGATGGTCATGCATGTTTTTTTCTATGCATCCTTTTCTAAAAGAAAGGGTTCCTTTTGAAGAGAACCGAAATCACTTTTTGTTCCGAACAAAACCAGCTCGAGCTTCAGGATAAGCTGAGTTTGGGAATATAACTCTCTTCTTTTTTTTTTTTTTTTCATTTTATAATATCCTTAGCCTAGGAAAGGCTAAGAAGAAAAAAAGGAAAATCATTTTGTAACATTTTAGCCTAGGAAAAGGCTAATAAAGTCTAAAAAAAAACTTGGTTTGCCCAAATTGTAAATTCACCAACAACACAAAAAATAGCAAACCTTGAATGGCTAATCCCTCCAAACACTTTTTTTTTTCTGGCTAATCAACCCCTCTAGATGATCAAGAGGCAGTTTTAGCAAAATTGAAGGGCATGAATGGGAATTTGCCCTCAATTTTTTTTTTTTTTTTTTTTTTTTTTTTTTTTTTTTTTTTTTTTTGTGCATTAACATGTAGTCTTAGGGTTTTTAGAACTAGGACCATGTAGCTAGGAAGTCATGTTTTTTATAAAATGTATTTTTTTTTTACCAACTTAAAAAAAAAAAAAAAAATGTCTAACAAATCAATGTTTCTTCCTTAGGGTAAGAGAAGAAAAATCTTTACTAATTTTTAGTTTTTTTTTTTTTTTTTTTTTTTTCTTGTAAATTCATTGTGGCTAAACTTTGGAGTATTAGCACAAAACACTAAAACATAGGAGGGATAGTGTTTTCATTTTTGCATCTAGATTTTTTTTTTTTAGTTTGTTTTTAATTTGAAGAACTCCATCAATGGATGTGGAGCTCATCAAAAGCATTTGCATGTAATCCTTGGGAGATATTTTGGTTCCCTTTGGATTCTTCTCTTCTTCTAACCCATCACCAACCATGGTTAGGACTTAGGTCATCCCCCTCTTCGCTAGATCTCCTGGTCTGTCTGTCTGTCTGTCTCTCTCTGTCGCGAAAACGTCTACTCGGAGACGAATTTAATTTGATACTCCTTTTGAATATGTATAAGTCTATGGATTGGATTGTAATTAGGGATTCTACCTCTCTCTTTCTCTCTTTCTTTAGGACAAGATCCTCAATTCATTCTCTGTCCATATGCTGGTTGAGAGAATGAATGTTGCTACTTACTACTATGCTTTTAATTTGAGACTGTTTAATATGCTAATATGCTTTAATTTTGTTCATGCCAAGGAACAACTTAATTGATGTTCTAAAGTTCAAAATTTTTGCTAAATATATATGGTCTTGTTGGCTGATTATATATTTGTCATATTTCAACTCAGTCATTGATGATTATTAATATTGAGCTGTTTATATAATTAATATTCGATTGATATGCATGTCTTCTTTATAGCATGACAATTATTGGTATAATTTGTTTTTCGATCTCTTTGGAAACAAAACCCAAAATTTTGGTTTAAGCTACAAGAAAGTGAAATGATCATGAAAATAGTCAAGCTAATAATTAACGATAGCAAACCTTTTTTCACTATGTAACATTATATAGGTAAAATCATTTGATATATGGTTAACAAGAACTTATGTATGCAAGCTATGGTCATCAACTTTCAGTGAGCCAAAATGAGGACCCTTTTGTGGGGGGTACAAACACAGCTAGCTATAGGACCCTATGAGTTCCATCACTCTCATAATTATCTTTGACACATAATGGACCACATTTGGGGTCCTAGAAGGGGACAACCAAATCTGTCACTGCAGTGGCACTAGATTGTGTGCGTGCCTCCATCTCTTAGAATTGAATTTAACTACAACAAAGTGAAAACTCATGAAAATCCTTTGATCATTTAATAATATATTTCACTAGAAGAAAAAATTGTACTTAGTCAAATCTTTGAACAAATTGAAAGCAACTTTAGATATTCACTTAATAAGACTTCCTTTATATAATTGCTTTACTTATCTGTCTCACAATTACATGACATAGGAAAAAGCATGCTTGCCACCAAAAAATTGAGATTTGATAAATCAATCCTAAAATAATCCTATTATTTGAGATATTATTATTCAATAATATACAAATTAGATAATACTGTATATTATAATTTATAAATAATGTTATAGTCTTATTAAAATAGGATATCATGTGATTTCATTTTATTTTATTGAAACTTGACACCAAGACCAAGTTAGGGGTCATTTTATATATATACTGTGTTCTAGTAATGAGGATTTTACTAAAACCCAATCGATTTCAATGAAGTTTGATATGATTTTTCTTTTTACTTTTTTTTTTTTTTTTTTTTTTTTTTTTTTTTCCAACTTTTGAATATGAAGCATGAAAATTGAAAATATAGTTTAAGTGCTCAAAACAATTTCAAACTTTCTTTTACAAGCATATCTCATTATTCTTATCATCGAAATTATGTGGATTTCATCATCATCCTTACGGATATTATTGTAAGGAATTCCTCAATAAAGAATGCTGGAATATACTAGAGCAGTCCAAGTAGTTACTCTTTGTATAGAAAATGAAATAATAGTAATAAAAAAGGCATGATCCATGTAGATGGTCGATCTACAATTGATGTGGATCGGGTCGGATTTAAGTTAGGTCCAAACAATTTGGTTCTAATCTGTCGAATCGGATGTGTCGAGTGCTTCTTAACCTACAAAAAGATGGAAACAAAATAGAAAAAACAAAAGAAAGCGAGTAGAAAAAGGAATATATTTTAGTCTTAGGTGTGCTTGGGCTTAGCATTTATACGGAAATCGATTGTGATTTGAATGAAAAGATTCAAGTGGCCGGAGTTTGTATTTTCTCAGAGTTTCAACATGCCAAAGCTTTGTTCTAGTTTTTCAGAGCAAAGTCCTCTCTTCGTTGGAGAGAGGTTTTATTTATAGGCCTTTCTTTGAGATTGATCCTGAGTTGTTGAGGATATTATCCCCGAAATCTCGGTCAGATTTTGTGGGATCATGGAATCGTGGACCCATTCAAACTGAGTGTCTTACTGACTTCTTCAGGTTAGATCGTGATTTTTGATTTACCATGGGTGAGATCAGAATATCATTCTTGGTCAATAACTCCGTATCTTGGAATCACGGTTTGGCTTGTGGCTGGGAAGGTATGTACGCAATAGTGGAATCCACTCTTTCTTGGGAGAAGTAGATAAGTAGTTCCCTTAAGGGTTGATTCGGGGCTTGAATGATTAAGAGCACTCTCCTTCTTCCGTGAAGGAATGGAGGATATAATCAATCAAAAGAATCAATGGTACTTAAAGGAAAATATATAATTAGAGAGGTATAACAGACTTTATGACCTAGCTCTAATTATGAACTACTTGTGAATGATCATGCCATATGTAATAGCTATATCAATGGACACTGCTAAAATTGGTTGTGTAAAATATCTACAGTTACGAGAGTACAACCTTGGGTTTTTAGTGGAATAACTCCAAGGTTAATAATTGTTAAATATTAATTAAAGAGTTTAATTAATTTTTTTTAAGAATTATTGGAGCTCAAAATTGTGGGTCCATTAGGTCCCCTTGCTAGCCCTATACGATTGATAGTAACAAAGACTCATGGAGAATTGGATGGTCCAATTAATTGTGTTATGAAAGTAACTTAAATATATTTTGGGAATTAATTAAATTATATGATTATTTAATTAATATATTATTTAATTGTTGAATTAAATATTATTAAATAATATGATTATTTAATTGACATATTAATAATTAAGAATTATTAAATTGTCATATGGAGGTTTCAATTTCAAACCTTGACAAGAGCAATAAAATAATAAATGATTATTTTTATTTACTCTAAATAGGTCAATTAGGTTTAAACCTGATCGCGCTGCAAATGTTTACATTTAGCGCTCCCATTTCCTACATTTTGTGTTTGATTCTCGGGTAAAATAGGGATTTTAATGGTTTATATACGTGTTTCAGGTAAATAGAGGAATTCAGGGGCATTTTGGTCATTTTGGAGAAATAGGGACTAAAATGTAATAATTTGGAGAAGATTGATGATTCTGCAATTTGGGGAGAGTCCAAGGGAGCTATATGTAATTCACTAGCCAAAGAAGGATTAGCGCCACATCACCCAAGGAAACGACGTCGTTTTGGCTGAGGGCACGTCACACTGTCGCAAGGTTGACATCAGGTCATCCCTTACCATCAGCAACCCGACCTGACGACCCGGTGGAGCGACTCGACCCAGTTTCAGACCCGATCTAAACCCGACCTTTTCCGACTTGTTTCTGGCACTTTTTCTAGCCAAATCCCGCCCAGATCGCCGGCCAAGCTTCTTTCAGTCATAATGGACCCATTTCTAGGTCTTCATGCACAAGTTCTCCTTCTCCTCCAAGAAGCCAAATCTCCATGGCCATGCAAGCTTGCAAGCTTGATTCCAGCTACCTCTTGGCCGCCCAAACTCGTCCAAAATCGTGGGAAGACCGCGATTTCATGCCGAGAGAAAGTTCCCGCGAAGCAGAGGGACTGAACTCGCGGGAAAAGCATCAAAATGCACCGTGACTTTGTGCCGCAAGAATGAACTCGCAAGCTCAACGTTTCAGAGGAGAAACTTGTCCTTTTCACATGAAGATATTTCCCAAACCCCTACCTCTATAAATATACCTCTTTTGTGCACAAAAACCATATCCCTAATATCCAAACCAACCTAGCTCACAAAGAACACCTCTTGACTCCAAGCTTGGGAAAGACAAGGAGAAGTCTAGCTAACTTGAGGACTTCACAAGAGATTGGTTGTCTTCTTTATCTCTTTGTTTACTCTAGCTTGTTGTTGTATTTTTATTACATGTTTATGTTGGGAATATTGGTGGGATTGTAATAATATTCATATTTTGGTTGATGAGTTTATTTGCTTGAGCTTAATAGATGCATGTTAATTGATTAACCAATTAATTGATATGTAATAGGATTTAGACTATTTGAGAAATCAATAGCATGCATGAATGATTATTTGTGTATGTGTCTTATCCTAGGTAAGATTGCTTAATACCAATCTTGTAAGCTTATTTGCTATCAACTAGGAATTGGATTTATTGCATGAAAACCATTTCCTAGTATTTCCATGCCATTCCCACCTCACAACTACACTTTCCCATGACCATGCATGAGTGTAGTTGGTAATTAGTTTAGTTTAGTTAGTTAGTGTTAAATTAGTTAATTGTGTTGGTAAGCTTGTTAGTTTAGTTAATTTAGTTAGTTAATGTTAATTTAGTTGTTATTTAATTATTGCCATTTTAGTTTAATCCTAGTGTAATCATTAGTTTAATTTGCTTGTGACAATCCCCATTTACTTTCTTGCATGTAATTAGTGTATATAGATTGTATATATATATATATATATATATCTAAGACTTAGAACCGACTTAAGGTAACACCTCCTTGTTGGGAACGATACCCTTACTCGTAACCACTATACGTGGCGAATGATTCGTATACTTGCGAAAGGGTGAAAACTCGCACGCCATATCATTTACCATAGTTTATTAGAACCAGTCATCTCGATGCCGATCAAGTTTTGGCGCTGTTGCTAGAAATAGAACTACCACGTGCGCATCAAGTTTTTAGCACCGCTGCCGGGGAGGCGTATTATCTTTTGTTAGTTTTAGTGTTAGTTTTATTTTCGTTATTTGTAGTTTAATTTTTTTTAGTGTTCATATCATATCTGGTTCGATTTGATTTTTGTTTGTTTGTTTGATTATTTCAGGATTCGAATCAATATGGAAAACCTTTCCAGTGTGCATGTTATTCAAAGGCATATGAAGTACTTTGCTTTGCTGATTATGGGAGCTCAACCGTCAACAGTTCTGTTAAGTGATTTGCAACAAAGCTACGAGTTAAAGAGTTCTCATTTCAACACTCTTCCAGTCTTCCAAGGTAAACCGGATGAGGATTCCCTTCAGTTCATGAAGGAGTACTACGATGTCGTTACTACCATCCGACTCGGAGAGCTCACGGAAGATCAGTTGAGGATGAGATGCTTCCCGTACTGCATGAAAGATGAGGTAAAGAAGTGGTTATTGGCTCTACCTGCAACATCATTGACTACTTGGGAAGCGGTTAAGACCAAGTTCTTCTCAATGTACTATCCCTCTTGGAAAATGTTGTATGTATAAATTCGCCAACCTGACACGTCATCAAAAGAGCCAACAAAAGACTGCCACGTCACTCATTGACCGGGTCAAGGGAGGAAGTGTGACGAGTCAAAATGATAAAATAGCTCAAGCTAAAAAGGAGTCAAAGATATGGTCACCGAAGCTAGATACCTACTCGCCGAATGTAGAAGTGTGCTCGCCAAAGATACGATACCCAGAAAGTGAAGGTACTCGCTGGACCAGTACACTGGGCCTGAACCGACCCGGCAGAAACACAGAAATAAACCCTAAACTTTTAGAAGACCCAGAACAACGAGGAATCATAAAAAGGAAAGTAGACTTGGATCCGTGACGAGAAGGGATCCTAGTACGAATCAAAGAGGGAAACCTTCCACCCACACGGCTAAAAACAAGGGGAAACCCTAATTAAACATGTATAAATAGAACCACCTATCCCATGAGGAAGGGGTTCAGAAATCGAGAGAGAGAGAGAAGATAGCAATTGTAAGAGAGATCAAAGTGTGTAACAAGGCAACAAAAACCTAGTATTATTCTTCTGCCCTCAGGGGCGCCGTGGTTTTTTTCCCATTCAAGGGTTTTCCACGTAAAATCTGTCTTTTGCATGCGTTCTTAATTTTCTTGTTTTATATTAAATTGATATAATTGTTGAGTGCGTGGCAATCCACATTTCACCGTCAACAATTGGCGCTAGAAGGAGGGGGTCTTTGAACAGAAACTTCGAGGAACCTTTGCGAATTAAACAACATGAACAAAGACAGCGATAGAGATGGTAACTCCAGCGGAGATTTAGTTGTTGAACCAACCGCGCCGACGGGAGACAGGGCGGTGACAATCGGGGAACAATCGGCGGCAACACCAGGAACTAGGGCAGCTGATCCCGGGATCCTGTAGCACTTCCAAGCTGCATTGGTAAACTTAATCAGCGAAGCCAGCAAAATAGGGCTTTCGCTCCCCATAGGGTTGGGAGTTTCATCTCCTTACGAGTTAACCACTCCTGGAATCCATCCACCCGGAAGGCTACGATTAGAAGTTCACATTGCAATCCCCGATACTCAAGCAAGACAATCCATTGAGGAGACTCCCCAGGACCACATTGAGGATTTCGAGGGGAGAAAACAAAGGAAGGGAAAAGGTGTGATGAATGAAGAATCCAGGGAGGAACGAGACCAGGCGCGAACACATGGGGTCAATTCCAGCGACACATATCAACGGAACCGGCGGAGACACCGTTCCATCTCATCTGAAGATAAGAGTCCTCGTCCACGAAGGGAATTACGATCCAAAAGAGCGAAGCGAAGAAGATCCGAGAGCACAGAAGATCGAAGAAGCTCGGATGAGAGAGGCAATCATGGTAGAATGACAATCAAGAGTAGACTCGATCCAGTAGGAGAACCAACTGGTCAGCGAGATGTCACCCTATAAGAGCTATCAAGAAAAGTTTCAGCAATGGCATGAAGGTATGGTCGTAACGTATCTTCGGATGATGAGTCAGATAGCCCATTCATCGAAACTATTGCTCGCACCCAATTTCCAGACAGATTTAGAATGCCAACCATTGAGCAATATAAGGAGAACAGGGATCCGAAGGAACATGTTCACCGATTCCGTAATATTATGGCCCAGTATTCATCCAATGACGGGCTGTTGTGCCTCACCTTCCCGTAAACATTCGGCGACCTCGCCTCCAGATGGTTTGGAAGACTTCCACCCGGAACCATAAGCAGTTTCTCAAACCTTAGTAAAGCATTCATAAGGCAATTCATAGGGAGTGTCCAGAGGAGAAAGTCACTCGCTCATCTATCAAACTTGAAGCAGGAGCGTAACGAGTCAATCAAGAAGTATCTAGCCAGATTCGGGAAGGAAGTTGCTCAAATTGAGGATGCCAGTGATGTAGTTGTGATCGCCGCTTTCACTAATGGGCTACAAAGTGGACGATTATCCTTTGACCTGCGAAAAGATAGACCGAAAACTTACGAGGAGATAATGGAAATAGCTGGCGACTATGCACTGGCAGAAGAAGAAGAAGTAGCGCAAGGGGGTAGCTATGTACATGGGCACAAGCCCGACTCAAAATCGGACCATAAGGATGACAAAAAAATGCAGTCACGTGATCGCCAGAAAGATGAGAAGGGCCAAAAGGGATATCCAAGAGAAAACAGAGGAAACACTCGAGCCAATAAATTTCGAGGAAGGTACAACCATTACACCCCTTTAACTGGCGATCAGGAGGAGATACTGTCTGTGGTAGAAGACAAAGGACTCGCCAAATACTCTCGGCAGCAATCAGCAAATGCCAGGAGAGATACAACTAAGTACTGCCGATTCCACAAAGATCATGGGCATGAAACTTCAAAATGTTTTCAGTTGTGCGATCACATTAAAAGCTTGATCAGAGATGGGCACCTGAAGGACTTTGCTTTGAAGGGAGACAAGCACGGTGGTCGCCAGGATAGTCGCCAAGGAAACGGGCAGGAAAGGAAGAGTCCAAGGAGAAACAGCCCTAACGCAACTATAAACACCATTTTTGGCGGACCTCATACTGGGAGGAGCAATTGAGAAAGGATGTCAGAAGTCCGAGAAGTAATGTATGAAAGCAGAAGCATGGAGATCAATTCTGTGCAGATAAACCCTAAGAAAGGAAGAGAAGGACATGATCCCATAACATTTACAGCAGAAGACTCAGACGGAATTGATGCAAAGCTTAACGATGCAATCGTCATGGGGGTTCGAATAGCCCATAGGGATGTCCTTCGGGTGATGATTGACAACGGAAGTTCAGCTGATATCTTAAGTGCCAGAGTATATGATGAGTTGCGGCTGGACAAAAAAGATCTTGAACCATTCCATGTGCCATTAAAAGGATTCGGTGGCGCAGAAGTTAGATCGTTAGGAACTGTGAAGCTGCCGGTGAGATTTGGCACAACACCATGCCAGCGAACAATCCTGTTGGACTTTGTCGTAGTTGACATCCATAATTGGCTGTATAATGCTTTACTTGGCTGACCGTTTCTTAACAAAGCTCGAGCTGTTACTTCAACCCATGCGTTGAAAATAAAATTCCCTACAGAATTTGGTGTCGGAGAATTGAGAGGGTCACAGGAGATGGCTCACCGCGCCAACCTATCAATATTCAAAGATAAAGCAGGGATGGAAACCTTGAGCATATTCGAGGTAGATAGGGAAGTGTAGGAAGACAATCCGGAAAACTTCGAACTGGACCCAAGGGACAAAACGAGTAGAGAGAAAGAAGAACCAACTGAGTCAGTTGTTCTAGATGAAGCGGAACCAGATAAAACAGTAAAGATCGGAGCAAGGCTAACTGAACAAGTTAAGAAAGATGTGACAAGCTTGTTGAAGGAGTATAAGGGGATTTTCGCTTGGTGCCACGAAGATATGCCAGGGATTGATAGAAGCGTAATTTTACACAACCTGGCTGTGAATGAAAAATGCAAACTGGTTGTGCAGAAAAGGAGAAGCTTCAACCCAGAAAGAAGTGCAGTAATAAAAGAGGAGGTATCAAAGTTGCTCGCCGCAAGGTCAATTAGAGAAGTTAAGTACCCGGAATGGGTGGCGAATGTAGTCCTAGTGAAAAAGTAAAACAATCAATGGAGGATGTGCGTCGACTTCACCGATCTAAACAAAGCCTGCCCCAAGGACAGCTTCCCGCTACCAAGGATTGACTAGTTAGTCGATGCAACAGCCGGACATGAGACGTTGAGCTTTATGGATGCATATTCAGGATATAACCAGATAAAGATGCACAAGCCAGACGAAGAGAAGACAGCGTTCTGTAGGGAAAAATAATAACAAAAGTAGTAAACGCAGCGGAAGCGATACTAAAAACGATTTAGTGACTTTTAAAAAATTTTCCTTTATGAACCTTAAACCCTTTTAATTAATAAACATGCATATACATTAACAAAAGTAAATTACCTTTTGTCGCGTGATCCGATTGACTTACGTCGATGGTAATCCGCAAGACCTTCAATCCGAGCACGAACGTGGATCACCTAGGAGCGTGGTCTCCCTTTTCTTTGAATTGCAAACCTGTGAATGGACCAAACAAAAACTTTCTTTTCTTTGTTAGTCACAAAACAATCAAAAGAATGTCTAAGATTATTCCGGTCACTTTTGAGTTCTCAATCTAATGATCGAAACTCGCGTGAACCTAGATCGATATCGTATACACAAGCTTATTGATGATTAAGCAATAGTATACTATCAAAGAATAATCTAACACTCCTTTTTGTCTTTTTAGAATAAAAACTCTCTATGAATTAAGAAGAAGAAGAAATAAATAAAAACTCAAGCACAATTTCTTGTGGTGGCCGAAATCTATAAGAGTACTTATATAGGTGGCCAAATTTTCTTCCTTCTTTCCTTATAGGGTGGCCGAATTCTTCATGTGCTTTTGCCTAGGGTTGCCGCAATTTTCCTCTACAAAAGAGGAGTTGTATTGCACCCAAAAAACACATGTCTTTTAAGACTTCAAACCCTAATCCAACTCCTTGATTTTTATTCTTTTATTTTGACTAAATAAAAAGACTCCTTATTTGATTAAATAAATAAAACTAATTTATTTATTTACTTATCAAACAAGTCTTTTACTTTTAGGAAAGATTTGTTTCTTTAATTAAACAATTAATCAATAAATTAATTAATTCTTATTTAATTAAAACAAATGAAACAAAATAATATTTTTAGGTTAAAACATTAACCTAGCCGCCCCACTTGTATAAGATTGGGCCTAATATTATTTTCCTATTTCATTTAATCCATTGGACTTTAAATAAAAAGCCCACATGTGAACCAGACCCATTCTTATTAAAAGAAACAAGCCCACATGTCTTTCATTAATATATTAATATAATTGAGCAGCCCATTACTTAAATAATGTGCAAATTATATTCTTAATATATTAAATGCAATTCTAGATGGACCCTTAAATTGGTCCGGTAGAATATATCAAGTGATCCATGCAAGTCCGTGTGGATTGGGGATCTTGGCGGGCCATCTAAATTTAAGCTTCAATAGACATAACCTAATCACAATCAACAAATGATTCACTTAGGTCCGATCCATTAATTTTAACTCATTCCACTAAAGAGCTAAAACTGAACTCTTAAATAAAGATAGAAAAGGAAGATGCTCCTCATTCATACCCTAGACAATCATATTGGAGATAGTGTATCCTCGTGATTAATATCAGTAATCGCCAAGAGTTCATAGACCGCCTATAACTCTCCAAGTTACCATATTTACTCATATGACCACGTTTTGAACTTGGATATTTTGACTTGTCCAGAAGCCATGTTTTCAATAGACACTATCGAAAACTCAACGTTGAGATTTAATATCCAATTACCTCAAAACATCCATATGATGATATTATACTCTCATTTAATTAAATGGAGCCACGATGTCCATATCTATAAATGAAGTCCTCTATCGATTAACAAATGAATATCACCAAACTATCGAGGATAGACTATGCGATATAATCGTACTCATTGATAACTCAAATGATATCACTTGCAACCATAAGTCCATCATTTATCTCAGGATTAAGATAGACCCTCCGATTGTCCTGATAATGAAAAGACTATTATCTACTGACGGTTCTAGATAAAGCTTTTCATTGTGATCCAGTTCAATGCACCCAGTGCACTAGATCCTTTTGCTCGAAGACACTCCGATGATTTTAGACTCATCATATCTCATTTGATCCCACTCAAATGCTAGCAAAAGAATTCTACAACTTTAACAAGATAAAGGTGCCCAACCTTTAACTTAAGTTGTGAACATTATTCAAGACTAACTAAAGAATTGTGTCTACCACATACATATCCAGATGTACGAACAATTCTTCTTTTCCCATAGTCTTTAGACCTTATGATTATTTACTTTGACAATTATAATATAAACTATAAATGCTATACGATTTGTTAAACCAGAAATCACTTTATTAATATGAAAAAGATTGTTAATTACAACATTACACTCTTGCTATTGAGCATAATCCTAACACGTTCACCACAGATCAGGGGTTGTATTGTTACACAGTCATGCCATTCGGCCTGAAGAACGCTGGGGCAACTTACCAGCGTTTGGTCAACAAAATGTTCGCCAGACAAATAAGGAGAAATATGGAAGTTTACGTTGACGATATGCTGACAAAAAGCATCACAGTAGATAGACATAGAGATGACCTGAGGGAAACATTCGATGTACTGGTCAGGTATGGAATGAAATTGAATCCAGCAAAATGTGTATTCGGCGTACCATCTGGGAGGTTTCTCGGATATCAAGTACATCAAAGAGGAATAGAGGTGAACCCTGAAAAAATCCAAGCACTAGCAAAAATGGTCTCGCCAAGAACTTTGAAGGACGTCCAAAAACTCACGGGGTGCCTAGCATCGCTGAGCAGATTCATAGCCAAGTCAACAGACCGATGCCTACCATTTTTCAAAGCTCTAAAAAAGGGAAAGGGAGTCGAGTGGAATGAAGATTGCGAAAAAGATTTCCATGCTTTGAAAGATTACCTTGGACAGGCACCGCTGCTATCAAAACCAGAAACAGGAGAAACATTGTACATGTACTTGTCCGTCTCTGAAGCAGCCACAAGTTCCGTACTAGTAAGACAGGAAGATGGGATCCAGAAGCCAATATACTACACCAGCAAAGCACTGTTACCAGCCGAAACAAGGTACTCGCTGGTTGAAAAAATGGCACTCGCTCTAATAACAGCAGCAAGGAAGCTAAGACCATACTTCCAGGCTCATAAAATAGGGGTATACACCAACTGCCCACTGAAATTAATCTTGCAAAAACCAGAAGTATCCGGTCGATTAACAAAGTGGGCGATCAAGTTAAGTGAATTTGATGTAGAGTATCTCCCAAGGACAGCAATCAAAGCACAGGCAGTGGCAGACTTTGTAGCAGAGTTCACCGAGCCAAGCATAGAGGTGGCTAGAATGATGGTGGAGCAAAATAAGAAAGTATTCAAATGGCAACTCCGTGTCGACGGCTCGTCAAACACGCACGGCAGCGGGGCAGGGGTAGTAGTGTCAACCCCGGAAGGAGATTCAGTCGAATGTGCCCTGCGTTTTGACTTCAAAGCTACTAACAATCAAGCTGAATACGAGGCATTCATAGCAGGTTTAAAAGTTTGCACAGTCCTATGGGCAGATGAGGTAGAAATCTTCAGCGACTCTTAAGTTGTTGTCAATCAGGTACTAGATGAATACCAGGCAAGAGATGAAAGCATGATCACCTACCTGGAATTAGCATAGGAACTGTTAGGAAGATTTAAAGAATACAGAATTGTTCATGTCCCCAGAGAAGAAAACGAGCAAGCTGATGCCCTGGCCAAATTGGCATCCGCCACAATCAACATCTGGCCCAAAAGTATATCCATGATCCGCCTATTGTAGCCGAGTATAGTCAAATCAAAAGAAGTGGGGGCAATCTTTGGCGAGAGGAACAGCTGGATCACACCAATCAAAGAATATCTCGTCAATGATGTACTCCCAAGTGACCCATTAGAAGCAAAACGGTTGAAGTATAGAGCTACAAGATATTCAGTACTCAATGGAGAACTGTACAAAAGGGGGTATTCAAGGGCACTGCAGAGATGTGTCGGGCCTGAAGAAGCAGAAGGTATCCTGAGAAGCATACATAGTGGAAATTGTGGGAACCACGCTGGGGGTGTCAGCCTAGCCTACAAAACATTAAGGCAGGGTTTTTACTGGCCAACACTATTCGCCGACGCCAAAAGAGTAGCAGCGAGATGTGAGGCGTGTCAAAAAATTGCCAACAACATCCGACAACCACCTGAACTTTTGCAAAGTATCACCTCGCCGTGGCCGTTCGCCATGTGGGGAATTGATTTAATCGGCCCAATGCCAACAGCAACTGGAGGAGCAAAGCACGCCATAGTAGCCGTGGATTATTTTACGAAGTGGGTAGAAGCCGAACCATTGGTACATATAACAGAAGCGAACACTATAAGCTTTGTAAAGAAAAATATCCTATACAGATTCGGGATACCAAACACCATCATCACGGACAATGGGACCCAATTCGATGGTAGGAAATTCAGGGAGCTGTGTGACAAGTACGGCATCAACAACTACTACGCCTCCCCAGCACATCCGCAGACGAATGGCCAGACTGAGGCAGTAAACAAGATCATAAAGCACAACCTGAAAGCTAAATTGGCAACAAAAAAGGGTAGCTGGGCAGATAAATTACCACAAGTGCTCTGGGTGTATCGAACCATAGAGAGGGGTTCAACAGGTGACACCCCATATTCCATGGCTTATGGAGCTGAAGCTGTCATTCCTGTGGAAACATCATTCTCTTCACCAAGGGTACAACTCTTCCAACCAGAACTTAACATTAATATGCTAAAATGCGGTCTGGATGAGTTAGAAGAAAGAAGAGAGCGCGCACAAATAAGGAATACTGCGTACCAACAGAGGGTAGCCAGATATTACAACTCACATGTGCGTGAAAGGAGGTTCTCGCTTAGTGACTTAGTGCTAAAAAGGGTGAATCCGGGAACAAGAGACAAAGCTGCAGGATCACTCGCAGACAAATGGGAAGGGCCTTATCAAATTACAGGAATAGCTGGCCACGGGGCATATCGCATTACTCGAGAAGGTTTTGGCGAACTACCCCGCCCATGCAATGCGCAGTACTTGAAGATATATTATCCTTAACTTTTTTCAAAGTTTAGAGCTTTTTCAACCTTTTTATTATGTCTTAGAACAATTTTTCGTTTTAGCATTTTCTTTATGACTATGTTAACAAAGTTGCAGGAAATATTCAATAAAAGAGTAATTTATTACTGAGAATTCGCAATTTCACTCGCTAGTCACAAAGGGCATTCGCCATCGTATATTGCTACCGTCACATAAAGACGAGTTTCATACTAGCACCAATGATAACTGGCGAGAAACAAAATCCCAAGTTGCAAAAAGCGGCGATCGCCATTACGGGAAAATAGAATCCCTAGAAGCAAGAAAGCCGGTTGAGCAAAAACAAAACATGTTAAAAACTTGGTGTATGGTCGGATACGTCCTGACAAATGCGGAGTATGCCAAAATATAGCAATGGCAGCTGAATAGAGCTATAAAATACGCTAAAAACTTGGTGTATGGTCGGATACGTCCTGACAAATACCGAGTAAGCCGAAAACTCAACAATGGCAGCTAAATAAAAGCTATAAAATATGCTAAAAAAACTTGGTGAAAAACTAAGTAAAGCCGAAAACTCAGCAAAGGCAGCTGAACAAAAAAATATATATTTATAACTTTATATCATTTACAAATGAAGGAGCAAAAGAAATAAATTTTACAGTCCTAGATAGTAGAAAAAATCCAAAAACTCAACCAGCTGCAGGAGGGCCCTCGCTGTCTTCCTCATCTTCAATCTCCTTGTCCGAAGGCCAAATGACTTCCTCATCCTCCATTGGCATGAAAGGCTCATAATCCCTTCCAGCAACAGGACCCAAGTCAGGCTCAGCACCAGAGCCAGAAAAGCTGCCCTTCTGACCTGAATAGTAAGTATTGAAGGCACGCTTGCTGGGGATTTCTAGATGCATAGGATGAGGTTCAGTCGGCAGTGGGCTTTCCATCGTTTTATTTGATCTTTAATCGAGCCCACGCCGCTGGCCATGTGCTGTTGGAGGGACCTGTCAAAATGCCTCAGAGCTTTCTCGTTAGAATGATCTTTCATGGCAAAGAATTTCTTCGCCTTCCTCATGCCTTTCTCAAATTCGCGCAACAAAAGCGCATCGTAGGCAGGGGATCTCTTGAAACGATCAACTGATTCAGCCTCCAGCACAGCTTTCAAATTATCGAAAATGAGGTCGCGAGAAGACAACTGGTTGTGCTAGTCTGCCGCCTCATGCTCAGCCTTTTCCTTAGCTTCCTCAGCCACCCACTCGGCCTCCAAACGTGCTGCGAAGGACTCTTGACTCGTAGACAGAAGCTCCTTCAGCGAGCGAATCTCCTCTTCAGCAGCAGAAAGTTTTTCTTCGGCGGCTAACCGAGCGGACAGATGACCATCTGAGGATTCTCTTAACTGAGCGAGCTGTTGAGCATGGGATTCTTCAGCAGAGAGCTTTTCAGCCGCCAAAACAGAAGCCTGCTCGCACAAGCGTTTAACCTCACGGGAAGCTTTGATCCCATACTTGTGGTTCTCACCCAGCTCAGACATCATCTGAGGAAAAGGATAGTTCAAGTTAAAGAAGTATATATATAAAAAAAAAGAGATAATAACACATAGGGATTTACGGCGAAGAACTTACCAAGGAGTGGTAGTTGAAGAAAAATTCCATCTTCCTGTTGCAGGACTTGTCTTTAACGTGCCCCCAGCTATCACCAATGTATATATCATTATTAACCAGGTGGGAGCAGATTTCAGTAGCCAAAAAATCAAAAAGGGACATGTTCCCTTCATCGGCTTCAACCGGTCCTGTAGGATGGGCTTCATGGGAAAAACCCGAACCAAAAGCAGAGGCCCCAGTTTGCTTCGATGGGCTGGCCGATCAATCGATTCTGGTTGACCAGATGGCCTAAGCTGATCTGAAGAGACATTCGGCTCGCCCATGGCCACTGAAGGAGAAGATGGACGGGGAGAAGTAGAAGCAGGGATAGTCTGTTCATTAACCCCCTCAGAGGGAGGCGTTGCTACATTCTCCGCTTCAGCAGGCCCCTCGCGAACAGTCGGTTGGGTAGAAGGGGTCTCGGCGACAGCTGGCTCCTCAGCACCTTCCTCGTCGGAAGAAACAACATACTGCACCACCCTTGAGGCCCGCTTGGGAGGTCGAACAGCATGATCAGGTGTACTCCCAGCTGGGCGCTTATTTCTACTAGCTCTGGGGGCCAGGTCACTCGCAGGATCAAGAGGAGTCTTAGGAACATCCGCGTCAAAAAAAGGAACGTCACTGACCCCTCCTGAAACACCAACTTTCTCTTTACCCTTACGACTGGGGGTAGTCGCAGTAGGGGTAGTCGCAGCAGTAGCAGTAGCAGCAACAGGAATAGTCGCAGTAGCCTCTGCACGCATAGGGGGCTGCCTCGATTCAACCCCTCCTCCAGTAACATCACCAGTGTCCTCGCCATCGGAGGGATCATCACCATCCGGGCTAGCAATTCCTTCCTTAGCCAAACCAGCAGCGTGCCTTTTGCTGGCAGCCTCGAAATTCTTCACCGCCCGGGCTTGCAAGTGGCAAACGGTGTCAAAATCACACACTGCAAGAGAAATAAACCAAGTGTCAACTAACAGAATAAAACGAAACAGTAAAACAAAGAAGGAATGGACAAAGACTTACAGCGAGGAAGCCTTGCATGTAGGCGTGTGAAAATCCCCTCAGAAATCATTTTTTCCTCATCCAAGAGGAAGGATCTGTCCCTTGAGTCCAAAGGAAGGACAGCCACCGCGGCGAGGTGAGAAATCTCCCTATCCAACAAAGCAGGGGCTGCCTTCAACCAGGCTTCAGGAGATGTGAAATGCCTGGGAACTTTCTTCGCCAAAAGATTACGGCGACTGCTAGCTGGCACATCCCGACCCCACTCGCCACCGGTGAAAAACCAACTATTTTTCCACCTTTTATTTGAAGTGGGGAAGCCCCAGATGAAACCCTTCTTCTTTTCATCACTGGAGACCTCAACTTGACCAGGGTTCACCACACCCTTAGGGATCCAATTCTCCACCGGCGAAGAGAGAAGGAAGTACGTGCCACCATTGCCCACCTGCCTTAGAGTATAAAAGTGGCGGATCTCGCGGGGTGTAGGGGGCCCATAACCCTTCAGCTTCCACATAAGGCATAGGCACATCAGTATCCTGTAGCTGTTTGGAGCGAGTTGTGCCGGTGCAATCCGAGCCTCGGCAAGAAACTTCGCGATAAAAGGCTACAGAGGAAGTGTTACTCCGCAGCTGAGCATGGCCCTATAGATGGCGACCGCATTCTCGGGAGGATTCCATGCTGCTCGATCGCCGGGTAACATCAAAGTAACAGAGTCTGGAATATCAAAACGACTCTTATATTTACGGAGCTCGTCCTAGCCAACCACATTAACCTCCGTATCAAAAGAACACGGACGGTCTAGCGAGAAATGCAGCCTATCCCTTTGATGGTCCTCTACGTCGGAGTCGACAGTCGTCTGCGCATCCAGCAGAGACTCACGAGGAGCCCTAGAGGCATGTCGTTTACTGCTTGTTGGTCTAGAAGATCTCGGCATTGTTGGAGAATCGCTGTTAGAAGACGGAGGAGAGATGTTAGGAATAAAAGTATCCTCAGAAGATGGAACATAAACAGAAATTGGGATCGGAGAATCCGGACAAAAATTACGAATCAGAGATTTGATTTTATCCGTAGTACATTTGTCACCAAGCTCCATGGCTTGCATCATCCGATTAAAAAGAAAAGAGCGTAAGGAGGGATCCATGAAAACTCACAAGAAAAACCCTAGGATCGAAGGATGAGCAAAAGGTTTGGGAACGCCGTGAAATCAGCACGATCGATTTCAAAAGAAGCTGTCTAACAGTGAAGTAGAAAGAATTCGGGGCAGAAATTTCCAAGGAAAATGAAAGAATTCTGCTTTGAGAGGAAAAATGGAGAAATAAATGGAGAGAAGTGAAGTGGAGAAAAGGAAACGATCGGGCCTTAAAAAGAGGGAACTTTGAAATTCAAAAAGAAAATCAAGTGCAATGATACGCAATTAATGAGAATGACGGCCACAGTGACCAACCGCAATAGTCACCACCAAGTAAATGACATGTGGCATCTCGGGGATAACCAAGCAGTCAGAATGTCTTTTCACCTGTCAAACAAGTGGAAGCGCCAGAAGTTGTGTGGCTCAAATTGAAAGCTTGCACTGGAAGAATCAATTAATAAATACAGCGCGTGGTAAAAAGGAAAGAGGGAGTTATTGCAAAGTGTGCCGAAATCTTATAAGCATAAATATAAATACTGCTCGCAGAGGCAAACGAAGTGGGAAGAACAAGTCATTCGCTCAGCTCGAAGTATTTATAGGGGTATTGTTGTATGTATAAATTCGCCAACCTGACACGTCATCAAAAGAGCCAACAAAAGACTGCCACGTCACTCATTGACCGGGTCAAGGGAGGAAGTGTGACGAGTCAGAATGATAAAATAGCTCAAGCTAAAAAGGAGTCAAAGATATGGTCGCCGAAGCTAGATACTTACTCGCCGAATGTAGAAGTGTGCTCGCCAAAGATACGATACCCAGAAAGTGAAGGTACTCTCTGGACCAGTACACTGGACCTGAACCGACCCGACCCGGTAGAAACACAGAAATAAACCCTAAACTTTTAGAAGACCCAGAACAACGAGGAATCATAAAAAGGAAAGTAGACTTGGATCCGTGACGAGAAGGGATCCTAGTACGAATCAAAGAGGGAAACCTTCCACCCACACGGCTAAAAACAAGGGGAAACCCTAATTAAACATGTATAAATAGAACCACCTATCCCATGAGGAAGGGGTTCAGAAATCGAGAGAGAGAGAAGAGAGCAATTGTAAGAGAGATCAAAGTGTGTAACAAGGCAACAAAAACCTAGTATTATTCTTCTGCCCTCAGAGGCGCCGTGGTTTTTTCCCATTCAAGGGTTTTCCACGTAAAATCTGTCTTTTGCATGCGTTCTTAATTTTCTTGTTTTATATTAAATTGATATAATTGTTGAGTGCGTGGCAATCCACATTTCACCGTCAACAGAAAACACGAGAAATCCGGGGCAATATAGCAACCGTTGAAGAAGAACCAGGAAAAGCCTTCCATGAGACTTGGGACCGATATAAGTCACTCCTTGCACAGTGCCCGCACCACATGTTCCCATTCGTCCTGCTAGTACAGTGTTTCTATGATGGATTGACAGGACTCACACAAGCCACTGTTGATAATGCTTGTGGGGGAGCAATGAGGGAGAAGACTGATCGCGCTGCAAATGTTCACATTTAGCGCTCCCATTTCCTATCTTTTGTATTCGTTTCTTGAGTAAAATAGGGATTTTAATGGTTTAAATAAGTGTTTCAGGAAAATAGAGGAATTCAGGGGCATTTTGGTCATTTTGGAGAAATCGGAGCTAAAATGTAATATTATGGAAACGATTGAAGATTCTGTAATTAAGGGAGAGATCAGGGATGCAAATTGTAATTTACCGTGCAAAGCACAATGTCAGCTGCCACATCACGCGTCAGACGACGTCGTTTTGACCTGCTCGAGTCACGCTGACGCAAGTCTGACGTCAGTCGTCTTCTTTATGCATGCAGCCCGACCCGTTTACCTGGTGGAGCTACCCGACCCGGTTTCAGACCCGATCGTGACACGAGCATTTTCGACCAGTTTTTGATGCTTTTTTCGGCCAAAATCCTACCCAGATCGACGGCCCATGTTCCCCCGATCACGATGGATGCACTTTTATCCTCCCATGCATAAGTTCTTCTTTCCCTCCAAGAAGCCAAAACTCCATAGCCACCAAGCTTCAAGGTCTCGATTCAGCGGCTTCTTTCCAGCGAACCAAAGCGTCCAAACTCGCCAAAAGACGGCGGTTTCATGCAGCGGGAAAGTGCCTGCAGTCCAGAATGTATAAGCTCGTGGCCAACTTCCAAAAATGCCCGGCGACTTCGTGCGGCGGGCAAGAACCCGCGAGCTTGGTGGCTAGAACCAGTGAACTTGACCGACTCAAGCTCTTTTCATGCCCAAAACACTCCCCTATATATATATTCATCTTTCCTAAACCTAAAACACATCCCTAATATCCAACTCAAAGTAAATATTGCTCAATCACCTTAGAAATAGCTTACAATCACTTGTAAATAACCAACTTAGCTCACTTTCAACACCTCTTAACTCAAGCTTTGGAAAGGTAAGGAGAAGCCTAGCTAGTTTGGAGACTTCACAAGAAATTTGGTTGTCTTCTTTATCTCTTTTGTTAACTTTAGCTTGTTATTGTTGTTGTAATTTTACTACATGTTTATGTTGGGAATATTGGTGGGATTGTAATATTATTCATATTTTGGTTGATTAGTATATTTGCTTGAGCTTAATAGATGCATGTTAATTGATTAACCAATTAATTGATATGTAATAGGATTTAGACTATTGAGATATCAATAGCATGCATGAATGATTATTTGTGTATGTGCCTAATCCTAACTTAGAGTGGTTAATACCAATCTTGTAAGCTTATTGCTATCAACTAGGAATTGGATTTGTTACATGAAAACCATTTCCTAGCATTTCCATGCATTTACCACCTCACAACTACACTTTCCCATGACCATGCATGAGTGTAGTTGGTAATTAGTTTAGTTTAGTTAATTAGTGTTTAATTAGTTAATTGATTTGGTTAGTTTGTTAGTTTAGTTGATTTAGTTGATTAATGTTAACTTAGTTGTAGTTTAATTATTGCCATCTTAGTTTAATCCTAGTGTAACCATTAGTTTAGTTTGCTTGTGACCAAACCCCTTTTACTTTTCTTGCATGTTAATAGTGTAACTATATATATATATATATATATATATATATAGTGTGTATATATTATTTAAGACTTAGAACCAACTTAAGATAAACACCTCTTCCGTGGGAACGATACCCTTACTCGTAACCACTATACGTGGCCAACGATTCGTATACTTGCGAAAAGGGTAAAAACACACGCGCCATATCATTTACCGTAGTTCATTAGAACTGGTCATTCTGTGTGCTGATCAAGTTATTGGAGCCGTTACCGGCATATATTTTAGAACTACCCAGGACGTGTCAAAGACCGCAAGGGAGGTGTTTGCCGTATATGAGATGTTGGGTGAAAATTCCCAACAACGAAGAGGAAGAGATGATTCTTGTAAGGAGAGGGCCAATGCGGACTTAGGAATGCAATTGGCCAACATGTCACGGGAAATGGAAAATCTTAAGGCAAACTTTTGGCAACAACTGGTAATGGGAGAGGTGTAAGTCGTGTATCCGTATCAACAAGACAACCATCAAGCAAGCAACAATCAAGATTGGTACTACCAAGAGGGCAGCCAAGACAATCCCTCGTTCACCGAGCAACGAATTAGTGGCCTAGGAGAACCGATACAGCATACAACAGCTCAAGTGGGAAAGTTGGCAGAAAAGGCATTAACCAATCTTCGAAGCGGAGAGTTGAATTAGATAGAGGTCGAAGAACCAGAGTTTGTTTTTAGATCCTTTAAAGGCATATATGACCGAATTGATGAAAGTATGCGCACATTAGAGAGGGTGTTCGAGGAGGAGTATGGAGAGTATGAGAAAAAAGTAGTAGATGTTGCATAAGAGAGCAAGGAATTGATAAGCCAAGATGTGAGCTTAGAGATGAAAATCAATTCACTTAAGAAGGAAAGGGATTCATCCTTAAAGGAGATTGAAGAGCTTAAGGATGAATTGGCTTAAAGGGATGAGGCTTTAGAGATAATGAAGACAAGGGAATGTGACCACCTTGCGGAGCTTGCAAAGGGAAAGGGAAAGGGAAAGGAAGTGATGCCATTTTCGAAAGATGAGCTTGACTTAGGTCAAGGAACTTCAAGTGCCATGGTTGCCAAACCAAGTCTCCATAAATCAAGGAAGAAGAAAGCCACAACCAAGAGCAACCAAGTCCCACCTTCACCTCTACAAAGCTTGAAGGACAAGCAACCAATACCAGAAATCCTCAAGAGACCTACTCCAAGGTTAGCCCTAAGGAAGGACAAGATCAAGCAAGCCTCCAAGAAAACCGCAACAAATCAAGGAGGTATAATCTCTCACTTTAGTCCCATTTGTTACAAGTGCCACATTAGAGGTCATATTGGATCTCAATGTGCCAATATGAAATGGCAACGTGTGACAAATGTGAGTCCTAGGACTATAAGGTTGGTTGTCAATTCCTTATGGATTGACAAAACCAAAATAGAAGGACTCAAGAGGAATGGACCCCTTTGGGTCAAGAAAAGTGAGAATGGCTATGTTATGGTAAAGCCACCCATCTTTGATGGTGGTTGAGTGCTTGTGTTGTATGAACTTTTTGATATGTTTTTTAATGTGCAGGAATTTCAAGCTTTAAGGAAAGGACGCACTTAATGGACATTCATTTTTAATTTTAGGACTTTTTAATTTGTAATTATTTTGAACAATTATTAGTTTAGTGTTTAGAGTCTAAAGTCATTATCTACTTACTTGTCATGTTGCATTTGTGCTTAACCATATCATGATGAGATGCATGGAAATAGATAGGTTTGGGGGTTATACTCTTTACTCATTTATTTACTTGCATAGAATATGCTTGTGGTGTTTTCGGTGTTATTTTTATGTGTAGGCCATGGAATCAAAGAGAAGGGCTATTAGGCTAGGAATGCCCACCACGGGATGAGTCCGTGGGATTATTCCTGCTCAACAAAGCCGCAGGGTTCTCTTGGAACCTTGCGCGAGAAGAGTCTGCGGGAAATAACCCGCGGGACAGAAGGGATGAACCCGCGCGAAGCTCAAGGAACCTCCGCGATTTCAAGCCCGCTGGCCAGAAGGCATAAAGCCATGGCATTCTATGGAGTAACTTCCGCGACTTCACATCCGCGGGAAAGAGCCCGTCATACAGAAAGTGTGAACTCGCGACGGATTCCTGAGAATTGCCCGTGAGAAGAGACCGCGGGAAGAAACCCGCGACACGAAGCCGCGACACACTTCATGCACCATAAACCATACCACAAGGCCACCCCATCCTAGGAAGGTCCAATCTCTTACTTTTAAGCTTTTACTTCAAAGTTGATATCTCATGTTTAGCTTAAGGGTGTGAATTGGTTGTTGTAATGTGATTAGTGGTGGATATTAGGATTGTAAATATGTGGTTACATGTTAGTTGTAGATATTAGGATTGTATATATATGTTATTTTTGTATTTTGTTTTTGATTTTCGTGTTTTTATTCAAACCTTGTGAAGATGCCCTGTTTTGAATTTTTGAGGCGATATGTTTCTTGAAAACTGTACTAATCGGTGAAGAAATAAATTTTTCTGCCCACATTGTGTTCATCGTTTTTTCGATCTAATTCTAACAATATAAAGAATGTAAAGTTCTGGGCGGTGGTTTAAAAGTTATGACTGTTTCTTCAACCGAAGGTCATAGGCGTGCCCTGTTTTCAAAATTCTGCACATGACCTGTTTTCAACGTCTGTTTTCACACTTTTCCAAATTGAATTTTAAAATGTTTTCTTCAAAAAAGTGTTCCTTTGCATGTCTATATTCTTGTGTCAAAATATGAGCAAGTTTTATTGAGTAGCTTTGAAATAATGCATTGAAAAGCAGACATTATTCAAATTCGAAAAGTGACAGTTTTCTTGAAATATTGTCCTCTATGTTTAGATGCCTTCTTCACATGGTATTTTTTTTGTTTTGTTAATTTGTTTTTAATTTTGTGTTGTGTTATATATTTATTATGTGTGTGATTATTTGTATATAAGTGTTAGTATGTTTGTGCCCCCGGATTTCCAAATCATGAACTCTTTGTCCGTGTTTTTCAATTTTTCAACATTGAGGATAATGTCGAGTTTAGGTTTGGGGGTGTGGACACATATGTGTCGTTTAGTTTTTGTGTTTTTTCAAAAAATTTCAAAATTTTACGAATTGAGCCATCTTTGAACAAAATTGTTTGAATGAGATGTTTTGAGTTGTGCCGTTGAGGAGTTTTTCGCATGTGTTAGTTGCTGAGTCTTGGCTAACTATTGTCAGTCTAGGATTGCTTCGCATGATGTGAACTTAGTCCCTTTCTCTTAGTGTCTAAGTGGACGAGACTCCATACTCGGTTGTTAGGATTAATAGTGGAGACTACCCGTGAGTTTTGTGCCTTAGCGTTCATTTTGAGGGTAAATTCTGTTTCTACTCTTATACACTCTTCGAACATGTTTTTCATTGTGATCTCAACACTTCATTTGCATTGTTTGCCATAGAACATTCATAAATGTGGATAACATGTTGAATTTGTATTCCCATGTTAGATGGACTTCAAGAAATGATATTAGGACTTTGTAGTACCCACGACCAAATTTGCTAAACACGTCAATTTCCCTTTATGCTTGATTCAATACAAACACGGCCAAACATATAAACCTATCACACAACACCCTAATCCATAGACCTATACACTTGATCTACATAGCTACTAATTTTGTCAAATTCTACTAAAGTAAAGAATTCAACCGTTAAGCTCAAAATTGTAATAGCGTGTACTGAGGCATATTTTGTAACTTGTGCTAAGAAAGGGCTTTCAAAAATTAAGTGTTGAAAATTAAGCACTTAAAGCCCTTAATCTTCAAAGCAATGACTACTCCAATGAGAGTAACCAATTAGCACAAGTCATAGTTCAAAATTATAGCCTAGACGCTTGTGTAAATGAGTAATCTAAAATGAGCTTCGAGTTGAATAATGTAATGTGAAACATCTTGGCATGATTAGTATCTTCATATACCTTCCATATATCATTCACCACATATCACCCTTGGCCAACACAAGTAGGGAAGAATCTAATTGATCTTTTAGGAAGTCTATTTAGGGAATACGAATGTTAATATGCTCTACCACGTTCATGGCATTCAATTCCTTCATGAGATCAATTTTTAGAAAATGTGCTTTATTTCGATTACTCACATGCTTTACATATTTGATTGCTAATTACATGACTTCCAAATCGCATGTGTTTGATAAAGAGTGTGCCTAAAACTCTGAGAGAAAAACAGAGTGAAATCCAGTGAGGATTAGAGTCAAGGCGAATTACATCTGAGCAATTGGGTGTGTTGAATTTGAAGCTATAACATTTTGAGTGTGGGATTTGCATTGTGCGTTTTAGTCATGTGAATGGACTTTAGGTTATCCTCCACTCAGCGGTTCTCACATGTGTAACTCCTCATATGCACAACTTTTCTGTCATCTCATTTTGTATGGCTTTGTTTTTGCAAATTGTTTTTAATTGTAGTTTTTAATTTTTAGCTTTACGTTTGTGGGTATCGTAGTGGTAAACCCTCAGGAGACTACACTCCTCCTACTAGGGACACCTAGGGGTTTAAAAGGCTTATGGCACGTGGTAAGTGCCATCGTTTCACCCACGACAGTGGACTAGTTTAGTATATGTTTATTTTGCTTTTCGTTTTTAGTTTTGCTTAAGGACGACCAAAGTTAGGTTTGGGGGTTTGATCGCGTTGCAAATGTTCACATTTAGCGCTCCCATTTCCTACCTTTTGTGTTCGATTCTCGGGTAAAATAGGGATTTTAATGGTTTAAATAAGTGTTTCAGGTAAATAGAGGAATTCAAGGGCATTCTGGTCATTTCAGAGAAATAGGGGCTAAAATGTAATATTTTGGAGAAAATTGAAGATTCTGCAATTTGGGGAGAGTCCAAGGGAGCTATATGTAATTTGCCAGCAAAAGAAGGATCAACGCCACGTCACCCAAGGAAACGACGTCGTTTGAGCATGTTATATGAATTTCATGCTTTTTCATTTGACATTAGCATGTTATAAAAGAATCATCATGTCATGGAGATAACTATAAGTCATTCAAATCATACTTCCTACAAACATCTTCTAGTCCAAAAATACATGTTTGAACATAAATATGACATGGATTGTAAACAAGCATGGTTCACACTTATTGAATAGAAAACATATATACATATGTACAACCAAGCTTACTCAAGTAATTAAAGAAGAAGCATAAGATATTTCAAATTTTTGCATTTCACAAGAATACAAAATAGCTCTCTTTGCTTGAGTTCCCTACATGGGGTCAATCACCATCCTTCATCAATGAAGGTCATGAGGTCCTATGGACCTACCAAGTCCATTGGACTTATTTGAACTTATGTGAGACACGTTTGTCTCGTAGCAGGAGGGTTCATCTTTCCTAATCCACTTAGGTGATATACTTTTCTTCCTAGTGGTCAATGGTTCAAGAGTTCTAGATGTCACAAGATCATGTAAATGGATCTCATCCTTCCTATGAACATGCATTCTAACTCTAGCCTTCTTCTTCTCAATCATGCTTTTAACTCTACATATTTTAATGTAATGAAAGCACTTTGGTCTAATATGACCATCAATACCACAAAAATGACATGTAGGGATGAAATTAGGAGTCATACCATGTCCTTGTGCATGCATATGAGTCTTCCCATGTCTTTGTGGTTGTCTTGGTTGTTGAATAGGATCTCTCCTTCTTTGTTGTTGACCAAGACTTGGTTGCTTCCTCAGTTGAGTTTGCATGATCGATTTCTTCCCTTGATGGATTTGAGGTTGAGGAAAGTTAGCACGAGGAACTCTTGTAGGTTGAGCTTGAGGATGTCTTCTTTGAGCTACCTTCACTTGTGCATTATAAGAACATTGTCCTAGATCAATCATCTTCCTACGAGTTTGCACCGGTGAAGCTTCTTTGTAGCTCAAGCTCTTGACAAACACGGTCTTGGTAGGAGTGGAGGACTCCATACCATCTTCAAACCCAAGACCTCTCATGTCATAAGGACTCTTTCCAACACTTAACATGTGGTCAAGTTTTGCGGCGCTAGAAACTATCCTAGTCCTTGACCCTTTAGCCTCTTCAAGCTCTCTCTTCAATTCTTCTTCATTCCTCTTAGATAAGTCTAACTCTTTTCTTAGCTTATCTTCAATCTTCTTGGATCTTTCCACTTGTTCACTTAAGTGGTCAATATGAGCTGAAAGGTCTAGATTCTCTTCTCTTAATCTTCGCATCTTTTCCTTGGTCTTCATTTCTAAGTTTTTAAACTCAGCGAGGAATTCATCTAGAACCTTTTTCTCCACATATCCATGTGTGGAGTTAGATGAAGAGTCATCTTCACTAGAGTCAATTTCTTCTTGACTCTCATTCTCTTCTTCATTGTAGGAGATCGTAAAGGCAAAATAATTATTCTCACAATCATTCAAGCTCGAGGGACTTTCTTCTACAATTTTCACTTTGTTGCCCCGCTTGTGAGAGCTAGCAAGTGCCATAAACTTGGCCATATCCTCTTCATCACTTTCACTAGAAGTGGTGGCCATTTCCTTTCCTATTCTACCATTCTCCAAGTTTGCACATTCCTTGGAGATATGCCCGAATCCTCCACATTCATAGCATTGAATCTTCTCTATTGAAGACATCTCATGATTTGGCTTGACATTATTAATTGTGGTCTTCTTCTTCTTGAAGTCATCCCCCTTTGAGCCATAACCACTCTTTTGTAGATTCAAGAACTTTTTAAATCCCTTGGCAATGAGTGCCATGTCTTCATTTGAGTCATCCTCCTCCTCTTCCACCTTGGAAGTTTTCAAGGCTAGATTCTTTTTCTTTTTAGGAGGTGAGGTGGTAGCCTTTCTTGATTCATAGGCTAGAAGTCTTCCAATGACTTCTCTCGGCTTCATATCCTTGTAGGAGTCATTTTCTTCTAAAGCCGTCACCTTAGGTTCAAACCTCTCGGGAAGTGATCGCATGATCTTTTGCTTTACTCTTCTATCCGAGTAAGGATCACCGAGTTGGTGACTTTGGTTCACTATATCCATTAGCCTTACTTGGAAGTCATTGAATTGCTCGTGCTCTTCCATCCTAATGGTCTCAAACCGAGTTTGGAGGACTTGGAGCTTGGAGTCCTTAACTACCTCGGTTCCTTCATGTGCAACTTCTAGGATGTCCCATGCCTCTTTGGCAATCCTAGTAATTTGAATCAGTTTGTGCTGATTTTCACTCACTGCACATCGGATGGCATGTATGGCTTTGTTGTTCCACATGGAGTCAACAAACTCTTGAGGACTCCACTGTGCCTTAGGCTTAAGAACCTCCTCTCCTCCATCCATCGGAGTCATCATAGGTGGAGCATATCCATCTTCAACAGCCATCCACGCCCTATCATGGATTTGGCATAAGTATGCTTCCATCTTCCCCTTCCATGAGGAGTAATTATCGTCGGTGAGCAACGGTGGCCTCACGCTCGACGCTTCCTCTTTGCTCATCCCGTAATCACTCATAGTGTTTGGATGAATGCAAATGAGATAAATGCAAGATGTATGAATAAATCAAAAAATCACACACAATGCAAAACACACCAATAATAAGCAAGGATCACCTAAGTATATCTAGGAACCCGCTCTGATACCAATTGAAACAAATACTCGGTGTGTTTAATATTAATCTAGGGGGGGTGAATAGATTTTAATTGATTTTACCCAATTTTCGTGTATGGTCAAGATTACAAAAATGCCCCTAATAGTCAATATAATGTAGCAAGTGTAATATGGTGCGGAGTGTAAATAATATTTGATATTTACATGGAAACCCTCACGGGAAAAACCACGGGCTAGTAAGTGCACCACACTCGAACCTCGAATCCACTAAATGTGTTAAGATTACAACCTAATCCCGGTATATAATCACACACCTACCTAATCCCGGTATAAGCGGACCTAGTCCAATTTGCTTGTGATTTACGCAACCTAATCGCGGAAGCTACACAAGACTTAGTTCTCAATGAAAAGATAAGACAATCCTATATGAATATATGAAATATACAAAATGCAATTAGAGCTAGGAAACCCTATATGCTTATCTAGAGATTAAAAGATGGTAATAAAATCAATCCTAGATATCAATATGTCTAAATGAATGCTCATAGAGACCTAACTAGATATAGATATGAAAACCTAAAATCTAGTCATCAAACAAAAGCCAATCAACATAAGTTGTCATCAAACATGGCAAGGACAATAAATGCAATCAAGAAATGCAATAAATGAGTCATATTCAACAATATCTAAACGCAAAGCATATAGACTTAGCTAGATGACAAAATGGTCATAAATGCTAGCTATCACAATACAAATCCAATCATACAAGGAAACTCATAAAGATGTGCAATAAAGAGAATCCTAGCATTTAATCAACTAAAAATGCAATAAAAACACAATCTTAGAAGGTATGAACATATAACAAAGATGAGGTTTTTGTTCAACTTACCAAGTCAACTTAATGATGAAGACCCATGCCTAAGAATGCTTAATGATGTATGAAGATGATGGGTTTTGGGTTTGGGAGAGTGAAAATGGGATCTTTGGAGTCTCTCTCTTGAAAATCTTTTTCTCTCTCAAAATATCTCGCCTGAAAGAAGAGAAGAAAGTGTGTGCATATATTTTTGGCTTTTCAATACATAAAACTGCATCGTTTAAATATGTGAAAGAATAAATATATTAGGTCAACAAAAAAAAAAAATATATATATATATTAAGTCTTAAACCAACAAAATGCACTGATTATATATATATATATATATATGTACTTTAACACATAAAACGCACAGCTTTTGGATGTTTGATTGTAAAAGACAAAAAAGGGAGGATCCTGTGTGGTGAGCTCACGTGGGAGACTTCAAGTGGTCCAATTATTTATCAAGTCAAATCTACTCATGCAACAAGTCAACACACACAAACGAGCTCACATGCAATTTAATGCACACAATAAAAAATATGGAAAATTACATAACTTTCCACTCTAAGCTCGGAATTGAATTCTGATTTCCGATAAAAACACGGAATATCCCAAATGTCTCGGAAATCATCCGAAACATATAGACAAGTCTCTGAATCGCTCGGAACTCATCTATGGACAAATCCACACATAAAAATATAACAAATAAGTGCAAGTGTGGAATGTGACATGTGAAGAGAATGCACACAAATGCTAGTATGCTAAGTGTGTGCGTGCAATCTAAGTCTCTTCAAAGAAAACTAAGCACTAGAGATTATACATTTGGCGTGCTTGTCCCTTGAGGTCTTGAAAGGGCCTTTAAACTTGATCCTCAATCACCTAAACTACCCTTACACAATAAACCCCAACATGTGGTTTGTCCACGAAATAAGCCAATCAATAAACGGGAACCTTACACACACAATTGCTAGATCGCGGGACATAGCTAGGAAGGCTTAGTGGTATTGGATTGAAAAGAAAACGAAGGAGTGTTCTTCAAAGGTATGAAAACAAAACTCTTCCTCATATTCGTGTATATACAAAAGGTCCCAAGAAGACAATAGAAATTTTTTTGAAACCTATCGTTCTTAATTTTCTTTGATTTTATTATCAAACCTAATTTTTCACTGTGCGACTTACAGATCAAAGTATAATTATCAGTGTGTTTGGACCGACATGGTGAGTGTCAATCTTTAGTGTCGTTTTGGCTGGTTAGAGTTTTTTTTTTTTTTTTTTTTTTTTTTTTTGACAAGTCTCTGTCCTTGTAGAGTTAGTAAGCGAGGAATGTAAATTGTCATCCCCCGACCCTGTCGGGCATACAAACAGTGTGTTGGCAATTCCGGCTCAAGAGAGGAGTTGAAGGGTACCGATGTAGGAAGGTAATCTTAGACCTAGTTCCTTTCAGCTTCATTCAACATGGAATATATCACGAACACTGTATCCGCTCGTAAAGGATTTCATGTCATATGTTTGGATTAGGAGGAGTCTAGAGATTTTATGGCATAAAATTTTTAACACCTGTAACTGATATCGAGCGTTGTTTCGCAGATAAGTCGATGATGGGTGCGACATTCACCATGCCTGGTGCTGCTGAAGCGTTGAGGCCCCACAAGGAAGCTGTGAGCAAGAAGCGAGCAACAGCGAATGCTAAGAAGAAGCAGGTAGCAGAGGCGTCGAAGACGAAGGCGGCTGATGTCGAGGAACATGTTTTCGTATCTTCTCCTGAGTCAAGTCCCTTGAGAACCAAGAGGAAGAGAAAAGCCTTAGATGTTGAGGCCACGACAAGTGTTGAAGCCAACCCTATGGGGAAGACCATTGCGGTTGTGTCGACAAAGCTCCACTCGACCTTGGTTCTATTCCTTCCTGGGGTGTCAGCTTTTAAGGAGCCGGGTGGCTTTCTACAGAGGTCAAGCGACCTTCTTTTTCCCGCTGATGAAGAATATCTCAAAGGGAGGAAGACGAAAGAGGTGTTCGAAGAGAGCTTGCTCTTGACTTTCCAAGCAAGTTGAATTATTTTCAAATTTTTAACTTTGTTTATGTTAGATACTCACATCACTTTCTTTTGTTTTGTAGGCTTTGCAGGCACAGGTGCATTTGCACAATAGATACATGATTACTAAAGAAAGATGTGTGAAGCTTCAGAAGGTCAACAACATCGTTAGGAAGGAAGATGACAAGCTCGACAAGGCCAACAAGGAACTGGAGAGGAAAACCTTGGCTCTGGAGGAGGAGCTGAAAATGTTGAAGGAAGAGCAGGATCAACAACGTGAGCAGTCGGAGAAGGTGCAAGGAGAGATCGTGGAGAAAAAGAGGTAAATCGTTGGCTTGAATGGTCAACTTTTGACAATTTCAGTCGAAGCTATGTGCTCCACCAGGGCAGAACTTTTCAAACAATATTTGTCTGGTGAGCATGTTGATCGGTACATTTATGTACCTATTTTAGGCAGTTATTTCCTACCTTTTGTGCTCGGTTTCGAGCGTTTTTGTATATATAATATGTGTTTTAGCCTTGTGTAGGTTCAGTTCTCTAAATTTAGGTGTTTGAGCCTAAAGTGAAGGTTTGGAGGCAAAAAGGAGGTAAAAGAGCTGAAATTGAGATGGCTTGTGAAGAACGTCTAATTTGCGAAAGACATATCTCCCTCCTCGGATTGAATTAGGTGTCTAGCTACATGTTTTCAAAAAGCCCTGGGAGTCTAGTTTTCATAGAACTTTATGGATCATGATTCCGAGCTTTCTTGAAGAAGTTACACCCATTTGAGTGACTGGTGCACGGAGCAGAAAAATCTGCAAGTTGAGGACTGCGAGTTGAGACCAAAAATCTACGAGTTTGTACTCGTAGAATGGAGTCGCAGATCAATTCTAGACCCTTCTGCGAATTGAGCACTGCGAGTACAAAGTCGCAGTCCCAAGTCGCAGATCCATACCAGAGCCAACTGCGAGTTGGGACTACGAGAACGAAGTCGCAGATCTAGGTCGGCCACAAATATCTACTTGCAGGCCACGTGATTTTTGATAGGGAAACTTGACTTTTCAACCCCAATTAATGCCCTAACCTTCAACCTTTATAAATACACTACTTGTTGATCTTTAAAATATCTCATATCATCTTATCATATCCAATCTAATATCTAGATATTTTACCAACACCACAAGAGAGAGAGAGGAGCTCTCAAAGCTTCCATGGAGGTTCTCCTCCACGGGAAGCTCATGTTAGGACCCCGGTTTACCGATCGCGCAGCGGAAACTTTTAAAAAAAAAAAAATTATTTCATAAATAAATACTGCGATTAGTAAACCCTATGATCTATTTTTCAGAACAGTAAAAATAAGAAATCAAAATCGAAATATATATAAAAAAAGAAGACAAGAAACAATTTTCTTCATACCTACATAGGAGGCTCCTTCACTTTAATATGATCCGCTTCTGATTTGAACCACTTGATCTTCCTCGCTATCTCCCGAGACTGGCAACGGCGTGTGGGCGTGTCACGGTATTCAGGAACCTGTATGGAGGTAGAAGAGAAGAACACACAAAAGGACAACACTTGTTCTTTTTAATGGTGAAGTGCGACCACCCCTTAGTCAAAAACAAGAAAATTTTCTTTTTCTTTTATTTTTTTAGTTTAGCCGCACACCTGCTTTCATTTTTCTCTCTATTTTGCGTGTGTTAGTTTTTTGTATCTCATACCTAAAAAAATATATATCATTTATATATATTATTTAAAAACTGATGATATCTTTTAATTTAAAAACAAAATCTTTATTTTATTTTATTAACAGATATCATCTAATTTGAATTTAAACTATTTAAATTCAAAATTAATATTTAATTAATTAAAAAATAAGATAATCATATTATCCCATTTTTAAAATATAAATATCAACTAACACCCTCCATCAATAATTAATTACATAATTAAATAATCTTATTATTTAATTGTCATAATCATTAAAATCATTAATTAAATAATCTCATTATTCAATTAATTCCCGAATTGATAAGTGTCACTTTCGTAACACAATTAATTGAACAATCCAATTAATTAACCCTGACCCTTGTTACCTAAATTGATCGGGCTAGCAAGGGGACCTAATGAACCCACAGTATTTTGAGCTTCAATAATCCCTAGAAATAATTAATTAAACTCTTTAATTAATATTTCATGATTATTAACTTCAGTGTTATTCCACTAAAAACCCGAAGCTGCACTCTCTCAACTGTAGACGTTTTTACACAAACCAATAACTTTCGGTGTCCATTGATATAGCTATTACATATGGTATAATCCTCCACAAGTAGTTTATAATTAGAGCTGGGTTATAATGTCTGTTATACCCCTCTAATTATATCTTTCCTTTAAGTACCATTGATTCTTTAATGAACAATAAATCCTACATTCCTTACGGAATTAGGACAGTGCTAATATTATTCAAGCCCCGAATCAACCCTTAAGGGAACTACCATCTACTTCTCGCAAGAAGGAGTGGATTCCACTATTGTGTACAAACCTTCCCAGCCACAAACCAAACCGTGATCCCAACATACGAAGTTTATTGATCAGGAATGCAACTCCGACCTCACCCATGGTATATCAAAGACCACGATCTAACCTGAAGGAGTCGTTAAGACACTCAGGATTAAGATCACCCACATATAGCCATCATTAGTTGATATATATAAATCTCATCGTTAAACGGATCTTAATGAGAGATTCATATAGATCATAGCCCAGTCCTATATGATCACATCATGCAAGGTGTCTCCATTCTTATATCTCCATATGAATGATCCAGGATAGGATCACCGTACACTACGAAATAGACCGCAGCTATAGATTAACCACAAATAAAGTACCCAGCTTTATTTGCTATCTATAGACTCTTTAGATTGCTCATTTCAAACTGCATCAATCTGTATATAATACTCATATACTCAGTTCGAAATTACATCTAGCAATCTTGGATGTTAAGTGCACATGTTATATATATAAAGTATGACACAAAATGAATGAATGTACCACTTCTTTTATTTATGTTCAAATCATATTTACAAATTACAAGCTTTAGGGCAAAAACCCCAACAATCTCCCACTTACACTAAAGCATGTGAGTCATGTCTCGTAACCCTAAACCTTCTAGGTGACCTTCGAACACTTTAGCCGGTAAGGTCTTCGTAAATGGATCAGCATGATTGTCTTGTGAGGCTATCTTGGTGACGATCACATCTCCTCTCTGCACTATCTCTCTAATGAGATGATACTTTCTCTCTATATGCTTACCTCTTTTGTGGCTTCTTGGTTCTTTGGAATTAGCCACAGCACCACTGCTATCACAAATAAGTGTGATTGGCTTATCCAGATCTGGAACAACTTCCAGATTGCTCAAGAACTTACGGAGCTAAACAGCCTCTTTAACAGCTTCACAAGCAGCTACATATTCGGCTTCCATGGTTGAATCAGTAATACAAGATTGCTTAATACTCCTCCACACAATGGCTCCACCACCAAAGGTGAATAGATTTCCTAGAATCCCTGTCTAATTGAAAATCAGAATCCGTATATCCTAACGGGATCAAATCCTGTCCAGAATATACTAGCATATAGTTTCTCGTTCTCCGAAGATACTTGAGAATAGTCTTGACAGCAACCCAATGATCCAATCCTGGGTTGGACTAGTATCTGCTGGCTACTCCCACTACGAAGCAGATGTCTAATCTCGTGCATAACATAGCATACATGAGACTACCTACTGCTGACGTATAGGGAACACTTTTCATATCCTCAAATTCTTGAGGTGTCTTAGGACACTGTTCCTTAGACAAGTGAACTCCATGTCTAGAAGGTAAATTACCTTTCTTGGAGTTCTGCATCGAAAATCGCACAAGAATCTTGTCGATATACGATGCTTGAGACAGTGCTATGAGTTTGTTCTTACGATCCCTTATAAGTTGGATCCCTAGAATATAAATCGCCTCTCCCAAATCTTTCATTTGGAATTGGCTAGCTAGCCAGCCCTTTACTTTCGATAATACCCCTACATCATTCCCAATGAGAAAGATATCATCTACGTAAAGAACTAAGAAAACTACCTTCTTGTCAATGATGCGCTTGTAGACACAAGGCTCATCAACGTTTTGCTCGAAGCCATAGGTTTTGATCACACCATCAAACCTTATGTTCCAAGATCTAGTTGCTTGCTTAAGTCCATAAATGGATCTTTGCAACTTGCAAACCTTTTGCTCTTGATCTGGAGACACGAATCCCTCTGATTGCATCATGTAGATGCTCTCTTCAAGATTGCCATTCAAGAATGCCATTCAAGAATGCAATCTTGACGTCCATTTGCCAAATTTCATAATCAAAATAGGTAGTAATGGATAAGAGAATCTGAATAGACTTAAACATGGCTACTAGCGAGAAGGTCTCTTCATAATTGACCCCTCTTTCTAGGTATAACCCTTGGCCACTAGCCTTGCCTTGAAGGTCTCTATCTTCCTGTCTACTCCTCTCTTTCTCTTGTAGATCCACTTACACCCTATGGGTTTCACCCCATCCGGTAAGTCTACAAGTTCCCAGACTGAGTTAGAGTACATGGACTCTATCTCGAGATTCATGGCTTTAAGCTATTCCTCTTTATCAGGATCTTCCATTTCATTCTTAAATGTCAATAGATCATCCACACTATCAGCAGAGACAACATCTTGTCCCTCACTTACACCCAAATAGCATTCAGGCTGTCTCACAACCCTCTCACTACGCCTAGGTGGTAGTGTATCCTGAATAGGAGTCATCTGACTCTCAGATGTTAATGGATCAACAACTCTTGTTGACTGAGTACTGGTCTCAACAGGCTCCAACTCATTCAATACAATTTTAGAACGAGGTTTATGGTCACTAATATAGTTATCCTCAAGAAACGTTGCATTTGTCGATACTAATACTTTGTTATCTTCAGGACTATATAAGTATCCACCTCTGGTCTCCTTGGAGTATCCTACAAACAAGCAGACCACATACTTGGGATCTAGCTTTCCAGTTCTGTTCTTCAGCACGTGTGCTGGACACCCCCATACGCGGAAATGTCGTAAACTAACTTTACGACCATTCCACAACTCTAGGGGAGTCTTAGGAACAAATTTGAATGGCACTACATTCAAAATGTATGCCGCTGTTTGTAACGCATATCCCCAAAAGGAATTTGGTAATGATGAGAAACTAATCATAGATGTCACCATTTCTATTAGGGTTTTATTTCTCCTCTCCGCGACACCATTCTGTTGTGGTGTACCAGGAGCTGTGAGTTGGGATACTATCCCATACTCAACCATAAAGTCTTCAAACTCTTGGTCAAGGTACTCACCTCCACGATCTGATCGTAGAGACTTGATAGTCTTTCATAACTGGTTCTCAGCTCGGAATTCTTTGAACTTTTCAAAAGTTTTCGACTTCCGTTGCATTAGGTAGACATATCTGTATCTCGAGTAGTCATCTATAAAGGTGACATAATACTCATAACCACCCCTTGCTTTAACATTAATCGGTCCACAGACGTCTGAATGTATAAGCGCAAGTGGTTCTTTAGCTTTAAGCCCTTTTCCAGTAAAAGGTCTCTTGGTCATTTTACCTTCTAAACAGGATTTGCAAACAGGTAAGGTGCCAACCTTTAACTCACTTAAAGACCCGCTTTTAACTAGTCTGTTTATCGGGTCAAGGTTAATATGACCAAGCCTTAGATGCCAGAGATACGTTTCATTTTCTAGAGAAATCTTATGTCGTTTCCTTTTTTGTTTTTCAACCTTAAACATTTCGGTGTTGAGTAGTGTTGTATGTATTAACAGTCTTAACACATACAAATTGTTTTCATTAATTCCTGAACAAATATTCAGACCATTCTTTGCAATAATAACTAATTTATTATCAAAAGAAACAGAATATTATTGTTCTAACAACTTAGAAATGGAAATTAAATTCCATGTAAATCCAGGAATGAAAAATACATTGTCCAACAATATAAAATTATTATTACAAAAACGCAATCTAATTACGCCCACTGCTCATGCCGACACGACATCCCCTAACCCCACATGCACAGAGAAGGCTCCCTCCTCAAGCTTTGTCCAAGAATCAGTCCACTGCAAAGAAGAACAAACATGGTTAGTGGCCCCCGAATCAACTATCCACGGTGAAGAATCATCTTCCACTAAACACGACTCAAGAACAAGTAAATCATATTTACCTTTTGTTTTCTTCTTCTTAGCTACCTCATCTAGATACTGAGGACAGTTCCTCTTCCAGTGCCCGACCTTGTCGCAATGGAAACATTTTCCCTTACTCTTGTCGATGGAGGCACCTTTCTTTTTGCTCTAGGCTTTCTTGGGTTTGGGCTTACCCTTCGCCTTCCCAGCAGACCTCTTCCTCTTCTTATTATTGGAAGAAGATGGTTCAACAACATTTGCCTCACTGGTTTTACCCTTGCTATCCTTAGTCAAGGACTCAAAGGTAGTGAGCTCATTGAGCAACTATGTAAGACTAAACCTAAGCTTGTTCATCCCATAGTTGCTCTTGAACTAATCGAAACTCTTCGGAAGAGTTGTCAGTATGATGCTCACCTAACTGGGTTCATCAATGGCCTCGCCATTGATTTCTGCCATGTTGAAGTAGGACATCATGTTCAGGACATGTTCTCGAACTGATGTACCCTCCTTCATACGAGCGAGCATAGTGAAACGAACAGCTTCGTGCCGCTTTTGTTTAGAGGGTTGCCCGAACATAGCCTGCAATGACTCCATTATTTCAAATGCGGAAGTCATTGCTTTATGTTTTGTGACAAGCACGTCTGTCATACTAGCTAACAGATATGTTCGGGCCTTCTCATCAGATGAGACCCATTTCTTGTATGCCTCACGAACTCTTTGTGCGGCATGGGCAGTAGGCGCTGGAGGACATTCCTCCGTAAGCACAAACTTAAGGTCCTTGGTGACCAAAATTGCATTGATATTATGTTTCCATTTAGTGTAGTTATCACTAGTTAATTTTTCATTGGCTATGATTTGTAATAGTGCAGTAGACATGGCTGAAAAAACATAAATTAACAATTCATTCAGTCATACATTCAAAACATGTGCGAATGTTCGGCATAAAATTAAACACGATGCATGAAAATGTTTAATGAACAAGAACAACCCTAAGAAAACAATGTTTCTATGCCACGACAATCCAACATACCACAAGTAAGTGCCGCCTTAGGGTTGGTCAAATTCTTGCATGTTGGATCGAGACTTTCTCAATCAAATGATATACCGGAATAACTCTTTTTCCAATATCATTCAACCAATGTTTATTTAGTTAGGTTTTTAATTAACCAATTTAATTAAAACCTTGTGAGTGTAACCCATCATTTCAAATCTTAAGAGCTTAACTCGAGAATTGCCGCCTTAGGGTCGGTCAACCCCTAAATCCCCTTCAAAATCCTATCCGTTAGGAAGTCAACCTTGGTATTGATTCTTATGGAAACCCTCCTTAGGGAGGACGAAAGCAAAGCCGACATGAGGCCCCACTCGAATCTTATGATGTTGAACTAATGATGGAGACCATGGGATATAATGTTATATATCCCTCTCCCACTCACTATTATATAATAAGGGTTTTCTATTAATATTAATGCACCTAGATTAAACTAGATTAAACGGCTAATTTCAATCTAAACGTCAAGTGCATTGATCACAAATTATTAGAATCATATTCCAAAAACTAATAAACTAATTCGATTTTTTAACTCTTAAAAAACTAGTTCATTAGTGATAATTCTAATATATGTAAACTTTTTACTAAGACTAGAATTATTAAAAATGTATTTACCAAGTTTTAACTATTAAAACTAAATACATTATTAGGTCCATTTATTATTAGGGGTTTAATCGAATTAATCCTAATATATTTAAAGGACCCTACTAATCTAAGTAATTAAACTCTTTAATAATAATGTTAATAATTAATGAGAATTTACCAAGTTTTAACTATTAAAACTAATCTCATTAATCTATAGCCATTTATGAGTATAGCCCATTTTAATCACATTAAAACTAATACACATAATAAAATAAGCTAACATGCATGTATGATATATCAACATATATTTATGTGTAGGCACAACTAATTTAAATGATATGTGTATGCATGGCAATGCTTAATCATCAAATAATAAAAAACATACATGAGTTGACCGAGTGTTGTGGATTATTTGACCTAAAAAAAAAAAATCTAATTACAAAAATTATTCCCAAGGCATTCCTTGGTCTTCTTGTAATTTCTGAGTCTTCTAGTCTCTTCAGGTCACTCCGAATCATCTCATGAATCCAGAATAGGAAATCCGCATGGAACGCACTAGGCAACACTTACCAATGGAATCGTGCAACCAAGACACACCTCGCTCACACACCAACCAGCAGTGTTGCGCAAAGCAACATGCGCAGTCGTGCAAGACGATGTGCGCAAGTCAATACACACTAGTGCGCAAGTCAAGTCCGTATGCACCTTTTGTTCTTTGATTGTGTAGTCTTCGTGTATCTTCCAGGTCTTCATATGATTACAATGTATATATAATTTTTTTTTTTATACAATAAGCAGTAAATACAAAAATATATAAAAACATTATACAACCTAGAAACACTCTAAATCCACAACACCATAAAAAATTACGATCAACCATGTTTTTAAATTAAACAATTTAATCAAAAAACATCATACACTTATAAAAAACAATGTGCCTACACATTCATACATATCAGGAGTATCAAAATCGATTCTCCTGTTCCGAAAAATTGGCTCTGATACCAATTGTTAGGACCCCGGTTTACCTTTCGCGCAGCAGAAACTTATATAAAAAAAAAATTCATAAAGAAATACTGCGATTAGTAAACCATAGGATTTGTTTTTCGAAACAGTAAAAACAAGAAATAGAAATCGAAATATATATTTAAAAAAAAAAAAAAGACAAGAAACAATTTTCTTCATACCTACGTAGGAGGCTCCTTCACTTTAATATGATCTGCTCCTGATTTGAACCACTTGATCTTCCTCGCTATCTCCCGGAACTGGCAACGGCGTGTAGGCACGTCACAGTATTCAGGAACCTGTATGGAGGCAGAAGAGAAGAACACACAAAAGGACAACACTTGTTCTTTTTAATGGTGAAGTGCGGCCACCCCTTAGTCAAAAACAAGAAAATTTTCTTTTTCTTTTACTTTTTTAGTTTAGCCGCACATCTGCTTTCATTTTTCTCTCTATTTTGCGTGTGTTAGTTTTTTGTATCTCATACCTAAAATATATATATATCATATATATATATATTATTTAAAAACTGATGATATCTTTTAATTTAAAAACAAAATCTTTATTTTATTTTATTATCTGATATCATCTAATTTGAATTTAAACTATTTAAATTCAAAATTAATATTTAATTAATTAAAAAATAAGATAATCATATTATCCCATTTTTAAAATATAAATATCAACTAACACCCTCCATCAATAATTAATTACATAATTAAATAATCTTATTATTTAATTGTCATAATCATTAAAATCATTAATTAAATAATCTCATTATTCAATTAATTCCCGAATTGATACGTGTCACTTTCGTAACACAATTAATTGGACAATCCAATTAATTAACCTTGACGCTTGTTACCTAAATCGATCGGGCTAGCAAGGGGACCTAATGGACCCACAGTATTTTGAGCTTTAATAATTCATAGAAATAATTAATTAAACTCTTTAATAAATATTTCATGATTATTAACTTCGGTGTTATTCCACTAAAAACTCGAAGTTGCACTCTCTCAATTGTAGACGTTTTTACACAAACCAATAACTTTCGGTGTCCATCGATATAGCTATTACATATGGTATAATGCTCCACAAGTAGTTCATAATTAGAACTGGGTCATAATGTCTGTTATACCCCTCAAATTATATCTTTCCTTTAAGTACCATTGATTCTCTAATAAACAATAAATCTTACATTCCTTATGGAATTAGGAGAGTGCTCATATTGTTCAAGCCCCGAATCAACCCTTAAGGGAACTACCATGTACTTCTCGTAAAAAGGAGTGGATTCCACTATTATGTACAAACCTTCCCAGCCACAAGCCAAACCGTGATCCCAACATACGAAGCTTATTGATCAGGAATGCAACTCTGACCTCACCCATGGTATATCAAATACCACGATTTAACCTGAAGGAGTCGATAAGACACTCAGGATTAAGATCACCCATATATAGCCATCATTAGTTGATATATATGAATCTCATCGTTAAACGGATCTTAATGAGAGATTCATATAGATCATGGCCCAAACCTATATGATCACATCATACAAGGTGCCTCCATTCTCATATCTCCATATGAATGATCCAGGATAGGATCACCATACATTACGAAATAGACCGTAGCTGTAGATTAACCACAAATAAAGTACCCAGCTTTATTTGCTATCTACAGACTCTTTAGATTGCTCGTTTCAAACGACATCCATCTGTATATGACACTCATATACTCAGTTCGAAATTACATCTGGCAATCTTGGATGTTAAGTGCACATGTTATATATATAAAGTGTGACACAAAATGAATGAATGTACTACTTCTTTTATTTATGTTCAAATCATATTTACAAATTACAAGCTTTAGGGCAAAAACCCTAACAGATCACCACCACCACCTCTACACTTCCTCCATCCATCTTTGAAGTAGATCCAAGGAGAAATGAGATCAAATGAAATAGAGATCTTGGTTATCTCTAAACTCTTCTCTTTGTTTTATTTTCTATTTCTTTGATGTGTAATCCCCAATAAGGAATATTTGTAACCTAACACTTGAGCTTGTTATATATGATCTTTACTTAGATTTGATTTGGATCTTGACTCTATTCTTTGAGTTTTGCTATATCCCCTCTTTTCTTGACATGTATGTTGGTGAATGAGTAGAAATTGATGTGTTTTGTATAAGTGAGACTTTAGATTAAAACAAATGATGTAGTGTAACTTAGTGTAAATAAACATTGTAGTGTAAAAGTAGAGTCTCACTCTTGTTTGCATGTTGGTGACGAAAGGGAATCAATATGTATTAATTGATTTGAGTGAAAGAGCACATTCGGGTTCCAATTGACTAATTGTGAATGGATCTTGATTGTTAACTCTTGAATGGAGAATACTTGATTTATGCATGCCTATGCTAGATTAGGTTGTTTGGTGTTCTTGTGCTTAATGGGTCTTGGACCAAGAGACACAATTGCTCATTCCATAACCGTGGTTGAGTGATGAATGGATTTTGGTATTCCTTAATCAACAAATGATTTGTAATAATAAATAATTTGGTTTTGGAATCCTTAATCAAGTGAACTAACATTTGAATCCGAGTTGTATGATGCTTGAATGTTTATGATCAACTTGACTTGCTTGTATGTTTGGTGAACTTATGTACCTATTGTAACCACTCTCTTGCATCTCTCTAAGCCACATTTATTTTCGTAGCTAGGGTGCTTAGCCTTTAGTTTATTTGCTTTGCCACTTTAAAATGCTTTGCAGTTTAATTGCCTTGCCTCTTTAATTGCTTTGTAGTGTAATTGATTTCCATGTAGTTAGATTTAGAAAGGTAAGCACCCGATTACATTTCTATCCTTAGTGTAATTTAATTTAGTTTAGTTTTATACACAACTCACACACCATTCTCATCACTTCCGTGTTCTATTTACATCGCTTCAATAACGCTTTAGCTAGAGACAATTATACAGATTCCACCTCTTTGTGGGAACGACCCTTGCTTACTTGCTATACTAGTCATTTGACTCGTTGCATTTGCGAGGTAGATTAGAATAGAGAAATATCTTATTTTGGTAGGCGTCAATGACCGCCTCATCAAAAAATGGCGCCGCTGTTGGGGAAGTGGCTTATTCGTTAATCGTCTCTAGTTTTAGTTGATAATAATGTAGTTTGTGATGGTTGTTTGTTTTTGTTTTTGTTTAAAGCAAATGCATTTGATGTTGTTTGAGTTGTTTGTACTAGGAAAAGAAAATTTTTAGGTTGGATGGACCACACAACTCATGAACCACGTAACAACTCCACCAAGTGAAACGGCAGCGTGTGAAGGCTTAGTTGGTTTAAAAACCAAGGACGCGGGATGCATGTTGAAATAAAAAGAGCATTTTTGGAAGAAAAGAAGAAAATTTGTGAGTTCATACTCGCAGATCCATGTCGCAGAAGTCAGCCAGAGTGCACTGCGACTTCCTGCTACTAGAACAACCTCGCAGAGCATAGTTCCAATTTTGTTCCAGCCGAGACTGCGAGAAGATTCTGTGAGTTCTAACTCACAGATCCAACACTGCGAGAACAATCTGCGAGTTCATACTCGTAGATCAAAGTCGTAGATCTAGTTCAGAGGTCCCTGCGAGTTAAATCTGTGAGATCAAACCAGCAGATCAGATCTGCGAGATAAATCTGCGAGTTCATACTTGCAGATCATGCACGCAGAAAAAGACAGAAGCCAAGCGCAACCACACGAGGTAAACGCTCTCCAATTGTTTAGAACATATGATTTTCAGCAGGTAACTCCTCCTAAAGTGTCAACTATTTCAACACATTTTTAATGCCCTACTTTGATTATGAGCTTTAAGCATATATGGGTGCGTTTTGTGCTTAATTAAATGTTGAAGGAGTGAGATTGTAGTTGAAATTAAGTTTTGTACTAAATGAAATGGGAAGCATTTGTTTGTAAACTTGTGAACTTATGGGTCGTTGTAGTATGGTGGTAAGTATTCCCACCTTTGTGCTTAATGATAAAAATGCATGCTTGTTTTATTTGCTATTTTTATTTATTTATAGATCTAAGAGTGCTGATTGTATTGTGCCTAGATCTTAGGATTTGTTTTGTTGTCACTATTTCCAAACTCTAGCTTGCGTTGTCCAATTTTTGAGTGGAGATGGTTCCACGGAGTAACATTGAGGACAATGTTAGGTTTAGGTTTGGGGGTGTGGACAACTTTCGTGATGTTGTCTTTATTTTTATAGGTTTTGTCGTTGGGAATTTTCAAATCTCGACAAAATTGGTCAAAATTGAAATTTTTTAAATTGAAATCCATTTTTGATTGAGATAATATCTTTGCGTTCCGGTACAGACATGTTATGTATGCTTTTCGCTCTATGTTTTGACTAGCATTCATGCCATCTATAATTGTTGCATCACTTAAATTTGTGTGTACATTGCCAATCTTTTGATGTTGAAGTGGATAGAACTTTTTGCTTGTTTAGCTTAGGAGAATAGTGGAGACTACCCTTCTGAGAATTTTATGCCTTATTGTTCATTTTAGAGGGTGTATTTTGTTTCTACTCTTAAACATTTATCTTGTTCTTCATTGTATAGATTGATCTCTATAGGATTTTGCATTTGATATTAAAGAACAATCATTTTATGAAATCACATGTTGTTTGCTTTACTTTTGTGTGGGTTGATCCTTGAGAAGTGATGCTAGGCAATGTGTGCTTAAACTACAAAATGACCTAAACACTAATTCCTACCCTATGTGTGTGCTCCATTAGCCCATTTGAAACCAAACACATAGCTTTTTCTTTCATCACCCTAACTTACAACCAAGTGTCTATAATGAAACTGTACCTAATTAGCTTGAACCATATGGTGATATGATGATAGAGATTATTGGGGTATGTGTTGTAATTACTACAAAATTTGGTTAGAAACCAATGAGTTTCTTGAATTTGAATTGTAAAGTGTAGTTGCATGTACTAAGGCTTGAATGTAAGCATCAGAATTTATATGTGTATAGTCATTCAAAAGAAAAAGAAAAGAAAAGAAAATTGAATATATGCTCAAAAGAAAAAAGGAGTATGAAAAAGAAAACAAAGGGAAGCCTAGATGCATACTTGTAATAGATTGACTTGAGGATGTAGAGATTGCATTGTAGATGGTCAACATTCCTATGATACAATCTATGGTTGGGATACGTTATTGAATTGTAGATGGTTAGCAATCCCATGATATGGTCTTAGGTATTTTGTTTTCCTTTTCCCATTCTTTCTTAGCCTACACCCATGGCCCCATTACAACCGGAAAAGACCTAGCGGATCTCTTGGTAATGCTTGCTTAATTGTAAAGTTGCATGTGCTCTATCTATGTTTTTAATATTTAATTCGTTCATGAGATCCTTTGCACTTATATGAGCGTTCTTTCTAATTATATGAATATGCAAATATATTTTGATTCCATGTACCCAAACTCCATTTCGCATATGTTGATGAGTGTTATCGCCTAGGTTCTTAGAGAAAATATGAGAGTAATCCGGTGAGGATTAGAAGTCGAGGCGAATTCTAGCCCGGGCATTCGAGCTTTGTTGTTTTGTAAACCGAAAACATCTTTAGTATTGGCATACATGCATTGTGTGATGTATTGATTTATATGACATATTTTTAGTCTTAATATAGAGATTTTAGCATGCATGTAGTTTTTTGCTTGGTATGTTTAAGGTAGCATCTCAAGTTTTGCTTTGTAGAGTTGTGTTTATGGGTATTGTATTGCACTACAAAAAAAAAAGGGCTATTGGGACGTTTTTTTTTCGTCCCAATAGCCCAAAAATTGTCCCAATAGGTCTATTGGGATGAATAAAATTCGTCCCAAATTACGTCGCCTCAGGTGGGTCGCAATAGCTTCTTTGGGACGAAAATTGAAATTCGTCCCAATAGACTACCTGTAGGGACGATTTTTGTTCGTCCCCTTTGACAACTTGTAGGGACGAAATATTTTGTCCCATTAGATAAATTTTCGTCCCTTTAGATAACCTATAGGGACGATTTTTGTTCGTCCCATTTGACAACCTATAGGGACGAAATTCAAAAAAAAAAAAAAAAAAAAAATTTGTTGCCCACTCAAGCCACCCCCACCCATGCACCCAACACGTATTACAAATAATATGTGTTGTTACTGGGTGTTGAACCAAGCTCGCCCACGCTCACCCACCCTCCTTATCCACTGTGCTGCAGCTTCAAATGTGATAATGAAAGCATAAGTTTTATATATAACCTCTAATTGTTATTAAATTTTTTATTGATTTTTTTTTCAATCAAAATTTTATTTGTAGATCGATTCCACTAATTTAAATTTTATTTTTTTAAATCATATCTCAGATCAAATGGTCAATCGTTAATCGTATTCGGAATTAGACATGACCTCGGTTCCGGTTCTTGATTCGGAACTAGCGGTTTCGATTTTCAATTGGGAACCAGTGGTTTTGGTTTTGGTTTTTGATTCCGAATCAACAGTTTCGGTTCCAGTTCCAATTCCGACGATTCGGTTCTTTTTTTTTTTTTTTTAATAATAGAAAACCTCTCAAGACTAATAATTATTGATCCTTATGAAGAATTTATCGGAAAAAACAAAATTCATCTCGATAGAGAACCACTTTGGACGAATAAAATGATCCATATTGCATCATTTTCTAATTTATATGGTAATTTAATTATTAATCTACCTTTAAGGAAAAACTTAAAAAAAAATCAAGAATTTTCAACAAAATTAATTAATTAGTTCTTTTTTTTTTTTTTTTTTTTTTTTTTTGAATTTTTGAATTTTTGAATGGATAACATATTTTATATCATAAATTCCAGTATTTTGATTATGTCAAAAAGATTCCAGTAAAAAAAAAATTCGAGTACTTTGAAGAATTTTATCAACTATGTATTTATTTTATTTAAACATTTCTATCAATAAATAAAAAAGAATGCCACAAGTGAAAATATAAAAAGAGATGAAATAAGAAATGTTATAAGATGAAAAGAAAATAATAGTAATAAGAGAAGAAAGAGAGAAATAAATGACTAGAGAGAAACAAATAAAATGTTTAGGAAAAGAGAAAAAATATGAGAGAGAGAAACAATTAAGGGGGGTGTATTCAATTAGGATTCTTGAAGACATTTAAAGACATTTTTTAAGTGACGGATTTTCATGGATTTCTATGGATTTCTATAGACTTTTATAAATCCACATGGACTTTTATGGATTTGTTTAGACATCTATCTCAGACATCTTATGGATTTGTTTAGACATCTATCTCAGACTTTTATGGATTTGTTTAGACATCCATGGATTTTCATGGATTTGTTATCTCTGACTTATCAATAGTAAGCTAATTATAGCTAATTATAAAAAAAAAAACCTTTGAAGTTGGAATGAGCAAAATTTGATACACCAGTTACTCAAATAAAATTTGACGTGTAATGTATTTTTTATTTTGTCAATAGAACTTTAAATATATATATATATATATATATATATATATATATATATTGAAATAAAAGTTATAAAAAATATACCAATCATACACCCATATATATTAAAAAAAGAAAAAGAAAAAGAAAAAAGGAGCGAAATTGAAAATGTGAAATATCTTTATATAACACCGTAATTAATTACCAACTAGAAATTCTTTGTGTGGAAGGCTTGCAATAACATGCATCCTTCATATGATATTCTGGATAGAAGGAAAGTCCCTGTAGGCAAATTATGTCCCATCTGTAAATACAAGTCTGAAACAGTCCTTCACAGCACCTGGGGTTGTCGCAAGTGGAAAGAAGTGCGTGCCTTTTGGTTGCCCTTACTTTCTAATAACCATAAGGTAAAAATTCATTTCTTTGATTTTATTCTAGATTGCTTTATGCGCCTAAAGCAGGAGGACTTGGGTCTGCTTTGTGTTTGTTTGTGGAAAATTTGGTCTCTACGGAATGCTATAGTTCATGATTCTTCCTTTTCCTTGGCTGTTGATGTGGTTGCTTGGTCCCGTGATTATTTAGCCGAATTTCATAGTGTGCGTGCATCTCATGAAAGGCTGCCTAGTCTAGTCCATTTTAGGAACCCAATTTGGATCCCTCCTGATCCTGGTTTATATAAGGTCAACTGTGATGCTGCTCTTAATGTAGTTGGCTGTTTGGTGGGTATTGGGATTGTGATCCGAAATCATGAAGGTCTGGTTATGGCCTCTAGCTCCCAAAAAATTTCAGCTTCTTATTCTCCTCAAGTTGCAGAGGCAGTTGCCATTCTTAGGGGTCTGCAATTTGCTATTGACTCTGGATTGTCTCCGGATTGTCTCCATGCCAGATTGACTTAGATGCTGAAGTTGTGGTGGGTTGGATTAATAGTGGCTTATCTCTCTGCTCTGATATTGGGACTGTTTTATTGGACATTCACTTTCTTTTGCAGTTAAATTCTTGTATTTCGATTAATTTCGTTCCTCGAAAGGCCAATCAAGTGGCTCATGTATTAGCTAAAAACGGTCTCTCCTGTGTTGAGGACATGTTTTGGCTGGAGGATTTCCCTCCTAGTGTATGTTCTTTAGTTTTGGCTGAGTGCCATTCTGGTTTGTAATCTAGTTGCCTTCAAATAAAAAAAAAAAAAAAAAAAAAAATGGTACAATAAAGTTTACTTGTTCGAATCCTTTGCATGGGTACCTATAAAGTCTAGCTTTTTCTAAATAAAAAAATAAAAAAAAATTAATATTAATTAATTTGTTATTTTCTTTATTTTTTTAAAAGCAAAAATATAAATATAAGACAATTACAAAATTAATATTGTTTCATAGTATAGTTTATGAATAATTTAATTGAGATATAGATTCATTATAGTGATATACTCAATATTTACCCACGTTTTTTTTTTATTTTTTTAGAGAGAGAGTAAAGTCCACCAAAATCTCTAGGAAGAAGGCTGGACATGTTATGACATTTGATATTTATATCTCTCACCATAAAATCCACCAAAATCCACTAAAATCCATGACTTAAGAAAATCCTTTAAAATCTAGTCATAATTGAATACACCTGGATTTTTGTAGACATTTTTAAAGTCTCAATTCAATACATCTAGATTTGGAAGGATTCTTTAAAAGTCCATAGAAATCCTAATTGAATACCACTGGATTCATATAGACTCTTTTAAAGTCTTTAAATGTCCTAATTGAATACACCAGGATTTATAATGTCTTTAAATGTCTTTAAGAATCCTAATTAAATACACCCCCCTAAGATAATTAATGATCATGAAATCTTGACCATTCAAACAAGTATGATCTAATGGATACATAAGTGTGACAAATTCTGTATAAAATAAAAAAATGGTTAAGATGTACTCATAATCATAAATACAATAACTATTATACACATCAAAATAATATATAATTTTTTACCTCTATTATTTACCTCATTTTCTCTCCTTTCATCTTAAAGTAATATTTTCTTCATTTTCGTCTTCTAATACTTTTTTCACGTTTCTTTCTTCACTCATATTCATCTAAGCCTTTTGAGGATTAATTGAAAACACTACAAAAAAAAAGGGCTATTGGGACGATATTTTTCATCTCAATAGCCCTAAAATTGTCCCTATAGACCTATTGGGACGAAAACAATTCGTCCCAATATGATGCCTATTGGGACGAAAAAAATTCGTCCCAATAGGCAGTCTATTGGGATGAATTATATATTTCATCCCAATAAATATCCTATTAGGACGAAAAAAATTCGTCCCTAAAGATCATACAATATTGGACAAAATTTGTCCTAATAAAAATTCTATTGGGACGAAAATCTATAGGGACGAAATATTTTTGTCCTAATAGGCAGTCTATTGGGACGTTTTTTTTTTTCATCCCAATAGGATATTTATTGGGACGAAATATATAATTTGTCCCAATAGACTGTCTATTGGGACGAAAAAAATTCGTTCCAATAGACTGCCTATTGGGACGAAAAAAAAACGTCCCAATAGATTTTTCATCCCAATAGGTCATTTTTCTTGTAGTGTTGGTAAACCCTCAGGAGACTATACTCCTCCTACTAGGGACACCTATGGGCTTAAAAGGCTTGTGGCACATGCTAAATGCCATCGTTTCTTCCATGAAAGTAGACTAATTAGTTTTTACTTGTTCATTGCTTTTATGCGTTTTTAGATTTCTTATTTGTTGTTAGTTTTATTTTTTGTTTTTAGTTTTGCTCGAAGACGAGCAAATGTTAGGTTTGGGGGTATTTGATCGGTACATTTATGTACCTATTTTAGGCTCATATTTCCTACTTTTTGTGCTCGGTTTCAAGCGTTTTTATGTATATAATATGTGTTTTAGCCTTGTGTAGGTTCATTTCTCTAAAGTTAGGTGTTTGAGCCTAAAGTGAAGGTTTGGAGGCAAAAAGGAGGAAAAAGAGCTGAAATTGAGATGGCTTGTGAAGAATGTCTAACTTGCAAAAGCTATATCTCCCTCCTCGGATTGAATTGGGTGTCGAACTACATGTTTTCGAAAAGCCCCGGGAGTATAGTTTTCATAGAAATTTACGGATCATGATTCCAAGCTTTCTTGAAGAAGTTACGCCCATTTGAGTGACTAGTGCGCGGAGTAGAAAAATCTGCAAGTTGAGGATTGCGAGTTGAGACCAAAAATCTACGAGTTTGTACTCACAGAATAGAGTCGCAGATCAATTCCAGACCCTGCGAGTTGAGCACTACAAGTACAAAGTCGCAGTCCCAAGTCACAGATCCATACCAGAGCCAACTGTGAGTTAGGAATACGAGAACGAAGTCGTAGATCTAGGTCGACCACAAATATCTACTTGCAGGCCATGTGATTTTTGATAGGGAAACTTGACTTTTCAACCCCAATTAATGACCTAACCTTCAACCTTTATAAATACACTACTTGTTGATCTTTAAAATATCTCATATCATCTTATCATATCCAATCTAATATCTAGATATTTTACCAACACCACAAAAGAGAGAGAGGAGCTCTCAAAGCTTCCATGGAGATTCTCCTCCATGGGAAGCTCACCACCACCACCTCTACACTTCCTCCATCCATTTTTGAAGTAGATCCAAGGAGAAAGAAGATCAAATGGAATAGAGATCTTGGTTATCTCTAAACTCTTCTCTTTGTTTTATTTTCTATTTCTGTTATGTGTCCCCAATAGGGAATATTTGTAACCTAACACTTGAGCTTGTTATATATGATCTTTACTTAGATTTGATTTGGATCTTGACTCTATTCTTTGAGTTTTGTTATATCTCTCTTTTCTTGACATGTATGTTGGTGAATGAGTAGAAATTGATGTGTTTTGCATAAGTGAGACTTTAGATTAAAACAAATGATGTAGTGTAACTTAGTGTAAATAAACATTGTAGTGTAAAAGTAGAGTCTCACTATTGTTTGCATGTTGGTGACGAAAGGGAATCGATATGTATGAATTGATTTAAGTGAAAGAGCACATCTGGGTTCCAATTGACCAATTGTGAATGGATCTTGATTGTTAACTCTTGAATGGAGAATACTTGATTTATGCATGCCTATGCTAGATTAGGTTGTTTGGTGTTCTTGTGCTTAATGGGTCTTGGACCAAGAGACACAATTGCTCATTCCATAACCGTGGTTGAGTGATGAATGGATTTTGGTATTCCTTAATCAATAAATGATTCGTAATAATAAATGATTTGGTTTTGGAATCCTTAATCGAGTGAACTAACCCTTGAATCTGAGTTGAATGATGCTTGAATGTTTATGATCAACATGACTTGCTTGTATGTTTGGTGAACTTATGTACCTATTGTAACCACTATCTTGCATCTCTCCAAGCCACATTTATTTTCGTAGCTATGGTGCTTAGCCTTTAGTTTATTTGCTTTGCCACTTTAAAATGCTTTGTAGTTTAATTGTCTTGCCTCTTTAATTGCTTTGTAGTGTAATTGATTTCCATGTAGTTAGATTTAGAAGGCAAGCACCCGGTTACATTTCTACCCTTAGTGTAATTTAATTTAGTTTATTTTTATTCACACCTCATACACCATCCGCATTATGCATACACTTCACACAAACCATTCTCATCACTTCCATGTTCTATTTACATCGCTTTCAATAACGCTTTAGCTAGAGACAATTACACGGATTCCACCTCTCTGTGGGAACGACCCTTGCTTACTTGCTATATTAGTCATTTGACTCGTTGCATTTGTGAGGTAGATTAGAATAGAGAAATATCTTTTTTGGTAGGCGTCAACGATCGCCTCATCACATGTACAGTGGGACCCTCAAGCAATGCAGACAGAGGTCGACCTCTAGGAAGAGTCGGAGCAACTAAAGGCTATGGGATCCCCAACTGTTAGCGGGGCTAAAGAGGTCAAAGGCATAATGGATGTCGAAAAGAACCACGAAGATGTTGCCGATCTGGATGCTCCAGTTGGTGGCTCGACCCAAAATTAGCTTCGATTAATTCTTTTTAAACTTTTAACATATTTACAGCATTTGTAAATATTTTTGTGTCGAACGGGAGTACTGTTAATTTCCCTTGTCGACATCGTCTATAATTTATTTGGTGCTTGTCAATTTCTTTCAAGATTACTTTTTTCATATTGTTTTGAATGAATGATTTGATCACTTGTCTGGTCTTTGAATATTATTGTTATGCATGACTTGTTTGAAAAATAGAGGTCGAAGAGGCTGGTCGTTTAGGAAGTAGTTGACAATCTTTCGAATAATAGTAGTAATATTTACATTAGATCAGTTTGATAGTAGTCGCGTGTAGTAGGGTTGCTACGACCATTTTTATTACGAATAACCTCGTACATGCATAATTAAGTCGACTTGACTGTTTGTATTATGGATTCGAGTACATGCATACTGAGGTCAACTCAACCTTTTTATTACAAAAAATCACGTACATGCGTAATGGGATCGATTCGACCGATTTTTTATTACAAATAATTGCATACATGCGTAATGGGGTCGATTCGACCTTTTCTTAAATAATCGTGTACATGCGTAATGCGGTCAACTCGACTGGTTTTTTATTACAAATAATCGCATACATGCATAATGTGGTCGATTTGACCATTTTTTACAAATAATCGCGTACATGCATAATAGGGTTGACTCGACCGTTTTTTACAAATGATCACGTACATGTGTAATGGCGTTGCTTGTCCCCAGTATTACTACCCCCAACTTTCATTATGCGAGTACATTTGTAATGGGGTCGACTCAGCCGTTTTTTACAAATAATCACGTACATGCGTAATTGGGCGCTGCTTTTCCCCAGTATTACTCCCCCAACTTTCGTTATGCGAGGTCAAATGAGGATATTGGAAGTTGTATTGTTTCAGAGTTCATAACTCATACTTGAAAATCCTTGAATGCAGATTTTATGTCGTGTTGGACCCTTAAGTGCAGGGTTTGAATTTGTCGGTTGTTAATTCATTGAGTTCCTGCAACGACTTGTTTGATTGTTTATCGATGTTGACAGCTCTTAAGTAATGAGCAAACTTTTGAAAAACGTTTTTGTGAGCTCAGTTTTACACTTAGTTGCAACTAAATTGTCATCAATGCTCTTGTTTGACGACTTGTTAGTATCGAGTGTAGATGAATTGAATGCAGTGGCAAGAAAATATGTGAAATTGAAAAAGACAAGGTTAGAAACGATATTGTTTTAGGTGTAGGGCGTTCCAGCTATTGTGAATCTCTTGACGGTCAAGGTTTCGCAATTTGTACACTCCGCGTCTTTTTACGTCTGTTATTTGGTAGGGGCCTTCCCATGTTGGACCCAATTTTCCTACACCTTGTTCTCTGGTGTTTTGAAAGACTCGTCGTAGCACCTAGTCACCTATTTTAAAGGTTCTGATCTTCACTTTCTTATTATAATGTCGAGCTACCAGCTGCTGATATGCTTGTACTTTCATGGCAGCTTGCTCTTGACGTTCGTCAAGATGGTCTAGTTCGAATGCAAGCTCCAAGTTATTATGTTCTTCACAGGGGTTCTCACTTTGAGCAATTACGAGTCACGTCTCAATTGAAATAACTGCTTCTAAGCCGTAGACAAGTGGGAATGGTGTTTCTCTTGTCGATTGTTGAGGTATGGTTCTATATGACCAGAGGATTTCAGGTAGTTTTTCTACCCACTCGCTCTTTTCAATCTCAAGTCTTTTCTTTAAAGTGTTGATAATTGTCTTATTTGTCGATTCGGCTTGTCCATTGGCTTGAGGGTAGCGAGGGGTCAAAAAATCAATTTTATCATGTACTTGTCGCAAAAGTTCTAGAAGTCAAACGAGATAAACTGAGATCTGTTGTTGGTTACAATCTCTTTGGGTGCTCCAAACCTACAAATTATATTTTTCCATACAAAATTGCATACTTCTATGTCGTGCACAGGTTGAAATGCTTCAGCATCGACCCATTTGGTGAAGTATTCCGTCAGGATCAGCATGTAGACGACACCGCCAGGGGTTGCAGGGAGTTTACCTACAATATCCATCCCCCACTTCATAAAAGGTCAATGGGCCGATATTGAATTCAACATACCTAGAGGAAGGTGGGATACTTGAGCAAATCTCTGATATTTATCGCAGGTCTTCAAATGATTTTGAGAGTCAAACCGCATGGTAGGCTAGTAGTATCCAGTCGTGATTGCTCGATTCAACAAGCTTCTTACGCCAGAGTGGTTTCCGCATTCTTCATTGTGTAGACTTTTGAGGACGTCGTACGCCTCACGTAGTGTTAGGCACCTCAAATATGGACCTGTAAAGGATTTTTTATAGAGCTTACCGTATAGAATGCAGAATTTTATTGCCTTAGCTTTGATCTTCCTTGCTTTTGCTCGATCCCCTGGTAAGATCTCGGCTTGCAAGTAGTTAAAAAGGGGATTTATCCAGGTTATGCTATAGTCATCGATCTAATTAACTTTTTCCTCTTGTATTGTTAGTTGTAGTAAATGAACAATCGGTATCGATTTAGGACTTTTGGTTAAAGTTGTCGACCCTAGGTTTGCTAATAAGTCTGCCCGAGCGTTTTCCGACCTTGGTACTGGAAGTAAATCAAATATGTCAAAGGTCGACTAAAGTTGTTTTGCTTTGGCTAGATATGCTGTCATCCTTTTATCTTTTGCTTCATATGACCTGTTCATCTGTCGAACGACCAGTTAAGAATCGCTCTGTACCTGCATATTTTTTATTCTTAGGCTTTTTGCCAAGTCGAGCTCAGCTATTAAGGCTTCATATTCCACTTCATTGTTTGTCGCATGGAAATTACAGTTGATCAACTCCTCCAATGTTTCTCCTTGTGGGGATTTGAATCCAAGTTCGAGTCCACTACCTGTTATGTTGCTGGACCCGTTGATGAACAAGATCCAGGTTTCGCTTGTAGGACTATCAGTTAGAGCTACCAGTTCCTGTTCAGCCTGCACATTTTCATAAGGAGTAAAGTCCACAATAAAATCAGTAAGTACCTGAGATTTCATTGTTGTCCGCGGTTGGAAGGCGATGTTGTGCTCGCTAAGTTCGACCACCCACTTTGTCAATCAACCTTGATGGGATGGAATTGAAATAGACCCGAAGCCGGTTTGGTTCGTTTGGTTCGAACTGTTGAATCGAACCGTGAAAAGTGAAACCGAAACCGAAACCGAAACCGAAACCGAAACCAAAACTAGAGGAGGGCAGTTTCAATTTTGGTTCTGGTTCCATTTTTCACGGAACCACCCGGTTCGAACCAGACTATAACCGACAGTTTCGGTTCGGTTCGGTTTGAACAGGCGGTTCCAACATTATTTAAAAATAATAATAATAATAATTGGTTGAAAATTTGACTTTTCCAACTACCTTATGTCCCTATCAACCTATGCCTATCTCTTTCACTCTGATTTCTCTCTTTTCTTTCTTCAATCTCAGATCTCTCTCTTTCACTCTTCATTCTCTCTCTTTTTTCTTTAATCTCTCTCTCTCTCTCTCTCTCTCTCTCTCTCTCTCTTTCTTCTTAAAATCGGTTTCATCCCGTCGCGTCTCACCAATCTCCTTCGATCTCTTTGTCGACAGCCGATCTCCTTCGATCTCTTCGCAGATCTTCATATACTTCCATAGTTCTACTACTTCCATCTCTGATCTCTTCTTTTTCTCTTTTTGATCTCTTCCCTCTAATGCCAAAAAGCTTTGTAAAGTTAAATATAAATTGTTGGATGTATTGATTTTTTTATTTTGGGTGGTGGTGGTGAGATTTCAGTTGAATGAGGGTGGTTAGTGGTGACTGATCTAGGTTGGGGGTGTTAAACAAAAAGAGGGTTCAGAATAGACGAAATCGAAACTGGAATCGTCGATTTTGAATCGGAACCAAACCGGAACTGGCGTCAGGTCTATATTGAAAATATGGTCTTAGTTTGCGCACGACCATGACAAGTGCTAGAGCTAGCTTTTCCAATCGACTGCATCTTATTTTGGCGTCAAGTAAGGCTTTACTCACGTAGTATACTGGGTGTTGTGAGCCTTCTTATTCCCTAACAAGTACGGCGCTTACTGCCGTGTTGGATACTGTTAGGTATAAGAGTAGGGTTTCTTCATCTTTACGCTTCGATAGCAATGGGAGTGAAACCAAATATTCCTTTAAGTCCTGTAATGCTTTTTTGCATTCTTCGTTCCATTCGAATGCCTTGTTTTTCCTGAGGATGTTGAAAAAGGGTTGACATCGTTCGGATGACTTGGAGATGAACCTATTTAGTGCTGTTCCTTGACCCGTCATTTTTTTGAACGTCCTAGATGCATTTTGGTGACTCGATTCCTTAGATCGATCGAATCTGATCTGGGTTGGCTTCGACTCATCTCTGGGTCATCAGGTTACCTAGAAACTTTCCAGAAGATACACCAAATGAACATTTAGTAGTGTTAAGTTTCATACCATATTTGTCGAGCACACCGATCGACTGTCGTAGTTGGTTAATGTGTTGTTGAGCGACAAGGGATTTGACCAGCATGTTGTCGATGTAGACTTCCATTGTTCATCTGAGCATGTTAGCAAACATCTTGTTGACTAACCATTGGTAGGTCACACTTGCATTTTTCAAGCCAAAAGACATTACTTTATAACAAAATATACCTCTTTCAGTGATGAAAGCAGTTTTTTCTTGGTCGCTCGGATGCATTCGAATCTGGTTGTATTCGAAGAAAGCGTCCATGAAACTGAGTAGTTCATGTCCCGTTGTGGCGTTGACCAGCATGTCGATGTGAGGAAGTGGGAATGAATCTTTATGACATGCCTTGTTGAGATTTGTGAAGTCGATGCAGATGCGTTACTTCCCATTTTTCTTCTTCACGACTACAATGTTTACTAACCAATCTAGGTACTTGACTTCCCTAACTGACCTGATGTCGATCGGTTTCTGTTCGTTGATTATTTTGTTTCTTTTTGGTGTGAATTTTCTCCTCTTCTGTTTGTCTAGTGGGTGGTCAGGGTCTACCTACATATTACGAACTATTACCTCTGGGTCAATTTCGACCATATCTGAATGTGACTAGGCGAAGCTGTTGAAGCGTTCTTTTAAGAGGTTGACTAGCTGTTTTCGAATTTCTTTGGGTAGCTTGGACCCGATTAAGACTTTACGTTCTGGCTAGTCTGGATCGATTGATACTTCGTCGAGTTCTTCCATCCTTGGCTTATTTGGAGTCGACTCGACTGTAGATTCCTGTAATTGCTATAATTGTTCTTTCTTTTTCTTCATGGCATTTTGGTAGCATTTTATTTGTTCGCCTTTGATCTCTTACACTCCCTGATTGGTAGGGAACTTGATCATCTGTTGGTAGGTAGAAGGGATTGCCTTCTTCTCATGTATCTAGGGCCTGCCTAAGATCACGTTGTATGGAGACTGACAGTCAAGCACTAGGAAGTTGATGTATAGGTTAATTCCTTTGGCGTAGACTAGTAGTACGATTTCACCTAAGGTGCTCTTCTGCTCCCCACTAAATCCTGTTAGCATGGTCGTTCGACGACTGAGTTTGGATTCTTCGACTTACATTTCTCTTAGAGCACTGTTAAACAATATATTACATGAACTACCATTGTTGATTAAAATTATTTTTGTTAAACAATTAGCAATATGTAATGAAATAACAAGTGCATCATGGTGAGGAGAAAACAAATCTGATTTGTCTATGGACTTGAAAGTGACGGCTTCATCAATTCTTGTTGGATGTTCTCTCTCAGGCTGTATTTGTGTTTGACAATTGTCGAGTGTGTCTCTTCGTGGTTGAATAGCTCACGCCACTGACTTGTGATCCACCCATAATATAATTAATAATTTTGTCCGGTCGAGGCAACTCTGCCGGGCCATCATTTGGCTTGGCCTGTTGTTTCCCGTCGTGTCGAGCTAAGGTATCTCTTCCCTTGTTGGTAAGGAATTCATGCAAGTGTCCCTGTTTCAAAAGTCCAGCTACCTCCAATTTAAGGGCGATACAATCTTCTGTTTGGTGGACATGATTTCCGTGGAACTCGTATCGAAATCTAACGTCTCGATGTTCCGGGGGAGCGTTCATTTGTCGTGGCCATTTGACAGCTTTCCCCATTTCCCTCATCACTACTACGAGATCGACTGGTTCAATGTGGAGGTTGTATTCTGGGACTGGAATTTATGATCGACCTGTTCTTGGCAGACTCTGTCCATACGACCGTCTATCACTTGGCCCATTGTAGCGAGGTTGTTCACCGTGTCGATCTCCTGTTGGATAAGGTTCGATCTTCCTATCATTCGTCCTCCTATCGACACGGTCATTTCGTCTACTATTGGTGTAGTTGTTGGCCTTTTCGACATAGCTAGCTTCATCTTCTTCACATTTAATCTGGGCCTAAGCTTTTGCTAATACGTCCTCCATTGTCCTACAAGGGTATTTTTTGAGCTCCTTGTAGAGGTCGGAGTCGAACCTGAGTCCTTTCTTGAAGGTGGAGGTTGCGGTAGCTTGGTTGCAATGTAAGATCTGAATTTTCTCCCTGTTAAAGCATCCTACATACGCCCTTAGGTTTTCGCCACGTCTTTGGGTGATCGTATAAAGGTCGTCCGACTATTTCTTAAACTTTCTACTACTTGCGAATTGTTCCTCAAATGTATCTGTAAGTTGTGCAAAAGAAGTAATTGAATTGTTGGGAAAGTTAGTGTACCATTGTAGGGCAGGACCGGCAAGACTGGAGCCGAACGCTTTACACATGCATAATTCTCTATGGTCGCATGGGATTGTTGCGGTGAACATGCATTGTTTGTACTATGCTATATGATCGTCTAGATCTGTCGTGCCCTTAATTTGCTTCATGTTTGGGAAGCTAAACTTCTTGGGCATTTCGACAAGGGCTAGTGCATTGACGAAAGGCGAATCTACAAAGCTATTCGATGTGCTTTTCTTGATTGGCGCTAGGACTCCTAGAATCCTTTGGATAAGGGCTTCCATTTCTGCAAACCTACGAAAGAGTTCTACATCAGTAAATAAATGTAAACCAGAATTAGATTTTACCAACTTCGGTGTCGACTGGAGTGATACGAGGGTTTTGAAAGCATTATTCGGTTATGTATCAACGATTGGATTTGGTTCATGCATCGCTTCAAGTTGGATAGGTAGGTTATTCAAATCGATCTCAGTTCGAACTGTTTGGGTCATGGGATAGGTAGGTTACTTTAGGCCCAACATAACATGTCAGGCAGGCTCAAGCCTGCTAGACCACAAAGTGCTCATGCATGTAATGTCAGGCACACAACTTGTGCTTTTTTGCTACCTCACACATTTCAAACAGTTTGGTCTTGTAGACACAACACAACACAATCCCATTTCTACAAAAGGCAAAATTGAGATTAAAAATCGAGTCTTTCACTTAGATTGAAAATCATGTGATCGCATTTAGTAATTACCAATGAAATTGAAAACTAGTTATTACTTTACCATGAGAAACAGTAATATGCCACTCTCGAATTATACCACTAAATTCACCAAAATACAAGATTTTGTAATTATTTAGAGTTATTGATGTTCATTAAATTTCAAACCAATAGTTGTATAACTCAGAGGGTATCGAGCTCCATATTAAGTTATTAACTTAGTACCTTGTAACTTTGCAAGCATCAAGTGCGTCATATTGAGATTCTGACTTTGTAACGTTACAAAGTGAATACTATAACACTATAAAGTCGAGATGAGTTGAGAGTCAAATCTCACGCCAAATCAAGCCTCCCTTTTTTTTTCTTTTTTTCTTTTTTTTTTTTTTCTTTTTTTCTTTTTTTTTTCTTTTTTTTTGTCACTCAAGCCTCCCTTTTTAATAGCAAAACTTATTATTATTATTTAAGATCTATAGATATAGGATGTTTTAACCTGAATTTTTATATATTCTGTTCAACATTTAATTTTTAATAATGAGAAAGGAAAATTGTTTCGTATGTAAGTTTAAACTATGCAAACTTATCTCAATATAAGTACTACCTGAATTTGCTTAGTTATCGGAGCCACACTTGACAAACTTCTCTACATGTCTCTCTTTTAACTCTTGCAACAAAATTGAAAATACAAAATAATCAACTCATTCATGAACAATGCAAGTCACTTGCTTCAAACACCATGTGTGCATTTTTCTGATAAATTTATTAAATTCAATTTCGTTCGCGCTATGTTTCCGCTGGCAAACAGTCACCCAAGTTCACAAGAATGGCCGCAATGGGAAAGATTGTAGTCTCCCCTGATGATGCTTTGTTTGTGGATGATTTATGAATGGTTTAGAAAGTCCTCGAGTATTTCCTGATTTCGTACATGATTGAGGAAATGGACACAAGATCCTTGTTCAGCGTAGACCCTCCCACGATCCTCTTTATGCAATCCGACAGCCTGGTGTAATAGAGCAGAAGCTGAGTCAAAGCAGCCCTCAAGATCTCCATACCACACAAGAAGTTGCTGAAAGAAGTGATGACATCTTTGTGCATCAGCTCTATTGCTGCTTTCCATCTGCTAGCAAAGTCTTTAACAATTGGCTCGACTTCAGCAACGGTTATAGGCTTGTCAAAGCCAGAGCTAGAACTTGGGTCCTCCGCTGATATGACGATTTGCAAATCAGTATATCTAATTTAAATATACAGAATATCAAAAAGTCACAATATTAATTGTATACTACTTACAGCCTCGTGTCTTCACGAACTTGATCAAATCACTAAAGTGCTCCAGAAGCAGTTCTTCCTGCACGGAAACAATATTCAAAAGTGCAGCAAAACACATCACAACTAATATAATGGAGACCATCAATTTCTCCTTTAAAACCAAATTAATCTCTTTTTATCTTTCTTTTTTTGGCACCGCGGATAGAAAATTGTAATTGCACAGAATCATACGAATCCAAAACGTGAAAAGACAACGCCCTGCCACTAGAGCTAAGGGCCCATCATCAGTAAGCATGTAAATTTACTTCCATTACTATGTATATGCAGGCTTCATACAAACAAGTTTTTTCTACTTATTAGAGTTTACTACTATATTAGTATCTTTTGAGGGTTGTTTCAATAACATAACATGTCTTTGTCATGAAACAGTACCCCCTTCGGTCCTACAAATAGAACAGGGTCTTTGCCTTTCGATTCCCTAAAAATAAGCATAAAAATAGCCAAATGTGCATCTAGGTCTTGAATCTTGATCGAAATTATTCAAAAAAAAAATTTTAATGGTTAAGCAGTTGCTTACCACAAATAAAGATGTGTTGGTCTTCAACAAATCCTCAAAGTGCAATTGAATTTTCCCACCTTCGGGACTAGCTTCCTGGCATCCAAATGACAATTTAATTTAGCAAACAGAGGAGAGGGAGTGAAAAACCAGAGGCACTATGTTATATTCTTTGCAACCTGATAGGAGCAAATACGTGCTCCTTACAGAAGGCAAGATAACCTAAGCAAAGAAAATTGTCTAAAATATCTATCTTTCCAGACCAAAAGGAAGAACAATAATATCTCACCTTTAGTACAGCAATTGTCATATCGTAGTTATTTATAAGGAACACAATCTGTGATTTTGATTTTGTAAACGTTTTTGCAAGCTTCAGAAGTAAATCGTCAATGGCCATTCTCAGTCGTTCCATATTCAATTCAAGCTGCAAAAATAAAAGGGGCTTTATATTTGAAGTAATCAAATAAAACCCAATCAAACAAAATCACACTCTACCACTTCCACTTAAAGAAGTATCTCACCTGCCCATCTCCATATTCAACATTAAGGTGAATTAGAGAAGCTGTAAATTCAGCGTAACGCCTCATAACATAATGAGGATGAATATCATCTTCCCACAATGTCTTCACATTCGCATTACGTAGACTACTAAGGTGCAGATCAAAAACCACCTTAAACCGGGGCCACAGAGAAATATTGACCTGCTCAGATTCAGTTAAAAATTAGTCTATGTAGCGATATGTTTTTCATTAAGGGGTAAATGATAAAGACCTTGTCTAAATACGAATCCAAGCAGGGGATCCGCCGCCGAGACATGATCAGCTGTAAAAGAGTAAAAAAAAATAAGAATCAGTGACAGGTTCAACATTTTTTGCTATAATAATTCAAGTTTCATTTAGTTTTTAAAGAAAAGGTACAAGCTGTATGGAGCTCATCTGATCATCAGTCTCGAGGTTATGACTTATGATCCATTGACAGGCAGAAACCAGAGCTTCATACATAAAAAGACTCTAAACATCAACACCACGAAATCCAAAATCATAAGAGCCTGTAACATCACCTGGTGATGGTGTATTATGCGAATCATAAGCATTAATCCAATAGCATCATAACAATTTGGTAGTATTGAATTGAAGTGTTCATCAACGACTGTAAATGGACCTGAAAATATCAAAGAACAGTGGGAAAAATTGTTAATGTCTAGTTTGCTGCAAAAATATGAAAACACAAACTACAACATTAAATATATATATTTTAAACTTTTCAGTGAACTTATTTTTCTTTCTCTAAAGCAAAAATAATAATTTCCACTGTTTATCAGCCAAATAAACCAATTTTAAGCTTTAAGAGCATGAATAAAGTCCGAAGTACATGAAAAGGGTAGTTCATATAGTTGCCAACAAAACAAGTCATTAGGTTACAAGAGGTAATCCAAAGCAAACAAAGTTTTCAGTGTGCAAGTAGAATATATTCTGTCTTGGTGCTTCTTTTATACTACCACCTCTGTATTTAAATTTTAGTTTCTTAAGTACTTATTTAATCTTATAATTTATCAAAAATTAGAACTTTACCAGCACAAATATCATAAAATATAGATTCTTCGCCAAAGAAATCATCACAGAAAAGATACCTGCAGAATGAGTAAATTGAAAAGAAAAAAAAAAAACAATAATGTCAATATCTATACAATAAGATTTACCATTCACTAACATTTAGAAACAAATAAAGGACAGGGCAAGAAGATACTCGGAAGTTGCAGTATCCATCAGCAATTTGTGCAAGCTCCTGAATAGGACCTCATAAGGATACTTTAAGGAGCTGGCTTCCGCTATATGTGGAATCAGTGCAGGTTGATCAATTTCCTGAAACCAAAAGAGATTCGAACCATAAAGTTTTGTCAGCCAATTTAGAATGTGAAAATCCAAACACACGATATTTTTGTTGTACAAAAGGTATGTACCAAATGTTAAGTTATAGGAGAATTTGTTCCATTGTTTTATTCCTCTATACACAATTGTCATCTTATAAGAGTGTTATTTTAAATGCTTAAACATGCACAAAATGTAAGAATCATAAACATGCCATTGCAAAATCTTACCATATCAGCCATGTGGGAAATCTTAAATCTATTATACAACTATTAAGTTCATAAGGTTAAAACAAGCTAGTTAAAACTAATAACTCCATTTAAATTTACTTCAGTCCTGTATTGTTATAAATTTTAAATGTTTTTGCTATACAATACTATATAATGGACAAAATCAATATGCACAAATTTCTAAAATATATCCCCAACAAGAAGCTGAAAACAATTAGCGGTTGATGCCAAAAGTCACATCTGATATTTGTTTTTCAATGTAGCCTCACTAGGAAACTAATGCATAATCCAAAATAGCACAGCTAACCATATTCAACAGGTAGTAAGAAAAAACCTTTAAAATGTTTATTCTATCCCCCAGAGCAAAAACCGCAGAACGATTCTTCAGTGGTTCCCTTCCTCTTGAAAAAAGACTAGTGCTTCTAGTCTCCACACCAATCAAATCACTGGAAGTTGCTATATCTAACTGTAATTTCTCCAATGCTTGTATATAAGCACGGAAATGTGCACTCAGAACCTGTGAAAGGCATAAGATAGGTATCAATACTCATGAAAAAAATATTCTTCAAATGACATCTCCAAAGTAGAATTATCCTATTTTTAAGGCAGGACATTAAGCTGTTAAAAAGTAATAGTTTGGTACAATGTACATGGAAATAGATAGCCGATTGGTAATACATGTAGACTAAAATATCCCAATCTTTCAAGATGTACATATTTCTTTGATAAGAAAAGAGAATATTTTTATTGCTGAGGAAAATGAAAAGAAAAGGCCAACAAGTAGTCCACCGTAATGATTATAAAATACATAAAATCAAATTAAAACGAGCAAAATTAAATCAACATTTATAACGTAGTGACCTGGTGCACACAACTACTTAGGGTATTATATACATGATAACAATTGATTACAAATATCATCCCTCATAAAATAATAATATGTATGAGAATATTTCAGTCAAGAAAAACGGTAATCCAAACGGATGAAAAGTTCTAAACCAATCACCTTGTTCATTGTGTCAATATATGCAGCACGAACCTCATTATATACGTCCTTACCATGTTCCTTGAGGAAAGAAACAATATACCTACAATGTCATTCTTTTTCCATTAAATTATAAAAAGCGTGTAACCGAAATTGCAATACAAAACATTGTGATATTTCTACTGAGTGCTAAATAACATAACCAATCATATTACCAAGTACAAAGAAACACAAAAAGCAGTAAAAAATTACTGAAATATAATTAATAAATAAAGAAATATCTTCATGCAAATAGATTATGATATTTTAATGTACATGCACCTATGTTACTAAATGCTAGCACTAAGAAATAAATATAAAGATGAAATATAATGTGCACGGGTGGGTGGAAAGATCCAAGTATTTATCGTGAATAAATAAACATATGCATATGTTTGTGTTTGTGTCTATGATATAGTAGAATGCAGACGGAACTAAAGAGACAAGTAACGGCTTCTTAGCGTATTAAAAAAGAAACAAAATGATTACCGATTGGGCAAAAAGATAACAAGTAGATAAATAAGATATCAAACAAACTAGAATTATTCTGAACTCCAATGATGCTTATATACCAAGATGGCAAGATATTGAGATAATCAAACATAGCTATAACATGATATAAGTGCCATTATAATTTATAAGTATGAATATAGAGTATAGACAGCTCACTTGTACTTCAGAAGAACACTCTGTTGAAGGATCTGAATGTTTGTTTTTGGTTTTCTAAGTGCATAAAGCTTCTGAACAATGAAGTCAAACACCTGCAAAAGATAATTAAGGTGACAGAGGTCTTCTATACTTGTTTGCAGACAGTAATACAGTAAAGAAAAGTTTGAGGAGTCTCTGTCAGATTTTCACTACAAATCATTTGACATCATTTAATGTCAATCAAAAGAATCATCCTAATTATCCTAAAATAATCCATGATTCAAAAGGCAAATGTGTTTTCATTCAAGAATTATAACCTGTTGGTTGATATCAGTTGTACAGTCTCTAATTGTGCCAGAACCAAATTAATCTCCATTTTAAAACTTAAAAAAGAAGTTCAATATCAGTATTCTGTCAATGTTAGGAGATACAAAAAAAAAATAATAGTAAATAAATAAATAAATAAATATCCTTATTTTTAGAAAAAATGTCTGAGCTACACCACATTAAGAATGGCTAGATAAGGCATGTATTAGAATTACAATGACATGTATCAAGTCGTAAGGTTATTATAAATTCAATTAAATTTTACTGAAACAAAACTGTTCATATTAACAGGATGATTACAACTAAGTATACAATCCGGAACCCATACTTCACTGCGTATTTTTAAAACAGAATGTAAACACCAATTATAAACAGTGTGGTTTTAATGTGGAATTCTGACATATTTGATTGTGCTGGAAACCAGAACGTTAATTTCAGCTCAACATCCCAATAAAACTTTAAGGTTCAAATGGTCAATACAGATTTTTAGCTTCAAACCATTGTACTTAAGAATAGAAATTATGATTCATGGCAGCCTAACTAAGAAATTACCTTTGAAACTGCTTTCTGCCTAAGTTTTTCAAGCTCAGGTTGAACATCTTTAAGGGCTTTTGAAGTTTTAACCATAGGGTCTACTTCAACAAACTTTAGCTTCTTACTTAACATCTCAAGAGTTCTCATATATTCATCATTGACCTGGATAAAAATTTCACTGCAAATATGTTAGTATAAATATTGAAAGAAAAACAGAAGCTTCTGAATTAACTAGGATAAGCACAAAGCAACATTACTGCCCGGTGAGACATGAGTTGAGAACATATGTAATGCAAGTGAACTCTGTCAAACAAGACATAGATAACAGTTCAAACAGATAAACACTAGCTATAAAATGAAGTGCCACTAGATGATGTATGAAAGAGCATAAACAATTATCAAAATAAAGACCGAAGATATAACAGGATATAACATTGAATAGAAGTCCCAATTACAAGAAAAATTCATAACTTTGAACCATATAAACAATGAGCTAAATTGAGGAACTCTAAATTTCTAACCAATCATATTTCATCTCAAATTTCTAGCCTGCTTAACTTAACCAAGACTTGTGCATAGGCCCCGTGAAAACCCTTAGAATAGGCATTAATATTCCAAAACTAAATCTGACCATCTGATCACATGGTAAATAATACAACTCACATGTCCACCCAAAACTTGTAAGAAACTAACTATATTAAAAACTACATTAAAAGTGAATCCCGATATAAGACTTGCATAAACAATTCACAGCCACATAAAGAGTGAATCAGCTTCCCAAGAGACCTTTTGGAAGAGACTGTATTCAGTATCAAAAACTACTAAGACAAGATAATTTATGTTACATGAAAAAGTAGGTGAATCCACACCAACAAGAAAATACCTCTCCATCAACAACTATATCTACCATCCTTGGTGGGACTATAATGTCTTCAACAAATTTAGCCAGTTTTGACTCGGCAACCTGTTCAAAGAACATAAAACTGTAACCATAAATAATTTAAAACAAAAAAAAAACTTAGAAATGAATGAAAAAAAGAACAAGAATCAAACAATGAAACTCTATCAATCTATATATGTTATCAAGAAAAAGAAAAGGAAAAAAGAAAAACCACAATTCCGGATCTGTCAAAGGAACCTAATTTTACGTGAATTAAATTTTATATACTCCCAAGAATGTATCAATAATCCTCCAATGAAACTATACAATCTTTCAAAGTTCCACCCCTTCCCCACACCTCACACACCAAGAAAATGGATTGAGGATCCTAAATATTAAAATATGATAAAGGAAGCGTTATTCTTTCCTTTTACAGGTAATGTTGCTCCAAACTGGACATGACACCAGCTGAAAAGGTTTGCTAAACCAACTAAAACAATTCTTTGCACAGTAACTCCTTGACTAAGCACATATAAATCGAAGAAAATGCCAAATGCAATTATTGTTCCTACATATTTGTTCGATGAATGTAGCCAAATCAACCACAATCAGCACCAAAAGGATTCACATAACAAGTATTTGTTGTTTCCGTGTTAAATCCTAACAAACAATCGAACAAAGTTTTACCCACATAAATCATACCTTGCGATTCTTCAGCTTCATACCCATATCCATAGACTTCTCCTGGAGTATTTTTATGTCCGAACTTATAGAACCAATCTCATCCTGGCAAAAAATTTAAAAATTACTTACAATGCTGATCAAATAAGATCCAATTACAACATATAAAACTCAACAAAGGCCAAAAAGAATTAATTCCCCAAGGATTAAAAATCAACAACAATACCATGAAAACTAAAAGTTACAAAAGATAGTATAAAAACATATTAGATAACTTTCCATCACTACAAAAAATTTGGAAACAGTTGCCCTGGACAGATGAATGCAGGTAAATGTTTAATCAAGTTTCCCAGAAGAACTAAAATACCTGAAATCCACTGAGAAGAGTCTCCATCTGTGACAAGATAGTGTCACAATCACGAATTTGATCATGAAGAGATACCAAGTTATCACTTTCTTTTATATAATCCTGCAACATTGAAACAGTTTTAATACCAATGAATGGCAGTGAATACAATGATAATTCACAAATAACAACAATTAGAGAAAACAAAAGCCTCAGACCTGAATTGAGTCCAGTTCAACTTGCCGTATATTGTTCTCAACACCCTTTGTGTACTCTCTTAGTTTAGTACCTTTAGACAATATGTTTGCAACTACCTGCATCAGACTCCCACAGGAAGGTCAATAATAAGAATGTAAGCAAAAAATTTGGAAACAGAAATAAACAAAAAGGCAATGAAAACTTCAAGCAACAAACTTTATGTGGAAAATATGAGAAAAATAATGTGGCATGCACACTCTATATCAATGGATTAGATAATGGAAAGTGTACTCCAGACATCCTTTTTCTGCTTCCTAATGCAGAAGTATATACTCAAATGCTTTAAAAAAAATGAAGGTTCCTATTAAAACAAAATGAAGGCAGTGCAACTCCCTGCCTTATTTGTTAGCCATTTACAACTTAATTTCTGATTTGAGTTCCATATCCTGTTACAGATACTCCAGATGTAGAGACAGATCCAAAGCCTTTTGATCGAGATGGAGTACGTATAGCAGATTTTTTTAGAGATCGGAACCCCGTTCCGGGTACACCCAACAGATGTTAAACAAAAAGATCACATCCCTTTCCTCGTCCTAACCGTCCTATGCCAAAATCACTGTTAGAGTTGTGCCTTGCCTAATTCCTCAGTTATTCACTAAGCATGAAAGAACCGAACACAGCCTATACAATACTGAAGTTACTTACATCGTAGTTTTTGCATTCTTCAAGCTCTTGCTCAAGTCCTTCCAACGATATATCATCACTGTAAAAAAACAGCAACAGTGATCAAATCATATAGCTACCAAAAACACAAGAACCATGTAAGAAAAAAAAAAGAACTTGATCCATCTTAAGCACCAAAAGCCAGGTATTCTGCAAAATCCTGAATGGCTAGACTCTACATTTAGGTTTCCACATAAGTGAAAAATCCTTACCTCCCTGCATCTTCCTCAAAAGTCAAGTCCCCAACAAATGCTCCTAAATCGAAAACATTCTTCGCAGTATCATTTGTATTATCATCAAAAGAATTACCCTGCATGAAAAAGGTCTTCGAAAACTCAAAAAAGAAAATACACAAAAGCAAAATTCTCCATCTAAATTGTTAAATGCCATAAAAATGTCAGCTTCAATACAAGATAAGCAATTTATTTTTTATCAAAATATCAGTTAATAGTAGATAAACAAGATAACTAGAAAAACAAGTACCACTTTGTTTGCTACAAGATCGGCCATTTCCAGCTCTATCTACAATAAATACACAAAAACAAGTCAAAAAATCAGTTCAATTCAGCTTTAATTTTTTCTTCAAAAGAAAAAAACAAACAAACTTCGAAAGACAAGACTAGGTTAATCAAAATTTCGAATGAAATCACGACATCAACAAGCGAAATGACATGAAGAACATGAGTCAATTTTTTCCTTCGGTTTCTTTTGGCGTCACTGTACAATTTTCCTCCTTTTTATAAGCAACCAAACAAGCAAGAGAAAGTTTCTGGTGCCGAGAATTTACATAAAAACAAAAACGGTTCACTCTTCAGATGCAGATCACGAGAAAGGTCTCTCACAGAGTCACAGTTAGGGGTGGGCGCGGTTCGGTTCAGTTTTGGCCAAAATCGAATTGAACCAAAAAAAATTTCGGTTTTCAAAATTGGAAACCGGTTTAAACCGAATAAGATTTAGCAACCGAACTGAGCTGAACTGGTTTTTATCGGTTCGGTTCGGTTCATTTCGGTTTTGGGCCTATGGCCTGATGGGCTGAATGAGTTTTTTTTTTATTACATATTTTGTATTTTAATGGGCTTTGGACCCTAACTTTGGGCCAATAGAGACCTGTTTTTCATGCTATAAGTCAATAAGACTAATTATTCATTCACAAAAAAATTATAGAATCATAGAACCTATAATTGAAAATATGATAAATTGATAATTTAATAATGTCTTCAAATTTCAAATTTCAAAGATAAATAAATCCCAACACATAGGGCATTTACAAGTCCAAAATTACAGTTGAAATTCAAGCTAAACAATCCAAATTCGAGAAATACAGTCTTATTCCACAATAAATTAAAAACAATGAAGGATAAAATCAAAATAATTGTTAAACTTCAAGGTTCAATTCTTCATTCTTCAAAATCTGCAGTTTTTTTATTTTGTACTTATACAGTGAACTTTATTAGGGATTTAGGGCGGTTCAATTCGGTTCAAACCGGTTTTGGACTTCCAAAACCGAACTGAACCGAAAACTATACGGTTTTCAAAATTCTAAACCGGTTTAAACCGAAATGAAGCTATGAACTGAACCGAACCGAACCGAACCGAACAGCCTATTTTTGGTTCAGTTCTGTTCAATTCGGTTTGGTTTCGGATTTTGTGCCCACCCCTAGTCACAGTCTCAGATCTTCCCTTAAAGAGGGAAAAAAAAAAAGAGTAAATTGCATTGAACCTCCCTGAGGGTTACCCATAGACACTTGGAATCAACTTTCTCAAAAACTAACACTTAACCCCCCTAACATTAGTCAACACCCATCCAATTTAATGGTTGACCATGTCAGATCGTGCAAATGTCTATAATGCCCCTAACATGACATCACACTGTCTATTTACATTTTTAACCCCGTTAAAAGACAAAAAAAAAATATTATTTTATTTTGAAAGTTTGGAAGACGGTTTGTTTGCAACATATGTTGGTTGATAAATTTTTCTTTAGACAGAAATGCCCTTAAAGAAATGCAGAATTGTTTATAAAATGGCAAAGCCAAATAGTTGTTTTCTCAAGTGATTCAAATTTATTTATTTCCATTCATTACTCTCCATATTATCTATTTAAAAAAATTCCATTTTTTTTCCAACTTTATTTTCTGTTTTCCATACAACATAATTAAAAAAAAAAAAAAAATTAAGAATAATTACAAAGTAAACTTTAACTGGTTATCACATCTCTGGTGAAATTAACCATTCCCTTTTTGGCAAAACAGAGAAAGCAATTGAATCAATTGTGGTACCACTTGTGATAAACAGTTTTAGTTAAACAGAAAACTACACAGCTTTCAAGTCATTTGCCACTTTTTTTTTTTTTTTTAAGGCAATCCATTAAAAGGCACAAAGCTAAGAAAACAAACACACAGCCAGAAAGAACAGCACCAAGCACCAGAGCCACACCCTTGCATCGCCTTTATTAGTATTTGCTGATTGTTTTGCCATCCCTTGCATCTATGCACGAGCAGCTTTTCCTGCTGCAGAATTTTCAAACTGCTCTTGCTATTTTTGGGCGGCATTAGTAAGAATAGATTATGCTATTGTCGGAAGAAGACGACAATCATGATTTATGAATCTAAAAAATCACGTAACATTGAGACAAAATAAAATTCATTTCAATAATTTAGTTTCATTAATCAAGAATCACATGATCATTGCTACAAACACTGATTAATAATTTAGAAATTGAAACCATCACAGTGTACATTAACTAATACCAAGTTCACTATCAACAACAAGCACTACTCATATCAGCATACCACCATTGCCATAAAAAGGCAATCAAAAATATCATAATGGGGGCACAACAACCATATCCACCAAAAGAAGGACAAAATAATAGCACATACCCAACACCAATGAAAAGAAAAGAACATCACATAATCCTTTTCTACCAAAATCTAAAATGAACAACTAACTATATGCCAAGCAAGCGAATTCTACCATGTACTTGCCTACCCTTGTGTGAAAGGTTGAGTGACATGTTATGGTTGCATCCCTTGGAATTGAATTCCCCTCTCGAGGTGATTGGAACCAAAGTACCTGGAGTGTGTTAAATATCAACATTTATTCTTACAAGAGCAAATAGCACCAGACCAGCTAAAGCACATGTAAATATCAATATTTTGGTTAAATTACCCTGTTATTGATGGTCCACCAAGATCAATTGTTGTAACAGGTCCAGAATTACTTGAAGTATTTCCACAAAGTCTAATACAGCTCTAAACATTTCTTGATGTAACTGCAGCAGGTCCAACTTGTATTGAGTCAAGTTCATAATGTGTTGAGCTAGTACCATTCTAAAAGGTGACAAAAAAAATAACATATTAAGCAATAAGCATAGTGTAGTGATTTGCATGACAATTAAATAAAAAGCGCAGTTACTCATTTTTTTTCTTTTTGGAACTTTTTAAGGCATAGAAGGTGCAGTGCTGGCAGCCTACAATTAATATTACTATTATTAGCATTACAACACAAAAAAAAAAAAAAAAAAAAAATTAAAAGCAAAATTTTGAATTAGTATTTTAGTTGAACATTACGGTTGTTATGGGTTGTTTTTGCACGTCCTAGAGTTGTGGCCAACCTCTTTAACACTTTCCACACCTAAAACCAACTGACCTTGCACTCTCATTGGTCATTTTGGCCTTTTTTTCTTGACACCTTGGTCTTCCAGCTCTACTCTCTCTGAATAGTGGCCAGAACAGTTTCAATTGGCCTTCAACCATAAGTTATCATCTAGAATTGCATGGATTTTATAGGAGTATGTTTTCAGATATGCAGCTTTCTTCAAGTAATCGTCACATAATTTCAACATTATCCCTTGTCTTGGTGAACATGCCTTGCATGTTTGCATGGAATCCCTAAGATACCCAAAGACCACAGTCAATGTGCGTTGTCAAGTTCACTACTAACTACCTATCCTTATCGATTATCTCAAACTCGTATTCTCCACATCGTATGGGTCCAAATATCTCCCTTTAATGGGCTTTTTGCAGCGCTTTCGATTGACGTGGGTGTAATATTCGATTCCCAAACTCATAGCAGCTTCATACCTATCATGGATTCGCTTCATTAATTTTTGTCTAACCCTTTCCATCAAGTGTTAACATTGGTAGTGCACGGAATTGTTCAACCAAGAATTGAATGCCTCAACAACATTGTTCGTGTTGTGGTCAGTTTTTGCAGATGTGTGTCAAACTTATGGACTGTCCAACTTTCTAATGGAATTCAGGTAAGGTAAAGATATGCAGCTTTAGAAGTCGCCTTTATTGCCTCCATTGCTTCCAAAAATTCTGGCAGGTTAGAGCTATTAGCAGCAGGCCAAATTTGTTCTGTTAAGTAATTCACTTTGAACCTACACACAGCAGGTCATCCAATAGTAAAAAATTCATCAAAAAAAAAAAATACAAAATATCAAACAAGATAATGAAATACGCACCTTGACATCATGTTCTGCAATATATGCCTACCACAAAATCTAGAATTGTAGTTAGACCAGACTTCAGGAAGTGCTAGAATATTCCTTTCTGACGATCAGTTATAAAACAAACTTTCCTACTCTCATAACCCCAACATGTTGATACAACAACTCTAGAAACCATTCCAACTGTCTAAAGACTCGGTCTCAACAACACCTAAGGCAATCGGATACACCCCAAAATTTGCAATTGCAATTGCACAAAGTAGAATTCCCTCATATGGACTTTTTAAATGACATCCATCTAGCCCTATGAAAGGTCTGCACCCTTGTAAATACCCAGCCTTTTGGGCTTGGAAGCTAAGATAAAACCTTTGGAAACTGGCAGGAATTTGAGGATTAGGGTTATGCCTAATTGTCATCAATTTCACACATGACCCAGGGTTCTTTTCCATAATGATGTGCCCATACTTATACAGCTTGTTGTAACTTTGCTTGTGGTCCTCATCTCTATATTGAGAGCATATCTCTTGGCCCTATAAAGGGTATGGTCTAGCACAGTAATCCCACACTGCCTCAATACTACTGAACCCAACACCTTAATGTTTGCATCAAGGTTCTCTTTAATAAAGGCCTCAAACTTCTTTCCTAACCAAACTGAGTTTGCATCCCTATTCTTAGTCACTGATAAACAAGTATGCATATTTTTAAGTGTTTTCAACATGTATGTGACCCTATCAAAAGTTGGACTACCATGCACTCGCCAAAGGCAGCCTTCGGCTTCACATTTATAAGTGATTCTATTCCTCTCATTCCTAATAATTTTCAATTTGAAACCCTCTTGAATAAAGTAGTCTTTTATGATTTCCCTAAAGTGACTACCACCTCTAAACATTTGCCCTACTTCTAGTGTAATCGACCATCAACCCCAACTCTAAATGCAGTACCCCTATTGGGTGGATCTCGTTGAACGTCATTATCACTATCACTACCAATATCAACCACCACCTCTTGACTAATGCCATCCTCATTCACATCAGAGAGACCATCATTTTCATCTCCATTATCAATGTTAGCATTATGCATCTCATCTCCATTTTCATTGTTTTCATTGTAGGATTCCCCCCTTCACTATTTGATGATTGGTAATAACTCCTACATTCATCTGAACAGTAATTACCATCTTGGTCTACTGGGGATGTTTCAATAATTTCAACAGGGTCTTGTTCTGGACTCAAATTGGGCTGCTGTTTTGAGTTGTTGGGCTGTTTTCTTGGGTTTTGGTTGGACTGTTGTCTTGGGGTGTTATTGGGCTACTGAATTGGGTTGACAATAGGCTGCTTGTTAGGGTTATTATTTGACTGTTGGTTGGGGTGCTCAACATACATAGCTGCAGGTGGAATGTAATTCACATTAAAATGAATTTGAGACACATTGCTTTGCTCAAATTCAGCCAACACATCTAATAGCTCAGCATCATTTCGAATTTCCCGCACTTCCTCACGCCATGGAATGAGAACTTCTTGTCTGAACTTCTCACCAGGTACAGACTCCAAGCCTAGTAATTCATGCATAGCAGAATCCCACAGGTCCTTCAAACATATATAATCTTGGCAAAATCTTCCAACTTCAAAATTTTTGCCCATAAATGTTGTTGTCCCTGTGAACATGAAAGTCCTGCAAAATAAATACAAATTAGAGATATACATATGAAATAGATACAGACATAGATAAACATGAAAGTCCAAGTGAACTTCAAAGTCTTGCAAAAAAAAAAAAAAAAAAAATTGCACAAAACAGAGATATACAATTCATAAACTAAGACACCAAATAGTGCTTGTGCAATGATATTGGCATGTTTGAAATGAAAAATTTTCTCCTTTGGTCACTTGACAAAAGTAACACATTGGTATTACAAAGACATCACAGCACATTTCCATCCATAGTAAGAACAAGAAAAGCCACCAGCAAAAATAAAAAATAAAAAAATCTTGAGGTTAAGTATCTTCATCCAAGAAGTTGAATCAAAGACAGAGAAACCAGGATTATATTTTATATAGGAGACACCAAATTTCATTACAATTAAGGAGTATCTCTAACCTGATTCAAAATATAAAAAAATTGTTCTGCTTACAGTTTTTCAAGTTTTAGTGTGAGCCAATTTCACATAAATCCAAAAATAATTCTTTACGATTTTTAATATTATATTTAACAATCTTCAATAAATCTTAGTTGCATCTTCTCCATGAAAACAAACTGTTAGAAAAGAAAAGTGACATAATGAAAGACAACCTGCAACTCTGGACAGATTGGAGGAGCAAGATGAATCCTATTCTATATTTGGTGAACATTTAATTTTTTGGTGGTGCAGCAACAAAATCACAAAAACAAAGAAACAATATAAACACGGGGAAAAAAACACATGGACAGATTGATAAGTGAAAACCCCACTGCCGTTTTTAACCAAATCCCAACTTAAACTTGCCCAAGTGATGCAAACAATGCCTCACCTCATGAGCAGAAACCAGTGTCTTTCAAAACATTAATTGAGAGAGACGATTTTCCAGGAGAGTGAGATATATTGAGAGGAAGAAACAAAATAAAATTGTATTGAAGGTGAATATGGAAAGAATTAGATAGATTGAAAGCAAGAAGTAGGAGATAGCAAGGTAGGGGTTGAGGTGAAAAGTGAAGGCTTTTATTTTGTATTGTGTTTCAGATTCTCTTTTAAAACCTTAAATATCAATACAAAATAAGTGAACTTCAAAGTCTTGCAAAAAAAATGCACAAAATAGAGATATACAATCAAACTTGCTTAGTCCAAGACAACCAAGACGAAACATGTAAACTGATGCAAATAATGATTTAGTAATTAAATGGAACTCTAAGAACATGTGTCAAACTCACACTTATCAGCTACAAGTAGTTGATTGAAAAAACTATACAATTTGGAAAGAATAATGTGTTGAAAGAGACAAAGTGATGCAGCTGTACATGAATTGAATGAGACAAAATGAGACAAAGTGATGCAACTAGATGTACCAGGACTTTAACTTGCCCCGAATGGAGGGCTTTCACTCCATTCCAACAAAATGATCCAAAACAGAGCATCATCCAAGAAACATAAAACACACCAAAACACATACAAATAAAATAAATTTGTATACCATAACCTTAAACATTTTAAACACAAAACAAAATACAAAATTGTAAGAACTCTCCAGAATTTTCAATCCAAACAAATACCCATTCTTGCATCCCAAAAATTAACAAGTCAAAACCCTAAAAAACCTATATGGTGGCCGATTGAAGTTATGAATCAAACCTTGTCAACAAATAACACAAAATTCTTGAATACAAAAGGAAAATGGAGGTCTCGTTGATAGAGGCAATGAATTTACCTTTCACCCATCTCGACGCCTATACATTTTCCACCAAAATCAGGCTACAACTTCTTCGACGAACACCAAGACTAGGATGACACGAAGACGATGACGATGGCGATGTACGGCTATGTGCTTCACCCTTCAATAGTAGGTTCTAGACAGAGAAACAATCTGGTTTTTCTAGAGAGAGATTTTTTTTTTCAGAACTAAACTGTTGGTTCTTTGCTTCACGCCTCTTCATTTCATAAGTAATCTATTTATTTATTTTTTAATTTATTTTCAATTTAAAATTCAAAAGTAATCTGGAACATTAATGTTACTGAGTGATATGACGTGTTTGATTTGAGTTGTACAGTACAAACCATTGAAAGACAAAATTACCATTCAAATACATGGTCAACTGTTAAATTGGATAGGCATTGACTAACGTTAGGGGGGTTAAGTGTCAATTTTTGATAAAGTTGATTCCGAGTGTCTAAGGGCAAACCTCAAGGGGTTGGGTGTTATTCACTCAAAAAAAAAGTAAAATTGCACTAAAGTGCCTGACCTTTGCTGAAATTGCAACCAGGCCATACTTTTGTTAAAATAACATAATAGTACCTTTGACCAAACGGTTGACTGGTCAAATTTTACGTAATGTACAAATTACCCCTAAACAACATATTTTATCAATTATATAATAATTAAAAATAAAAAACAATCAATAAATATTTAAAAAATTGGAAAATTAAAAATTAAAAAAAAATCAGAAAAAATGGTAAATCACTTTATCTTCATCAAACAATCACCTGCTTTCATTCGCTACACTTCTTCCCTTTTCTTTTTCTTTTTCTGAATTCAAAATTGCCATGAATGATCAAATTAATGAAATCTCCATCAACTGAATTTAAAAATGAAAAGAGAAAGGTATATATATAGTTTTCTAACATCTTAATTCCTAGCAAAAACAACTAATTATATCCATAGTCTGAATCCTGGAGTTGTTCTTGACTATATCATCTTCAAGTTCTTTGACTCTTTCTTGCAAGTGATCAGTATGTTTCACAACAAAATTTAACAATGCTACACAATTTTATAGGCATCCACTTCTCCTTCCCACCCTTTCACTTCCATCACCCAAATCATCAAACACCTTGTAGGCACCCACATACAAAATCTCTCAAAATACAAACTCTCCCTATTAATAGACCCACACAATTCCATACAAAGTTACAACACACATATTTCGCTCACCAAAATGTTGTTTCAAATCTTCATCATTCTCCCCAAATATAATCCTAGCTTGCAAAAAATAAAAACAAGTCTTACTTCGTTTTTGTCACAAGCTTCTAATTTGTTACTCACCAAAATATCTTAAGGCAAGGCTTCATCAGACTTCAATCAACCATTAAGAACGGGGATGGGTGCAACAGTGGTGGATGAAAGAGGAGGAAAAGGGAAGCGAACAGGTGATGCGGCAGAGGATGATGTGGTAAGCTAGAAAGAGAAAAACAAGGAAAGAGACTTAGAGACGAAGTGCTTGTCTGGTTGAGTTTCTACTGCCTCAAAAGGTCTACAAACATCGATTTGAGTTTTTTAGAATTGTTTGGTTAGGCTTTTGAGATTGTCTATTTTAAATTGAGTAGAGGCTTAGAGTTTAAACCTCTACTAGGCAAAAGCTCATGGGCGGTGCTTTTCCAAAAAGACCGTTTTTAAAAAATAAAAAAAAATCTACCAATCAAACAACTATAATTTTTTTTTTCAAAAACTCTATTTCTAATAGATCTACTACAAGTAGATCTTTTATCAATAGAGGTTTTTCAAAAGCCTAACCAAACAAGCTCGAAGACCCCAACAGAAAATTCTGTTAGAGATCTGGTTGTTAAGAACCAAAATCAGAACTTTAAATATATTTTACTAAACGTTCTAACATCAGATCTCCAATGGTTTTTTTAAATATATTTTATTAAAATTTTATTATAATTTAATAAAGGAGGTATTATCAATTTAGTCCCTAACTTTGGTGAAACATCTATGTTTTTAACATGTTTGCTTTTTTAAAACCCGTGGTCCCTTGCTTTTTAAAATTACATCAAATTGGTCCTTTTGTCAATCAGAAATTAGTCAAAGTTAACTATTATCCGAAAAATTGTTACGAGGACTTTCCGTACAACACTTGGACCGACGGAGTGGTACTTTGCGGTCAGAGGGGCCCTGGCGTGGTCCAGAGCGGCTTGATCGTGCCTCTACCATGATGTAGTGAGTAGTGGGGTAAAGGCGGTCTGGTGAGGGCAACCGGGGGGTCGTAACTGTTTGCGCTGGACCAAGCCATTTCAGAGGTTAGCCAAGACCGGTTCCCAGGGGTGATGGTACCGATTCTACCCGGATTGGACTAATGTAACGAAGAACTACTTAAGTGGGAACAAGGTTTTGTGCAAGAAAAAAAAAAAGGGGGGGGGGGGGGGGGGGGGGGGGAGGGGTGAAATGGAAGCACGTTTCTCATTATGCATGACTTTGGTTACAATTTTTGCCTGGTACAACAAGGAAAAGAAAATACAATGTATCTCCCCTTCCCCCTTTTTGGTGTCTTCATGGGAGCCTAAGCGTTCTATAATAGCACCAATACATTTTGGTCTCTCACAAGGAGACTAGTCGTCCTATAGTAGCAAGGATCGCATGTAGGTCTCTATTGGGAGGCTAGTCGCTCTGTAGTAATGAGTTCACTCTATTGCTCTTGGGTCCAACCCCCTTTCCCCTCTTTTTCTAGGGGTATTTATAGAGGACCTAGAATTTTGTAGGTGAATGGGCCCTCCCTTGGGGGAGTAGTTAGCATGATCTTCACCGCTTCTCTTCCCCGGTCCCACCATGCCACACGCCTTGGAGGGCTAGTTCCTTTTGTGTAGCTTGTTCGGCTAGGATTAGGGGTTGGTCCCCTGATTCTGCACTGCTAAATTCGGCCACGAAGTCCACGAGGGCTTGTCCTCGGCTTGAACTGGAAGTCATATTGTGTGAGTTCCAACACCTATAAGACTAAGCGACCAGATACATTGGGCCTTTGCAAGAACTTTCGGAGGGGCTGATCAATGACGACTGATACGGTATAAGCCTAGAAATAGGGGCGTAGCTTGTGAGAGTCTGTGACCAAAGAGAGGGCCAGTTTTTCCAATTAGGTATACTTGCTTTCTGCTTTGCTAAAAGGCTTGCTGACATAGTAGATGGGCCTTTGGATCCCTGCTTCGCACTTCTTGACTAGTGCTGTGCTCGCTGCTGCACTAGACACAGCGAGGTACAATTGTAAGACATCTTCGGTTAAGGGTTTGATCAACAGTGGGGGGCTAGCGAGGTACCTCTTGAGTTCATAGAAGGCGTGCTCGCTATCTAGCCTCCAAGCCATGGCCCTCCCCTTCTTGATTTCTCGAAAGAATGGGAGGCATTTGTCTATTGACCTTGATATGAACCGATTGAGGGTGGCTATTCGGCCGGTCAGCCCCTACATTTGTTTTAAGTTCTTCGGAGGCTCTAGGTCCATGATGGCCTTGAACTTTGCTGGATTTGCTTCTATTCCACGGCTATGGACCATAAAACCGAGGAATTTTCCCGCTGAGACACCAAAGGCGCACTTATCGGGGTTAAGCTTCATCTGGTTTTGCCTTAGCACCTAAATGTCTAGCATAAGTGTTCCACATGGTTTTCTACCAACAGCGATTTGGTGGTCATATCGTCCACATAGACCTCCATGGTCCTCCCAATCTACTCCTTAAACAGCTTGTTCACCAGTCTCTGATACGTAGCATCAGCGTTCTTCAACCCGAAGGGCATGACCTTGTAACAATAAAGGCCCTGGCTGGTAGTGAAGCTGATCTTTACCCGGTCCGGTGGGTACATCATAATTTGATTGTAGCCCGAGAAGGCGTCCATAAAGCTTAGGATCATGTTGCCCGCAGTTGAATCCACTAGCTGATCAATTTTTAGCAACGGGAAGCTGTTCTTGGGGCAAGCGCAGTTCAGATTGGTGTAGTCCACACACATGTGCCACTTTCCATTTGCCTTGACGACCATCACCACATTTGCGATCCACTATAGATATTTCACTTCTCTGATGAAACCCGTTCGGAGGAGCTTATCCACTTCTCCTTAGATCGCCATGTTCCTTTCTTGGTTGAAACCCCTCTTATTTTGTTTGATTGGCTTGAAGGTTGGGTCGACGTTGAGTCGGTGGCAAACCAAGTCCACAGGGATACCCGGCACCTCCTCATGGCTCCATGCAAAGATATCACAGTACTCCTAGAGGAGCCGCTCCATGGCAGTTCTCAACTCTAATCCCATGGCTATTTGGGATCTCCTTCTCCGACTAACACTGTCTCCAGTTCTTTGGTTAGCTGCCCTCTCTGACCGCTATCTTCTTCTACTCTCTTTTCTTCTACAGGATACAGGTCATCTTCATCGACCTCTATTGGTTTCGCCCCGCTAGGTTTCGATTTCCCCGGCTCTTCCGTATCGACTTGCGAGCATTGCTTCATTAAGGCGGTAGAGGTTGGAGGAGATGGCGTAACACTTCTTTGCCATCTGCTGGTTCCCCCTCAGTTCCCCCACCTGGTCTCCTATCGGGAACTTAAGCATGTTGTGGTAGATGGATAAGACCCCCTTGATTTTTAAGAGGAAGGGCCTTTCGAGAATCATATTGTAGGCGTTGGGGATGTCTACCTCGGTGAATTCGACCATTATGTTCACTTGGTGGGGTGATTCTCCGATAATGACCAATAGCCTCATCATGCCCATGGGGAGGATAGAGTCCCCGGTGAATCCGTACAGGGGGGTAGTGCAGCTGTAGTAGCAAGGATTCTTCAGGTTTGAAGCGGTCAAGTGCATCTTCGAAGAGGATGTCCACGCTGCTACCTGTGTCTATCATGACACGGTGCACCTGACAATTAGCCACCTAGACATACACCACTATTGGGTTATCATGAGGTACGATGGTGTTGTGGACGTCGTCCTCCGTGAAGATGATTTGGCTGCTTATAGGCTGGCTTGTACCTTATCGGGCAACTTTGAACACATGTTCCCCCTCCGTGAGACGGGGTATTTTTCTTACATAGTTTTTTCTGGAGTTGTTGGAGGTTCCCGCCATTGTCGGGCCTCCACTGATGGTGTTGATTATCTGAATTTGCTACATAAGGTCTTTATCCTTGTCTTTCTTTCTCTCTTCCTCCTCCGCGATTTCCCTCTACACCTCCTTGCCAGTCTTGATATCGTTCCTGACCTGCTGCAAGAATTCCACCAGGAGTCCTCCCCTGACCAGGCTCTTAATTTGATTGCGCAGGCTGAAACACTCCAAGGTGTTATGGCCCACGTCCTCGTGGAAGTCACAATACTTGAAGCAATTCCTGCGTTCTTAGGGGAGTTTTATGGGACCTGGCTTCTTGAGGAGGCCTTTGTCTCTGATAGCGAGGTACACCACATCTCTAGGAACATTGAGGGGGGTGTAGTGCTTGTAGGCTGCTTCCTCCTGGTCACTTATTCTTGCGATTTCTCTGGTGGGCGACGCCGCCCTGTTCGGAGAGGTTCTCCTTACCAAGGATTTCTTGGGAGGGAACCAGTTCCGGTTGGGGGGTAATATAGGTAAACTGAAGGAGGAGCAATTCGGGGGGAGATGGTTGTGCCTCGGGGGAGGATCACTCTTAGGGAACTCTTTCTTGGGTCGCTTCGGGGTTCTGGCCTCGTCATGCTCCATTTTGACCTACAGTTGTGTAGGGAAAAATCGCAGTACACGCAGCGGAAGCGAGACTAAAAATAGATTTTAATAGTTTTAAAATTTTTCCTTTTTATGAACCTTAACCCTTTAATTAATTAAACATACATATAATTAACAAAAGAAGAATACCTTTTGTCGCATGATCCGATTGACTTACGTCGATGGTAATCCGCAAGATCTTTAATCCTAGCACAAACGTGAATCACCTAGGAGCGCGGTCTCCCTTTTCTTTAAATTGCAAACCTGAGAATGGACAAACAAACTTTTCTTTTTCTTTTGTTAGTCACAAAACAATCAAAAGAAGACTAAGATTATTCCGGTCACTTTTGAGTTCTCAATCTAATGATCGAAACTCGCGTGAACCTAAATCGATGTTGTACACACAAGCTTATTGATGAACAAGCAATTAGTGTACCATCAAAGAATAATCTATTCACTCTTTTATGTTTTTAGTAGAATAAAAATACTTTCTATAAATTGAGAAGAAGAAGAAAATTGTCTCTATGAAACTCTTAGGGGTGGCCGAACCCTACATGTTATTTAATATATAGTGGTCGAAATTCTTCTCCCATGCCAATTAGGGTTGCCGAAATCTTCATGTGGAATTGCCTAGGGTTGCCGCAATTTCCTCTACAAAAGAGGACTTGTGTTGTACCCAAATTCACATGTAATTAGACTCCTAACCCTAATCCAACTCATAAGTATTTTTTATTCTTTTATTGACCAAAATAAAAGACTTCCTATTTGATTAAATAAATAAACTTAATTATTTATTTTCTTACCAAATAAGTCTTTTACTTTTAGTATACTACTAACAATAGTATAACTCTAGGAAATATATTTCCTGTTCAGAAAAAGATTTGTTTCTTAATTAAACAATTAATTAATAAATTAATTAATTCTTATTTAATTAAACAATGAAACAAAATAATATATAGGCTAATATATTAACCTTGCCGCCCCACTTGTCTAAAATTGGGCCTTATATTATTTTCTCATTTCGTTTAATCCATTGGACTTTAAATAAAAAGCCCACATGTGAGCCAGATCCATTCTTACTAAAGAAACAAGCCCACATGTCTTTCATTAATATATTATGAAATTCCCTTAAGCAATATAGTGTATAATATACCTAGAGGGGGGGTGAATAGGTATAGGCCAAATTTCTTCCAATATTCAAAAATATGCGGAATACAAGAATTAAAAGCACACTTGTTAATTCTTAACAATAGAATTCATGTGAAAATCAATATACAAGAGATGCAATTAAAACAAAGATATGGAAGATAATGAAAAGTAAAGCGAAAAGATACACAAGTATTTTTACGTGGTAAAACCTCAAAGAGGAAACATCCACGGGTTGATACCACAACCACCGGCAAAGCAATCCACTATACGAAAAGGACTTACACACTCAAGCTATCAACACATGATATCCGCTCAAGCTATCACCTCCTAATCTACCCTCGGGCAAGTGAACTACCAAGCCTACTTCCTATCCGAGATGTGTCCTACACCTCTAGAAAGCAACTTCCTATCCAAGACGCTCACGTCTCTAGGAAGATTTCTTGCTTGACTATCCGAGTCCTCCCGACTCTAATCAAGACTTCTTGCTTGGCTATCCGGAACACTTTCCTAGCCAAGACTTCTTGCTCAAGACAAAGCTTCACTCACTTTGCAAGAGACTTCAACCTTTCACAAGGCAATGATCTAAGTGATGCAAATGATGCAAGCACAATCAAATTAAGCTAGATGATCAATCAAGCAAAATGTACATGTTCAATGATAGTCTAGAATATGATTTCAACACACAATCATAAAAGTTATCTAGAAATCAAGACATGCAAATCAATAAGAACAAAAGTATCAATATTCAATTTAGCACACTAAAAACCTAGTTCTTAGATCATGAAATAAAACATAGAAAATAACATGAAGCACATCACACATATATTTTCTAGAATCAATTTCATGATAAATCAAGTTTAGCACATAAATGTTCAAGACTAATCACAAAGCTAAATCTCAATTAACAAATGATCAAATAACCCTAGCATGTGATCTAACATACTTCTCAACAAATTTCATCAATCAAATGGAAAGAATCAATAGATGATCAAAGATGAAATTGAAAAAGAAGAAGTTGAAAATCATACACTGACCACGGACTGGAAATGGACCAGCTGAGAAAAATGCCGAAGTCAAATGCCTCTGGAAATGCTTGGAGTTTGTAGCTCTCTTTGAGACCAACAATTTTGGTTTTTGAATCGAATGATTTCGAGTTCGTATGAGAGAGATATGATCAAAACAAGTAAGCAAAAATTGTTGAAAAAACTGATGCGGGAAATGAAGTGTTCTTCAAAAATTGCACAAGTGTGGAGGGAAGGAGGATGGCTTAAAAAGGAGGGAAAGGAGAGAATTTACGAGCAAATCACGTGCTGCCACATCAGCACCCCATGGGGGGCACGTGGGGCCCACGGGAGCAGAAGGCTCCCTTGCCCGTGGGGCCCACGGCCTCCCACACGGGCTGGCCAAGTGGCCACACGTGGTTTGCCCACCTCTCGCGCGCTTCCTCGGTTCGTTGCCCCATATCTTGAGCATCCGACCTCCGATTTCGAATCCGTTTTCGGATTATGAACCGTGACTCCCTCACGCACGACTACGGCTACTCAACTTTGAAAAATGGTTGAGAAATTATCTCGGAATCCGATGATGAAATCAACACAACAAATGAGAACGAAAAGTAGCATAGTCAACTTGTTTGGACTCGAAACCTTATGAATGAGTAACCGAAATGACCGGAACTCAATAAGGCATTAAATAAGAACATGTTCAAGTCCTAAACACAAAATATGGAAACAAATAAACACATATTCACACAAACATGCCATATCAAAGAGATAGTCACAAAGCATGCAATTTCACAATGTTTGTCAATACAAGATCAATGCATGAGCATGCTATGAAGTGTGTGAATGTGTTATACCAAATGTTTTGAACCACGATGCAGGGACACACATGTATGAATTGTGTGTGTGTGCGCTAACGCCTTGCAAGAGGGTGGAAGTCAAGATTTACCTTTGACGTTTTTCACCTCTTGAAGACGACTTTTGCACTAGACGTTGCTCTTCACTTTTTAAGCTTCCTTTTTTCAAATAATGTCCTAAGCAACAACTAATACAATCATAGAGTGTTTTGCAATGGAATTAAGCCAATACAAATCATAAACCTTACATATTAATATAATTGAGCAGCCCATTACATAAATAATGTGCAAATTATATTCTTAATATATTAAATGCAATTCTAGATGGACCCTTAAATTGGTCCGGTAGAATATATCAAGTGATCCATGCAAGTCCGTGTGGATTGGGGATCTTGGCGGGCTATCTAAATTTAAGCTTCAATAGACACAACCTAATCACAATCAACAAATGATTCACTTAGGTCCGATCCATTAATTTTAACTCATTCCACTAAAGAGCTAAATTGAACTCTTAAATAAAGATAGAAAAGGAAGATGTTCCTCATTCATACCCTAGACAATCATGTTGGAGATAGTGTATCCTCGTGATTAATATCAGTAATCGCCAAGAGTTCATAGACCGCCTATAACTCTCCAAGTTACCATATTTACTCATATGACCACGTTTTGAACTTGGATATTTTGACTTGTCCAGAAGCCATGTTTTCAATAGACACTATCAAAAACTCAACGTTGAGATTTAATATCCAATTACCTCAAAACATCCATATGATGATATTATACTCTCATTTAATAAATGGAGCCACGATGTCCATATCTATAAATGAAGTCCTCTATCGATTAACAAATGAATATCACCAAACTATCGAGGATAGACTATGCTATATAATCGTACTCATTGATAACTCAAATGATATCACTTGCAACCATAAGTCCATCATTTATCTCATGATTAAGATAGACTCTCCGATTGTCCTGATAATGAAAAGACTATTATCTATTGACGGTTCTAGATAAAGCTTTTCATTGTGATCCAGTTCAATGCACCCAGTGCACTAGATTCTTTTACTCGAAGACACTCCGATGATTTTAGACTCATCATATCTCATTTGATCCCACTCAAATGCTAGCAAAAGAATTTTACAACTTTAACAAGATAAAGGTGCCCAACCTTTAACTTAAGTTGTGAACATTATTCAAGACTAACTAAAGAATTGTGTCTACCTCATACATATCCAGATGTACGAACAATTCTTCTTTTCTCATAGTCTTTAGACCTTATGATTATTTACTTTGACAATTATAATATTAAACTATAAATGCTATATGATTTGTTAAACCAGAAATCACTTTATTAATATGAAAAGATTGTCAATTACAACATTACACTCTTGCTATTGAGCATAATCCTAACAGCTTTACCTTTACCTTTTCTAGGTAAGTGGTCATGTTCTCTCCCTTGGCCTGGTAAGACCCGGCTACCTGGTTCACGATTAACTGTGAATCGCTCTTGATTGCAAGGAATTGGGCTCCCAATTCTCAGGCGGCATTCAGGCTAGCCAGGAGCGCCTCATACTCTGCTTCATTGTTAGTGGCTCTAAATTCGAATCTTAGGCAGTGGGAGGATTCGATCCCTTCCTGGTCGATCAGCACAATTCCCACTCCACAGCCATGTTGGTTGGAGGCTCCATCAACGAACAGCGTCCAAACTTTTGATTGAGAGGGCCATTCTTCAGCAGGAATTGGGACATTGTTGCCAAGCTGGGTAGCGGGCTCTGCTTCAGGATGGGAGTTGGGATTCCCGCTGAATTCTGCCATAAAATCTGCTAGAACCTGTTGACCGGGCGTCGTTGTACCCGGTAGAAAAGATATTTCTATTCTTATCACCTCGCAAATGCAACGAGTCAAAGGACTAGTATAGCATGTAAGCAAGGGTCTCGTTCCACAGGGAGATGGATTCGTTAATTGTATCTAGCTCTAGAGTTTATTAAAGCATGTAAAAGGAAATGCGGTGTCTGTTGTGTGTGTGTGTGTGGAGATGTAAACTAATTAACTAAGGTAGAAATGTAGCCGGGTGTCTTGGCTATCTAATTAATCTACTCCTAATTAAGTTAATCTACTCCTAGAGGCAAAACACCCTAATTACGAAAATAAAGTTGGCTTGGAGATAAGCAAGATATATAACACACATGGGAAATCAGATTACCAAACTGTTAGGTTGATAATTAGTGTTGGCATTAATTCCATATCAAAACGTGTTTTACTTGTGATATTTAGTGGTTAGTAAATGAAGGATTTCGAAGACGAAGGACGTCTCAACCATTATTCGTTCAAGTTGCCGGCTTTTAAGAGTTTCGGGCATTGTCGGTCTACAAAGGTATTCTAAGTCCTCTTATCTCTTACAAGGCTAGGCACACACTCACACATATCATTCTTGTGTGTCCCTTCATGATTTTATTTCATTTACATTTCACTTTCACACACTTGGCAAAATATGCTCATGCATTCACATTTAGTTAATAAACTTTGTGTTTTGCATTTTCTAGGACTATGTCCGGAAACTAGCATATGTGTGTGTATTTGTGTTTGTATGTTTCCATATTTTGTGTTTAGGACTTGAACATGTTCTTATTCAATGCCTTATTGAGTTCCGGTCGTTTCGGTTACTCATTCATAAGGTTTCGAGTCCAAACGTGTTGACTATGCCACTTTACGTTCTCTTACGTTGCGTTGACTTCATCGATGATTTCCGAGATGATTTCTCAACCGTTTTTCAAAGTTGTATAGTCGTTATCGTGTGTGAGAGAGTCACGGTTCGTAATCCGAAAACGGATTTGAATTCAGAGTTCGGACGCCCGAGATACGGGCCGACGAACCGAGGGAGCACGCGAGAGGACAACCCAGGCCGTGGGCCACAAGGGCTGGCCGTGGTTGAGGCCGTGGGCCACAAGGGCTGGCCGTGGTTGAGGCCGTGGGCCCCACGGCCTGGAGTACCCTCTGCTCCCGTGTGGGCCATGCACCCCCCACGGCCAGGGGGTGACGTGGCACCACATGATTGGCCGGTTCCCTCCTTCTCTCTCCTCCTATTTCTTCCCTCTCTCTCTCATTTGAATTTCCAAGAAGAAAATTTCAGTTTTCCCGTCAGCCCTCTCCTCTGAAATTTCTGATTTTCGAAACACCATATCTTCCTCATCCGGAGTCGGATTTGAGTGATTCAAGTTGGAGAGTGTTCGTATTTGAGTCCTCTAACATCTCCAAGTGGTTTGGTAGCTGTTTGATCATGATTTCCAGTGGTTGATCACTGAATTCTGAACCAGCTTCAAAATCCGAGGTAATGGTCTCATCTTAGGGATTTCTTGTTATTTGACCTTCCAAATGCTTGGGGTTTCTTCTTCTATATCTATGTTATTGTTTTATAAAAGCTATTTGAAAAGGTAGCTTGATTATCATTCTAATTGAAACTCAATTTGTGGACTTATGTTGACTAGATTTTATGATTCTAGGTTTTACATTTGTTTGTGAGTTGTATTGTGATTAGAATGGCATCTTAGGTTGTTTGATACTTAATTGAATTAATTTTGTGTTAAAATGACTTTGAGATTTGATTTGATCCTTTGATTAGTGAAATCTAGGATTTGTGTATTTTTATGTGTTTTAGAGAATATAGGTTTTGATTGATGTAAATCTCAAAACCTTGCTCTATATTTTTGTCTAGTATATTGATTGATTTTAATCTCATATATCTAGCCTTTGATTGTATATTGATAGCATCTTGAATTTGTACTTAATGAACATCTTGTGATTCAAGTGTTATGTGTGTGAATGAGACTTTGAGTATATGTGTTAGGTGTTTCACATGCTTAGGTTTCTATTCATGTATTTTTGCATCTAGACTTGATTAATTGTGTTTTCACATGTTTAGGTCTATTTGTGCCATAGAATGTATTGATCACATGTTCTATGTTGTAATGAATGTTTGCATCATTTGCATTCACATGATCACACTAGGAAGTCCTTGTAAAAGGCATGAAGTCTTGGTTAGAGTCGGGATGACTCGGATAGCCAAGCAAGAAGTCTTGCCTAGAGTCGGGATGACTCGGATAGGTAAGTAAGGAGTCATGGCTAGAGTCGGGAGGACTCGGATAGTCATGCATGGGAGGCTCCCTAGAGGCAAGAGTGCCTTGGATAGGGAGTTGGCTATTGTGTTGGTAGGCCTAGACGTATGGTTAGACATAGAGTCCGATAGAGCGGGGTACACGGGAGGTGTATGCACTCTTGAGGAATTTCTAATCTACCATCGATGTTGGTTGAGTGTGTTGTCCAATATATGGTGGTTCCGCATCATTGAGGGATTTCATACTTTCCAATAGGGTTGGGTAGGCTTAGACTTCACTAGGTTGGGTGAGCTAAAGATTGGTCACTTTGTGAATGTTCTATGTTTACTTTCCAATAATATAGTACCCAATGGTTGTAGTTCAACCCATGGATGTTTCCTCCTTGGAGGTTTTAGCACGTTAAAAAATCCCTTGTGTTAATTCTTTCTATCTCTTCTCTTATATTTTAATTGTATATTTTATTGTCTTGATTCATAATATTCACTTGTGATGTATTGTGAACCAAGTCTTTGTATAGTGTGATTAGTGTATTCATTCTATAGATCAATTTGTATATTTGATTCTTTTGTATATTGTAATATTTGTTTAGTGACATTTTGCTCACTCTTGTAACACATTGAACATCTTATGAAATACAAGCTTATTTTGTTGTTATGTTTATTTGATATTTTACCTCACATGACTTGTTGATATACTTAGACATTTCTCTTATGATTGTGTCATCGTATTGTCTATGTATGTCTACCTTGGCTTATTGTGTTGTGTGTAAGGCTACCTTGAGGGACAAACGGATGTTTGTTCAAGGGTTTGAAAAAAGGTGTAAAAACCTATTCACCCCCCCTCTAGGTATGCTTTAAGCAATTTAACTTCGTTTGTGTACATTCACAAACACACTATGCAATTTATGTGGATTGTTTATCATGTAAATCCACTTAATTTAGTAAAGGGTTCATTCTCTTGATTAAGGAAATTACCCCGGAATCTTGATTAGGAAATTCCCGAAATCATGTCATCACTTTCCAATCGGAAGAGTGATTGTGTCTAGGGTTTAGACCCATTAAGCACAAGAACTATGAACCAAAGCTAAAGTGGCATAATTATGCACACATAAGCTATTTTCATTCCTTATAGCTAATTGTCAAGATTATGCAAGGAATGGTTATCCAAGCATAATCTCAACCCTTAATCACTCTAATCACTCTAAACACATACATAGTAAATCATACATCAACATACATAAACAAATGAGATATTTGATTACAACTACTCCTAATCATTTAGTTAATCTACTCCTAATCTTATTCATCATACATATTAACACATAATCATCCATACATATTAATATCATAAAAAGAGCTTAATCACTATACAACTAAGGAATGAATCAATACTAAATCAAAGCATATGAACCAACATACATATATTAGCATAAGTGTAGGTTACAAATAATCCCAAATGGGTTATACATCAATAGAAATACAAAAGATGAGCGAAGTGAAGAAATAACCCTTGAAGACAAGCCTTCAATAGCTCTTCCTTTCTATGAACTCCTATGGCTCGGTTTTGACACACAAGCCTCTCCTATCTCTGCATATCTACTCTCCATGGAAGGCTTTCCATGGAGGGAAATCCCCCATGGAAGGCTTGGAGTTGCTCTCTCTCTTTTGTGATGATTAATCCAAGAAAGGTTTCTTGGAGCAAAGTTGGGTGGTGTAACCGGTAGAAAGAGAAGCAAAGGGATGTATATATAGTTGGGCAAGTTTTGGACAGGAATGGGGTGTGAAAAGACCGAATTACCCCTGAAAATATCATCATTTCAACTCGAACAGGGGTCTGGCGGGTTTGTGCGGCGGGATATGTCTAGTCGCACGAATTAGCCAGAGTCTGGCAAGCTTGGACGGCGGGAAATGTCTAGCCGCACGAACTAGCCAAAGTCTTGGCGAGCTTGGACGGCGGGAAATGTCTAGCCGCACAAACTAGCCAAAATCTTGGCGACTTCATGCCACGGGCAATGTTTAGCCACATGAACTAGCCAGAATCTTGGCGGGTTCGTGCGGCAGGACATGTCTAGCCAACCCGAAGGTCTGAACTAGCCATGGTGCTCCGCGGGTCCATGCTTTCTGGGCGACGGGTTCATTCTCGCTACACAAACCAGCCGTGGACTTCTTCACACATAATTGCCCTATTTTGCCCATTTTCAATACAAACACCTTCCATATGGGATATTTACCTGCACATAGCTAAAACACACATTATGTACACAAAATGCTCGGAAACGAACACAAAAGATAGGAAAAGGGAGCTTTAAATGTGAACATTTGGAGCGCGATCACCTGTCCTTTGATTGCAGCGCGGGGCTTGAAGGTTATGTCATATTGGGTAAGCTCGAGGGCCCACAAGACCAGCCTGCCTGACACATCAGGTTGCTGCATGAACTGGCGGAGAGGGAAGTTTGTAAGAATGGTTATCGAGTGGGCTTGGAAGTAAGGACCCAGCTTTTGCGCTGCAACTACCAAGGCGAATGTGAGCTTTTCCAGTTGGTTGTAGTTCATTTCGGCCTTGCTGAGGGAACGGCTTACATAGTAGATGGACCTTTGGATCCCACCCTCACATTCTTTCACCAAAGCCGCGCTAGTCGCCGTGTTTGATACCGCAAGGTAGAGTTGCAGTACATCTCCCGGTAGGGGTTTGACAAGTAGCGGGGGATTGGAAAAGTAACTTTGAAGCTCTCTGAAGGCGCGTTCGCTCTCCTCATCCTACTTCATCCCTCTTCCCTTCTTGATGGCTTGGAAGAACAGGAGACACTTGTTAGTAGACCGTGATATGAACCTGTTGAGGGCAACAAGGCGGCTGGTCAATCCTTGTACCTATTTTAGAGTGGTGGGGGATTGGAGTTCGAGTATTGCTTTGATCTTTTCTGGGTTCGCTCCGATCCCCCTCTTATGAACCATGAATCCCAAAAATTTCCCGGCTGAAACCCCAAACGCACACTTGTCTGGGTTCAGCCGCATTTGGTTCTTTCGAAGCACCTCAAAGGTCTCCCTAAGATGGTCAGGGTGCTGCTCTACATGCTGTGATTTGGTTATCATGTCATCTACGTAGACCTCCATGGTACGATCGATTTGCTCCTTGAATAGCTTGTTGACCAGCCTCTGGTAGGTGGCCCCGGCATTCTTCAGCCGAAAGGGTATCATTTTGTAGCAGTACAAACCTTGGTTTGTGATGAAGCTGGTCTTTTATTGATCTGATGGGTGCATGGTGATCTAATTGTAACCGGAGAATGCATCTATGAACCTCAGGGTCTTATTTCCCGCAGTTGAATCAACGAGTTGGTCGATCTTGGGGAGGGGGAAGCTATCTTTCGGGTAGGCGCGGTTAAGGTCAGTGTAGTCTACGCACATTCGCCATTTCCCATTGCTCTTTGGAACCATGACCACGTTAGCGATCCACTCCGGGTATCGTGCTTCCCTGATGAACCCGACCCGAAGGAGTTTATCCACCTCCACTTGTACCGCGGCGTTGCGGTTTGCATTGAAGTATCTTCTCTTTTGTTTCACTGGTTTGAAGGTTGGGTCCACATTGAGGCGGTGTGCCGCCAAGCTAGCAGGGATGCCCGGCATCTCTTCATGAGACCAAGTGAACACATCATTGTAGTCCCAGAGGACCTTTTGGAGCACAGCTTTGTGTTCGAAGGTCAAGGTGGATCCTATCTTTACTGTTTTTGGAGGATCTTCCTCCCTGATCACGACTTCTTCCAGTTCTTTAGTCGGTCCTCCTCTCTCTTCTTCCTCGGGCATTTCTTCTTCAGGCGTTTCTTCTTCAATTTCTGATTGCTCTATCATGCTTCCTAGGTGCTTCATCCCTACACCATGAGGTTGCACGTAACTAGAGAGGCCTCTCGCTTGAGGAGGATCTCCCGCCTCCGGTCCCATCTGGTCACCTTCTGTGGTGATTTAGGAGCAATGCTTGGCTAGCGATAAGGGATTTGATGAGACGGCGTAACACCTGCGTGCCATTTGTTGATCTCCTCTTAGGATTCCAACTTCCTCGTCTACTGGGAATTTCAAGACATTGTGATAGATTGATAGGACTCCCCTAATCTTTGAGAGGAAGGGTCGCCCTAGGATCATGTTGTAGGTGCTTGGGATGTCTACCACTACAAATTCGACCATGTTGTTCACTTGCCGGGGAGCTTCTCCTATAGCCACCGAGAGTATGATAGAACCTGCCGGCATCAAAGAGTCCCTAGTGAACCCATACAGGGGGTGGTGCAGCTGTAAAAGCAGGGTCGACGGAGTTGATAGCGGTCCAGCGTATCCTTGAAAATTATATCCACGCTGCTCCCAGTGTCGATCATAACCCGGGCTACTCGGTTGTTTGTTACCTGAACAGTAACTACCATCGGGTCGTCGTGGGGTTGGACTGTGTTATAGGCGTCATCCTTCGTAAATATGATTTGAGTGGAGCTAGGATGGTTTGGCACAATCCCGCTGACCTTTAGCACCTGGCTTCCTATATCGTGTCGAGGTACTTTCCTGGCGTGGTTCTGTAAGGTTGATAATTAGTGTTGGCATTAATTCCATATCAAAACATGTTTAACTTGTAATGTTTAGTGGTTAGTAATTGAAGAATTTCGAAGACGAAGGACGTCTCAACCACAATTCGTTCAAGTAGCCGGCTTTTAAGAGTTTCGGGCATTATTGGTCGACAAAGGTATTCAAGGACCTCTTATCTCTTACAAGGCTAGGCACACACTCACACATATCATTCTTGTCTGTTCCTTCATGATTTAATTTCATTTACATATCACTTTCACACACTTGGCAAAATATGCTCATGCATTCATATTAAGTTGATAAACTTTGTGTTTTGCATTTTCTAGGACTATGTCCGGAAACTAGCATATGTGTGTGTCTTTGTGTTTGTATGTTTCCGTATTTTGTGTTTAGGACTTGAACATGTTCTTATTTAATGCCTTATTGAGTTCCGGTCATTTCGGTTACTCATTCATAAGGTTTCGAGTCCAAACAAGTTGACTATGCTACTTTTCGTTCTCATTCGTTGAGTTGACTTCATCGATGATTTCCGAGATGATTTCTCAACCATTTTCAAATTTGTGTAGTCGTCATCGTGTATGAGAGAGTCACGGTTCGTAATCCAAAAACAGATTCAAAATCGGAGTTCGGATGCCCAAGATACGGGCCGAAGAATCGAGGGAGCACGCGAGAGGACAGCCCAGGCTGTGGGCCACTTGGGTTGGCCGTTGATGAGGCCGTGGGCCCCACGGCCTAGAGCACCCTCTGCTCCCGTGTGGGCCACGCGCCCCCCATGGCCAGGGGGTGATGTGGCACCACGTGATTGGCTCCCTTGGCCCTTCTCTCTCCTCCTATTTCTTCCCTCTCTCTCTCAATTTTGAAATCAAGAAGAAAAGTTTTCAGTTTTCCCGCAATACAATTCTCTCCAATTTTTAGATTTTCAAAACACCATATCTTCCTCATCCGGAGTCGGATTTGAGTGATTCAAGTTGGAGAGTGTTCGTATTTGAGTCCTCCAACATCTCCAAGTGGTTTGGTGGCTGTGTGATCGTGATTTCTAGTGGTTGAACACTAATTTCTGAACCAGCTGCAGAATCCGAGGTAATGGTCTCAACTTTGGGATTTCTTGCTTTTTGACCTTCCATTTGCTTGGGGTTTCTTCTTCTATATCTATGTTTATGTTTGGTAAAAGCTATTGAGAAAGATAGCTTGATTATCATTCTAATTGAAAGTCAATTTGTGGACTAATGTTGACTAGATTCTATGATTCTAGGTTTTACATATGTTTGTGAGTTGTATTGTGATTAGAATGGCATCTTAGGTTGTTTGGAACTTAATTGAATTAATTTTGTGATAAATGACCTTGAGATTTGATTTGATCCTTTGATTGATAAAATCTAGGATTTGTGTATTTGTTTGTGATTAAGAGAATATAGGTTTTGATTGATGTAAATCTCAAAACCTTGCTCTATATTTTTGACTAGTATATTGATTGATTGTAATCTCATATATCTAGCATTTAATTGTGTATTGATAGCATCTTGAATTTGTACATCATGAACATTTTATGATTCAAGTGTTATATATGTGAATGAGACTTTGAGTGTATGTGTTAGGTGTTTCACATGCTTAGGTTTCCATTCTTGTATTTTTGCATCTAGACTTGATTACTTGTGATATCACATGTTTAGGTCTATTTGTGCCATAGAATGTATTGATCACATGTTCTATGTTGTATTGATTATTTGCATCATTTGCATTCACTGATCACACTAGGAAGTCCTTGTAAAAGGCATGAAGTCTTGGTTAGAGTCGGGGTGACTCGGATAGCCAAGCAAGAAGTCTTGCCTAGAGTCGGGATGACTCGGATAGGTAAGCAAGGAGTCATGGCTAGAGTCGGGAGGACTCGCATAGTCATGCATGGGAGGCTCCCTAGAGGCAAGAGTGCCTTGGATAGGGAGTTGGCTAATATATTGGTAGGCCTAGGCGTATGGTTAGACATAGACTCCGATAGAGCGGGTTACACGGGAGGTGTATGCACTCTTGAGGAATTTCTAATCTACCATCGATGTTGGTTGTGTGTGGTGTCCAATATATGGTGGTTTCGCATCATTGAGGGATTTCACACTTTCCAATAGGGTTGGGTAGGCTTAGACTTCACTAGGTTGGGTGAGCTAAAGATTGGTCACTTTGTGAATGTTCTATGTTTACTTTCCAATAATATAGTACCCAATGGTTGTAGTTCAACCCGTGGATGTTTCCTCGGAGGTTTTACCACGTTAAAAAAATCTCTTGTGTTAATTCTTCCTATCTCTTTCTCTTATATTTTAATTATATATTTTATTATCTTGATTCATAATATTCACATATGATGTATTGTGAAGCAAGACATTGTATAGTGTGATTAGTGAATTCATTCCTTAGATCAATTTTGTTTCTTTGATTCTTTTATATATTGTAATTTTTGTATAGTGACATTTTGATCACTCTTGTAACTCATTGAACACTTATTGAAATACAAGTTTACTTTGTAGTTTTGTTTATTTGTTCTTTACCTCACATAACTTGTTGATATACTTAGACGTTGCTCTTATGATTGTATTATCGTATTGTCTATGTATGTCTTCCTTGGCTTATTGTGTTGTGTGTAAGGCTACCTTGAGGGACAAACGAATGTTTGTTCAAGGGTTTGAAAAAGGTGTAAAAACCTATTCAGCACCCCCCCCCCCCCCCCCCCCCCCCCCCCCCCCTCTAGGTATGCTTTAAGCAATTTAACTTCGTTTGTATACTTTCAGGTTCTTCCTGGAGTTATTTGATATACCAATGAGGGTGGGCCCCCCGCTGATAGTGTTGACAATCTGGATCTATTCCATCAGGTCTCTTCCTTGGTCTTTCCTCCTTTCCTCTGGTTCCTTCTGTTAGGATTATGCTAAATAGCAAAGTGTAATATTATAATTGACAATCTTATCATATTAATAAAGTGATTTCTGTTTATTTAAACAAAATCTTATAGCATTTATAATTATAATTGTCAAGGTAAATAATCATAAGGTCAAAAGACTATGAGAAAAGAAGAATTGTTTGTACATCTGGATATGTATGAGGTAGATATAATTCTTTAATTAGTCTTGAATAATGTTCACAATTTAAGATAAAGGTTGGGCACCTTTATCTTGTTAAAGTTGTAGATTCTTTTTCTAGCATTTGAGTGGGATCAAATGTGTTATGATGGATCTAAATCATCAAAGTGGCTTTGAGTAAAAGAATCTAGTGCACTAGGTGCATTGAACTAGATCACAATGAAATACTTTATCTAGAACCGTCAATAGATAAAAGTCTTTTCATTATGAGGACAATCGGAGAGTCTATCTTAATCTTGAGATAAATGATGGACTTATGGTTGCAAGTGGTATCATTTGAGTTATCAATGAGTACAATTATATAGCATAGTCTATCCTCGATAGTTTGGTGATATTCATTTGTTAATCGATAAAGGACTTCATTTATAGATATGGACATCGTGGCTCCATTTATACAATGAGAGTATAATATCATCATATGGATGTTTTGAGGTAATTGGATATAAAATCTCAACGTTGAGTTTTCGATAATGACTATTGAAAGCATGGCTTCTGGACAAGTCAAAATATCCAAAGTTCAGAATGTGGTCATATGAGTAAATATGGTAACTTGAAGAGCTATAAGCGGTCTATGAGCTCTTGGCGATTACTGATATTATTCACGAGGATTCACTATCTTCAATAAGATTATCTAGGGTATGAATGAGAATCATTTACTTGTTCTATCTTTATTTAAGAGTGCAATTTTAGTTCGTTAGTGGAATGAACTAAAATTAATAGATCGAACATAAGTGAATCATTTGTTGATTGTGATTGGGTTATGTCTATTAGAGCTTAAATTTAGATAGCCCGCCTAGATCCTCAATCCACACATACTTGCATGGATCACTTGATATATTCTACCGGACTTATTTATGAGTCCATCTAGAATTGTATTAAGGCATGTGGACTTGTTTCTTTTAGTAAGATTGTGCCTAGTTCACATGTGGGCCTTTTAATTAAGGTCCAATGGATTAAATGAAATAAGAAATAATATATGGGCCATATATTTATGTATGGGCAGCAAGGCTTGCATAAAAGTCTAATATACTATTTTGTTTCATTATTTGATTAAATGGAAATTAATTAATAGATTAATTAATTATTTAATTAAAAATCAAAATCTTTTGCTGACTAGGAAATATGTTTCTTAGTAGTATACTATTGTGGTAGTATAAATAAAATAAAAGACTTTATTTGATAAGTAGATAAATAAGGGATTTATTTATCTAGTCAAATAAGGAAGTCTTTTATATAGTCACAAATACACTAAAGAGTTGGATTAGGGTTTGGAATTCTAAGGAAATCTACCTAGGGTTAGGATTTAAGGCAAAAGACATAAATCGTACATGGTAAAGGATTTCGGCCTCAATATATAGATATATATGAAATATATATGGTAATTAGCCGGATATATATATAGATATATTTATAAAGCATGCGGTATATATAGATATATATATATATATATATCAGTCTTTCTATTATCAGTTCGAACTGACAAAAGTTATATCAGTTCCTTGTATGTGGGCCACTGGATTTAAATACTTTGACTGACAAGTGCATACAGCCAAGTCAAAGTATTTAAATCCAGTGGCCCACATGCAAGGAACTGATATAACTTTTGTCAGTTCTCAGTTCGAACTGATAATAGAATTTCTGTATATATATTGATATATATATTATTTATATAGATATATATATATTTAAACAGCATGCCGAATTCGCTATATATTAGGATATATATTATTTATAATGATAGCATAATTCGTTGAACATATATATTATATTCAGCAAGGAATTCGTGCGACACACACACACACACACACACACACATATATATATATATATTATATTGATAAAAAAAATAACCCTAGTGCCTTTTTGAGAGTTATTTTTCTTTTGCTTGAGAAAAATAGAATCCAACTCTTAGACTAGTGACTAGTGTGAGTGAAACAAATACTCGGTGTGTTTAATATTAATTTAGGGGGGGGGGGGGGGGACCCAATTTTCACATGTATGTCAATTTTACGAAAATGCCCCCAAACTAGTCAATCAAGTAATCAAGTGTAAATGTGCGGAAATAATAAATGACACTTGATATTTACGTGGAAACCCTCAACAGGGAAAAACCACGGGCTGGTAAGTGCGCCACACTCGAACCTCGAAATCCACTATATGAAAAGACGGTTACACCCTCAAGTGATTCTAGGACTCTCACCCTAGATAACCTCAGGCTATGGACACTACCACTCGCCACTCTTGGTTCAATCCCTAGTGATATCCCCTGATACACTACTCTTGGCGTGAGCACCCTCTAATCTACCCCACGGGCCTTTTATAGCGGCTCTTAGTCCAATTTGCTCATGTGACCACCTAATCCCGGTGTAGCAACCTAATCCCGGTCTATCACACAAGACTTATATTCTTCGAAGAGATCAAACACCCTATGTGAATATGCAATGAATATTCAAAGAGCAAATAAAGCTAGGGAACCTTAGATGCTTATCTAGGATTATATGATGACAATAAAATCAATCATAGATATCAAAATAGCTATATGACATGGCATACAACTTTAGCTATGTTAAGGATGACCAATCCTAAATACAATAGCTATCACAAATAACCCACAAACATTCAAAAGATTAACTAGTTGATTAAAATACAATCTATTAACCTAGTTATCAATAAATCACATAAGAATGTTTATGGCATAGCTTTTAGGCAATAATGACCTAATCAATTAAGCTATCAAAAATAATCTCAATCATATAATGAGATTAATTAGCTAGATATAAAATAGGCATGAAAACTTAGCTAACATAAATAACCCAATCAACACATAATCTCAATCATGTATATAGAAATTACTCAAAGAACATACAAGTGATAAAAGAGATAAATTGATAAGTAAAAACACTAAGATTAGATGAAATTAGTGTTTAACAAATCATACCATGTGTGTTGAAGAAGACCCATGCATTAGCACATGCTAGATTATCCTAGATGATGCTTAGATGATGATTTATGCATGTGGAAATGGGTTTAGAGAGATAAAGATGTAATCTTTAAGCTTTTTCTCTCAAGTCTCTCTTTCTCTCTCAAGAATATGGAGCCTCTCTCTCTAGGGTTTGATTTTGTGGCTCTGCCCTCAAATGATGAGAAAAATATGTATTTATAATGCCCAAATGAAACTATGTCGTTTTGGAAGAAATGGAAAAATTATGGGCATTTTCACGGTACTCGCGTTAGTGCAGCGACTCAAGATTCAAGCGCTTCGAAACATGACCAAACTACATTGAAACCTTTCGTATGTATATCATTGGAAAGGTATGGATGTCTACTTTCTACTTGTTTTTACAGAATGACATTTAGATATCTGTAGAAAAAGTTATGGTCAATTGAGTGACCAAAGGTCAGAAACGGACAACAACAGAGTTGCCCTGTTTTTGTTGGAACTTTGGAGATTTTAAAACCAATCCAAACGGTCATGTAATATTACGAATAATATACTGTTGGAAAGGTATGGGTGTCTAGTCTGTACAGAAATTTTCAAAATTCATTTTGAAGCTTTGTGTAAAAAGTTATGGCTACAAGACCATACATAGGTCAGTTTTGAAAATCATTTAAACATTGAAATCCAATCTTTTGAAACTAGACACTCTACTCCAAACAACCAAACCAAAACTACCACTTATCCAAGAGAAGAATGAGACCTTCTCAAGTGGTCAACCATCGTGCTAAGACATGCACACCATCGTGCAAGCGCGGACGTTTCTGATCACACAAACGGAAACAAATTACACCACACTTAAGACTAATCATGAAGTGCAAGTGTGGGTATTGAATGCATCCTAATGCCTAACATGTAATGGCATTATCATTGAACAAGATGCACTCAATTCAAACATGCATGAATAAAATTCATGACTTTGCATCCTAATGCCTAAACATGTCATGGCATTTCAATGAACAAGATGCAATCAAATAAAACATGCAAGAAGAGATGTTCAAGAACATGCATGCACACATATAAAACACACAACATACAATAATAAGATTTATGCATGAGTTGTGTGTGTGTGCAATTAGATCTCTTCAAAGCAAGTAAGCACTAGAATTTACCTTTGGTGCTTCTTCTCTTGAGGTCTTGAGAGGGCCTTGGTTGTGTAAAACACCAACCATCAAATACCAAAGCTACCCTTACATCAAGCCCCAATATGTGGTTTGTCCACGAAATAAGCCAATCAATAGATGGGAATCCTTACAGTGAGAATTCGGCCAAGAGGAAAAGAGAGAAAAGTTTGTTCTTATTTCGATAGTGCACTAGTAACTTTTATATCAAAAGGTTTTGCACACAATTTTGAATAAGGTTCACACGAGTTTCGATCTAATGATTGTGAATTCAAAAGTGACCGAAACATTCTTTGTAGCCTCTTGGAATTTATTGTGACTAACGAAAAAGAAAAGTTTTGTTATCCATCCTCAGGTACACAATTCAAAGCGAAGGGAGACCACGCTCCTAGGTGATTCACGTTCGTGATTGGATTGGAAGATCTTGCGGATTACCATCGACGCAACGTCAATCGGATCACACGACAAAGGCACGATATCTTTATTATATGTTAATTAATTAAAGGGTTAAGGTTCATCTTTAAAAAGGAAAATTTTTGAAATATACTAAACCTATTTTAGTCTCGCTTCCGCTGCGTGCAATCATTTTTTCCCTACACCTTCATCTCCTTCTGGACCTGCTTCCCCATTTTGATTCCATCCCTCACTTGTTGTAGAAATTCCACCAGTAGCCCGCCCCTCACCAAGCCTTCGATTTGATTGCGGAGGCTGTAGCATTCCGATGTGTTGTGACCTATGTCTTGGTAGAAGTCACAATACTTATACTTGTTTCTCCTATCTGCCGGGAGCTTCATGGGGTCAGGCTTCTGTAAAAGGCCCTTGTCTCGGATTGATAGGTAGATTATTTCCCTTAGGGCATTGAGGGAGGTGTAGTTGGTGTATTCTTCTTCCTCCGATTGGGCTATTCTAGCAACCTCTCTTACTGGGGACAGGGTCCGTCGGATCTTTCTTGGTAGGGATATCCTTCTGAAGGGGCGTGCCCTGTTAGGAGAGAGTAGAGGCAGGCGGTAAATGGACCGGTTCGGGGGATTGTTCCTGAACTTGGGAACGGGTTCCTTCTCCTTTTTCTGATTGTTGTCCCCCTTGTGTCGCTTGCTTGAGCGTGACTCGTCATGCTCAATTTTGATACGATACTGCTCATCTAGCTACACCTGCTCCAAGGCTCGACTGTACGCCTCCTGGTATGTTTCAGGTTTGTCTTGCTGAGGGAGCGCCATAGTTTCCCGACCCAGAGGTTTTTCCAAAAATTAGTGAGGGTCTCCTTCTCGGCGAACACCCTCATCTGAATGACTTCCATGTGGAAGCGTTCGACATAGGATTTGAGCTTCTCTCCATGCTCCTAGACCACGTACTGTAGCAGGATCGGGTCCTTGGGAGGGGGCTTGACTCCTTGAAATTGAGCACAGAAGTCCCTTAATAGCTTGGTGAACGAGGTTAACGCTCCCGGGGGGAGTTTCCTGAACCATGTCTTGGCAAAATCGGTGAGAGTATAGGGGAACATCCGGCACAACGCCTTCCGAAAGGCGTTCTCCACTTCCATCTGCTGCACGAAGGACTCTAAGTGGCTCAAGGGATCTTCCACGCCTGAATATACCTTCTCTAGCATTTTGAATTTAGAAGGGAAGGTAGCATGTCGAACTTCCCTTAAAAGCGGGGCATTCATCTCCCTAAGGGGGTCCTTCTTCAGTCTCTTGTACTTGACCTTGTCCTTTTCCAGTTCCGCTAGGTGCTTTGCCATCTTCTTCATCTGCTCTTCCATACGACCTTGTCCTCTTTGACGAGATTGGGCCTCAGCTTCTTCTTCTCTGGTAGCGGTCCCGGAGGCAGTTGATACTTCCTGCCTGGCTCCGTGGCCTCGCCCTGGGGGGCTCTGGTTCTTGCTTCGATTATGTGTGGCCTCTGTTCGGCTCCCAATGCCGGATCTTTCCTTTGCTCCAGTCGTGGCAGGGCGAGCTTGTCGGCCTGCAGGAGGCGGCGAGGCTTTGGGTGCTTCGATCTCTGATTGGGCTCTCTGGGGTTCTAGGGCAGTCACTCTTGGTAAAGTTCCTATGGGGCCCAACCTATCGACTATCACTTTAGAGGGGCCCAACCTATCAAAGACTGGTGCCCGATCGCTAGGACCTGCTCCATCATGATGGGAACCAAGTAACTCTTGTCGCAATCCTTCTAGGAAGTTGGTGACATGGTTGTTGAAAGTGCTTTGTTAGAGCGGTCCGGGTGAAGGGTGAGCTTTGGTTGCAGCCGCATTGGTCGGGGCCAGACCTTCCCTCTGCGGTGGCTGGCCCTACATTGGGGTGCTCTCCGAGGATTCAGCTTCGCGGGTAGCCAGATAGGAGCGGGGCCTAGAAGGGTCAGCCCGGTTTGTGGAAGACCTCAACCTCATGTTTATTGAAATAACCAGGATACTTTGAGAGAAGGGAAAGACACACTGCGTGTGAGTTTCCCACAGATGGTGCCAAACTGTTATCCTAAAAAATCTGTCAAGATTTTCCAAGGACAACCTGGACCGTGACGTACGGGTGCGCCATGGTTGGACCGGACCGGGTAGGGGGTGGCTCCACACCTCCCGGGATTGATACAGGAGGGGGCCCTTAATCCGGTTGCTAGGGACCGATACAAGTGTGATAGGATCGGGGTATATGGGGAGTATGATAGGGGTAGCTCGCTACAGTAAATGAGAGGGTTTTTTAATTATTGAGTGATGACGTACATTACAAACCGCTTCACCAGCTACGGTGAGCTATTACAGCAAATGGAAAGAGCATGACTATCCAGTACATTATCATGTTGGGGAGATCAAGCTAGGAGTAACTTATCGCTGGGTAGAGTAGCGTAGTGGAGCTTGCAGGGTAGTAGCCAAGTAGATCACACATAGGAGCTTGGATTAGGCGATGTAGTAGCCAAGTAAGATGGTCTCATAGGAGCTTGATTTAGGCGAGGTAGTAGCCAAGTAGGATGGTCTCATAGGAGCTTGATTTAGGCGAGGTAGTAGCCAAGTAGAAGTCTAGGTTTTCAGGTGCCAACCCCTTATTCTTAGAATGTAGGGGTATTTATAGTGTCTCTGGTAAGGGGATAGGTGGAAGCAACTCATTTAGGCGGGAATCCCCGATTCCATCTCCACCGTTCCCTCTTGCCAGCAATCGCGATGGTACAAATCAAGGGTTAGGTTCGCACCACCGTGCTCTTCCTCTATTGAGGGCCTTGTTTTGGTAGGTGGGAGCCTTAGTTCCCTAGGCGAAATTGGCGGGGCTTATCCTAACCTCTACTTTTGAGCAGGGCCGTGGTGGTCACACGCCTTGAAGGGCCTTGATCGCTCCACCTAGGCTTTAGGCACACATAGGCACTTTTGTAGGGCTGATATGGCGAATAGGTGGTGTTTTTAGAGGTTTTGATTGGTTGGACGGGGTCGTTGCAGCAGTGGGGGGTCGTTATCAAAATCTGGCCTGGTAGGGGACAGTGTCAGTGCCTGTTCCGCTGCACACTGTCAGGCACTCTCCTCCACCATTTCCTTATTCGTGCTTGCTGAGTTCCTGTGAATATTTTGCTGGGGAATCACAGAATCCCCTCTCATGTATTAGATATTTGACCTCTAATTAGTGTTAAGATGGGAGGAGGTTCAACCGTTGATGCAATGTGGCCAGCGAACGATCCCAACCATAGGTTGCTTGTCTTTCCCCACTTGTGTTTGCTGCCTCGCATTAATGGGCTGGTGCTGGAGCTTTGCAGGTTGTTCCCAGTCCCTCATTTATCCCATGTGAGCTAGGATGAGGGCTGGCGTCAGCCTTTGGAAGGGTCATGGTTGGTTGGTTACTATGAACGACGTCAGCCCTGTGGAGCGGGGGGTTGTTAGAACGTTCTGAGGAGGTCTTCTCCAGTGGGCCATTCTAGTTGTGGGAGTGGGTTATGCATGACTGGGTAGGTGCTGCTTAGGACGGTTCTTAGCCGGGTTACTGGTTAGGAGCGGGTCCTCTATTGGACCAGGCCCTTCCTCTTATTAGGCGCTTTTAGAGGAGCCAGGTCCTGGGAGGACCGCGTCTGGGAGGCGAGGTCCTTAGTGGAACTGTCCCCCTTCTCAATAGGCGTTCTTGGGGGAGCCTAGTTCCTTGATGAGCCGCACTCTAACCTGGTGTGTCAGGGGAAGGGGAGGCGCAATACGTGATAGACCGGGCCTTTCTTCTCATTAGGCTTTTTTAAAGTGGTTGGGGACCTTTCCGCGGTGGGTACCAGGGAGTGATGAGGGCTCTCTAATGGGGAAAACTCTTCCTCGAATTAATTGCCTATTTTTCCGGTTAACAGATAGGTTTGGGGGTATTTGATCGAGCCAAAATAGATATGATCTTAGCCCTCATTTCCCTCTATCTTTACTTGTTTCTCGGGCATTTTCCCTTGATCTAACTATGATAAACAAGTGTTTCAGGTTTATTAGTGCCACAAGGGCATTTGTGAAGAAGGAGAAGGATTTGATACAAAAAGTGCAAAATGGTGACACAAGGCATTGTCGCCATTTGGTGTTGCCAAAGGCACACCGCGACAAAAGGGCTTTGAAGCATTGAAGATCAAGGCAAGGAATTGTCGCGGTTGAAGTGTCGCTATGAGCATAACCACAACAGAGAGATTAAATCATGATAAATCCATCAGGTGTGGTGTTGCGGTGGAGTGTTGTCGTGGAGCCACAACCGTGACAGAGAAGAAGAAGATGAAGAGTTTTGATCAGGTCGAGTGTCGCTGTTAGTGTCGTTGTGTGACCAAACAACGACCATTTTCAAAGATCTTAGATCTCATTGTTGCCCTTCATATGTCGCTGTCTTCACAAACGTGAAAAAGATAAGAATCAGCCGCGACAAACCAGATCGAAGAACGAATAATCGTCTGTCGTGGTGGCATCGTGGTCACCAAAACCGTAAAAACGCAACCGCAACACATGCCACATCAACATTTCTGACAGTTAAAGGACAGATCTGAGAGCCATTATAAATATTCTTCTTCTCCATTTTGAAGAGAGTTCTTCCAAGTATGAAAATACAAAACTTAGACTAGCATTCTCTCCTCCATTTTACCTTAGTTAGACTTCTTCCATCTCTAATCTTGGACTACCTTTTCCATCCAAAAACTCAACACATAATCTTGAATACTTCACCCAATTACTCCTCTCTTCCCATTCTCTACATTTCCCTACCTTTGTCACGGCCCATTAGACATCCATCATCTAGACACATCCTCATCTACCATTATTTGCACTATAAGCATCAAAGGAAAGAAGGATCAAGCACTACAAAATGAGGCCCAAGGGTGATTTCCTAATCTATTACTTCTTTGCTATTTGATTGTAACTATGTGTAACTAAATTCCCATTCTAGGGGATTGATGTGAGAAACATTTGGATTTGGGCTTTGCTTAAGCTATATTGTATTTTGAATCTCTATTTGTGTTCTATTCATTTGATAACTAGATCTTATTCATTATATAATTGGCATTATATACCATTAGTTGATTATACTCTTATTTAAGATAATTTGTTATACAATCAATATTGGATTGACACCCTTAAATGATTAAGGAACATAGTGAATAGGATATATGGTTGGAGGGTATATCAACCGCAATCATCTAAGCCTTGATTTGTAATTAACTGATCCCACTTTGACCCCCTCTCCTTAATCGGTTAGGCATTTTGGTGGGAAGTGTTTAGGTTTCTTAGTAGCGGCCTAAACACATCTAAGACTACAAATGGTTAACAAGTATGAGATTGGTTCATTAAAGTAGCTTGAAAAGTATTGCCCATAATCCACTTGCAAATCCATCATTTCCATAGTATTGTCTTAATTGATTACATTTCATATTCTTATCAAAGATTGATGAGCATTCTATTTTCCCTATCACCTTTTTGTTACATTTACTTTATATGTATGTTTGATGGTTTCTCAAATCATACACTTGTAGGGAAAAATACCATAGTACACGCAGCGGAAGCGAGACTAAAAATAGATTTAGTGACTTTTAAAATTTTTTTCCTTTTATGAACCTTAAACCCTTTAATCAATTAAACATATATATTATCTAACAAAAGAATAATACCTTTTGTCGCGTGATCCGATTGACTTACGTCGATGGTAATCCGTAAGATCTTCAATCCTAGCACGAACGTGGATCACCTAGGAGCGTGGTCTCCCTTTTCTTTGAATTGCAAACCTGTGAATGGACAAACAAACTTTTCTTTTCTTTGTTAGTCACAAAAAAACAATCAAAAGAATACTAAGATTATTCCGGTCACTTTTGAGTTCTCAATCTAATGATCGAAACTCGCGTGAACCTAGATCTATGTCGTTCACACAAGCTTATTGATGAATAAGCAAATAGTATACCATCAAAGAATAATCTAACACTCTTTTATGTTTTAGTAGAATAAAATAATCTCTCTATGAATTGAGAAAAAGAAGAAAATATAATCTCAAGCACCTAGCATTCGGTTGGCCGAAATCTATAAGAGTGTATATATAGGTTGCCAAATTTTCTTCTCTACTTTTTCTTTAGGGTGGCTGAAAATCCTAACCTAAAAGGGACTAGGGTTGCCGCAATTCTCAAGCCCAAAGGAGTTTGTATTGCACCCTAATTCCTATTTAGTTTAAGACTTCAAACCCTAATTTAATTCATAAATCTTTTATTCCTTTATTTGACTAAATAAAAAAGACTTCTTATTTGATTTAAATAAATAAAATTAATTATTTATTTTCTTTTCAAACAAGTCTTTTACTTTTAGTATACTACTACCAATAGTATAACTCTAGGAAACATATTTCCTGATCAGAAAAAGATTTTTTTTTCTTAATTAAATAATTAATTAATAAATTAATTAATTCTCATTTAATCAAACAATAAAATAAAATAATATATTAGACTAATAAATTAGCCTTGCCGCCCACATCATATATATATGGGCTCAATATTATTTTCTTATTTTATTTAATCCATTAGACTTTAATTAAAAAGCTCACATGTGAACCAGACCCATTCTTACTAAAAGAAACAAGCCCACATGCCTTGCATTAATATATTAATATAATTGATCAGCCCATTAAATAAATAATGTGTAAATTATATTCTTAATATATTAAATGCAATTCTAGATGGACCCATAAATTGGTCCGGTAGAATATATCAAGTGATCCATGCAAGTCCGTGTGGATTGGGGATCTTGGCGGGCCATCTAAATTTAAGCTTCAATAGACATAACCTAATCACAATCAACAAATGATTCACTTAGGTCCGATCCATTAATTTTAACTCATTCCACTAAAGAGCTAAAACTGAACTCTTAAATAAAGATAGAAAAGGAAGATGTTCCTTATTCATACCCTAGACAATCATATTGGAGATAGTGTATCCTCGTGATTAATATCAGTAATCGCCAAGAGTTCATAGACCGCCTATAACTCTCCAAGTTACCATATTTACTCATATGACCACATTTTGAACTTGGATATTTTGACTTGTCCAGAAGCCATGTTTTCAATAGACACTATCGAAAACTCAACATTGAGATTTAATATCCAATTACCTCAAAACATCCATATGATGATATCATACTCTCATTTAACAAATGGAGCCACGATGTCCATATCTATAAATGAAGTCCTCTATCGATTAACAAATGAATATCACCAAACTATCGAGGATAGACTATGCGATATAATCGTACTCATTGATAACTCAAATGATATCACTTGCAACCATAAGTCCATCATTTATCTCAGTATTAAGATAGACTCTCCGATTGTCCTGATAATGAAAAGACTATTATCTATTGACGGTTCTAGATAAAGCTTTTCATTGTGACCCAGTTCAATGCACCCAGTGCACTAGATCCTTTTGCTCGAAGACACTCCGATGATTTTAGACTCATCATATCTCATTTGATCCCACTCAAATGCTAGCAAAAGAATTCTACAACTTTAACAAGATAAAGGTGCCCAACCTTTAACTTAAGTTGTGAACATTATTCAAGACTAACTAAAGAATTGTGTCTACCACATACATATCCAGATGTACGAACAATTCTTCTTTTCTCATAGTCTTTAGACCTTATGATTATTTACTTTGACAATTATAATATTAAACTATAAATGCTATACGATTTTGTTAAACCAGAAATCACTTTATTAATATGAAAAAGATTGTTAATTACAATATTACACTCTTGCTATTGAGCATAATCCTAACAACACTATCCAAACTACTATGATTTACTTTATTACATTGTAGATTAGTTAATTAATACAACATATTACTCTAATTCTTTGTGGAACGAATCCTTGCTCATCGTTTTACTAAGATTTTATCCTAAGTGGATTCCTAAGTGGTTAAACACGGTTTTCAAGTGAACACATAAATACATTTTTTTGTTCAGCACAAATGACCTCATCAACAGCAACCACGCGAAAGCCTACGCGCAACGGGCTGTGCACATGTGCTAAGCGCATGAAACAAGCAGTCGTGCACTGCTTATACGCAAGGCAGCTATGCGCTGTTTTACACAAGTGCTGCTTGTTGCTATGCGCGGCTGCTATACACCTTATGTGCGGATGATGGTTGTCGCGTGCGTTTTGCGCAAGCATGACAACCACGCGCACTCTGCGCGTGAAGAGCACAAGTGTTGCGTGTTCGCGACGCTAGGGTTGCGTATTCAGAAGCGCATATGGGTCTTTTTTTTTTTTTTTTTTTTTTTTTTTTACACCTTGAGCCTTTGAAAAGTATTAGGGTAACACTTGGGCCTTAGGTTATGATTCATGAGATGGATCACATTAAAATAATAATTATTATTATTATCAAGTTGGACTTGGTTAAAAGCCCAAAAGATGCAAAAGATGAACTTGAAGAATAGAAGGATTACAAGAAGACCAAGGAATGCCTTGGATTAATTCTTGTAATTGAAATATTTATTTTTTAAGTTAGATAGCTCATAGTACTCGGTCAACTCATGTATGTTTTATTTATGAGATGATTAAAGCACTATCATTCATACATATGCCATATAGATTAGAAGTGTCTACACTTGCATTATAATATATCATACATGAAAAATAGCCCATTTAATTTATGTGTTGTTTATTTTATTTTTAATATGAGTAAAATAGAATAATCACATAATTGGCTATTAATATTGAGATTAGTTTTTAGGAGTAAAAACTTGGTAATTCTCATTAATTACTAATCTTTCATTAAAGGGTTTAATTAGTTAGATTAGTAAAGCCCAACTCATTATTAAGATTAATTTGATTAAGACCTTAATAATAATTGGACCGAATAATGTGGTTTTAGTTTTAATAGTTAAAACTTGGTAATTCTCACATTTAATTCTAGTCTATTTAAAATAGTTTACATAGATTAGAATTCGAATAATAAATTACTTCTTAATAGTTAAAAATCTAGTTTATTATTTAATGTTAATAGGATAAAATTCTAGTAATATAACCTAAATAACTAGATTCTTCTTAGCCGTTTAATCTACGTTAATATAGGTGCATTAGAAAAACCTATTCGTAAATAGTGAAGGGGAGAGTGGTCGTACCAAAATTGTTCTATATTTTGGCCCTCATTTCCATATCATTTGTCTCGTTTTCAAGTGTTTTTGTTATGTCTAATAGGCTCTTTTGTAGTAATTTCAGGCAATTGATGTAATTCAGGTGTTGAGATGAAAAATGGGAATTTCAGGCGCAAAACAAGCAAGAAAACAAGAAAGTAAGCTTTAGTGTGCGGGTACTACGCTGGTTAGCATACCCGCGCACTACCAGCACACTTCCTTTCACAAATCTATGTCGGTCCACCATCGAACCTACTAGCGCACCGGAAGACCCAAATCCAAGAGTGCCGAGATCGAGGGTAGTGCACCGGTCCATACCAGAGCACCGGAAGAAGAATCCTCTATTTTTGCACAGATCGTGGGTACTGCACGAGTACCCTACCCGTGCACTACGAGCCTAGAATTTGCCAAATCAGCATTTTCAGACCTACTTTCGGGAATAGTATAAATATATCTTCTTCTGAATTTCAAAGTACACTTACACACTTCCCCCACCTCTTCTATCTAAATAAACAACATGATTAGTAACGGGAATGATCGGGGGACAAAATTTTTGTCACAGTTTTTGACACAATTTCATAGCCTTTGGATTGATAACATTTCAATGTTTTAGATTAAGCATGAGTCTCTTATTTAATTTTGTATTTTTTTTTAAACTTCTTTCCTTATTTTTTTTTTCTTCTCTCTCCTCTGTACTTGTGTGTTCTTCTCTCTTATTATATTTTAGAGCAAATCGCAGCCAACCTCCTTGAGGTTTGGCATTTGACAACCAAAAACAACTTTATCAACTTGACCTCCCATACCGTTAGTCAAAGCTGGTTAAGTTTAACCGTTGACCGGATTTGGCCGCTACAAATACCTAAATGCCCATGAATAAAAAATTAAAATATGATTTTAAAAATATATAAATATATGAAAGCAAAATTGCATCTCCACTATAAAAAAAAATTGAAAATTACAAATTAAAAAAAAAAAAAAAAAAAAAAAGTGGAGACATAGGTTGTATCTCTATATTTTTCTTCAAATTCTAAATTCTAAAAAATTAATAATCTAGATCTTCAAAATCCAATCCAACAAAATTTTCTTCAGATAATTTTTTTTTTTCTTCCAAATGGATTCTCGGAATTTTCTTCATATTCAAGTTGTTTAGATTTTTCAAAACTAAAAAAAAAAAAAAAACAAATTGGCTCATCTAAATCTAATCTAACAACATTTTCTTCTTCCATTGATGTATTTCAAGATTTTTCTTTAGATTCAAGTTTTTAGATTTTTCAAAAATAAAAATAAAAAATAAAAATAAAAAATGTGGCCAAGATGAATGGTGAAGATTTAAAGCTTTTGTTATCCTGAAAAATCCGTTGGGAGTTTCCTGGGACAACCTGGACCATGGCGTACGGGTGCGCCGCAGCTGGTCCGGACCGGGTAGGGGATGGCTCATCTCTTCCCGGGGTAGGTACTGGGGGAGGCCCTTGGTCCGGTTACCAGGGACCGGTACAATGCAGTAGGACCGGTCCTGCAAGCGGGGATGAGGCTGAGTTTGTATATATATGGGCGTGACAAGTGCAATTTTGCTACTGTGAAGGAGGGATCTTTTTATTCTTTAACGATGGAGTACATTATGAGCCATTGCATGCGCTATAGCTGGTTCTTACAATGAAAGAGAATTGAACAAACGTAAAATACACTAGCTAAATGGGGGCTAACTCATGCGGGTTTTAACTAAGCTAGGTAGTAGCACAGTAGGTCATGCCTAGGAGCTTGGGTCAGGCGGGGTAGTAGCCAAGTAGGACACACATAGAAGCTTTGTTTAGGCGAGGTAGTAGCCAAGTAGGACACACATATGAGCTTTGTTTAGGCGAGGTAGTAGCCAAGTTGATCACACATAGGAGCTTTGGTTAGGCGGGGTAGTAGATGTCTTGGTTTTCAGAGGCCAACCCCTTATCCTTGGAACATAAGGGTATTTATATTGTCTCTAGTAGAGGGGTAGGTGGGGGTTGTCCGTTTAGGCGAGAATCCTTGATTCCATCCCCACCGTTCCCTCTTGCCAATGATGATAGTAGCTAAGAATCGAGGATCAGGATTGTGCCACCGGGGCTTTTCCTTTGCAGGGACCCGGGTTTTGGTAGGTGGGAGCCCTAGTCTCTAGGGCGCAACTGGTAGGCATGATCCCAGCCCCTACTTTTGAGCGGGGCCGTGGCAGTCACACTCCTTGAAGGGTCTTGATCGTTCCACCTAGGCCCTAGGTCCATGTAGGCGTTTCTCTAGGGCTGATATGGCGAACATGTGGTGTTTCTAGGGGTTTTTGATTGGCTGGATGAGTCATTGTTGCCAAGGGAAGTCATTGTCGCCAAGGGAAGTCATTGTCAAAATCTGGCTTAGAGGGGGATAGTGTCAGCGCCTGTCCCGCTGCACACTGTTAGGCCCCTTCTTTCACCATTTCCTTCTTCATGCTTGCTGCGTTTTTGTGAGTATTTTGCTGGAGAAATAGAGTATCCCCTTTCATGTATGAGATAGTTGACTTCCACTAGGGCTGAGATGGAGTGTGGTTTCACCGTTAATGCAGCGTGGCCAACGGACGATCTCGACCCTAGACTGCATGTTTTCCCCCATTCATGATTGCTGTTTTACATTAATGGGCTGGTGTTGCGGCTTTGCAGGTGCTCACAATCCCTTCTTATCCCATGTGAGCTAGGGTGAGGGCTGGCGTCAGCCCTTTCGGAGTAGGGGTCGCTAGAGAGTTCCAAGGAGTTCTTCTAGAGGGGGGTCGTTCAAGTTGTAGGAGTGTGTTATGAGGGACTGGGTAGGCACTATTTAGGATGGCTTCTAGCCGGGTCGCTGGCTGGGAGCGGGTCCTATATTGGAAAATGTAGTTCCTCTCATAGGGCGTTCAAGGGGAGCCAGGTCATCGATGGACCACGTCTTGGAGGCGGGATCCTGGGTGGACTAGGTTTCCTTTCTCAATAGGCGATCTGGGGGAGCAGCCCGGTTCTTAGTTGAACCGCGCTTAGACCCTGTGTGTCCTGGAGGAGGCGCGACACATGGTGGACCGGGTCTTTCTTCTCACTAGGCGTTTTAGAGTGATCGGGGATGCTTCCGCGGTAGGCATTAGGGAATAGTGAGGTCCTTTAAATGGAAAAGCTTTTCCTTGAATTAATTGTCTATTTTCCCGGTTAACAGCTTTTAAATTTATTTTTTTAATAAATAAAAAGGCTTGAAAGAATGAGAATAGCCTTATCTCTGTTAAGTTTGACTAACTTTTACTAATGGCAGGGAAGGTCATTGTCAATTAAGCATAAAGTTGTTTTTGATTGTCAAAAACCAAACCTCAGGGAGGTTAGCTGCAATTTGCTCTATATTTTATATTCCATTGATAAATTTCTCCTCATTGCGTGCTATGCTGTTGTCTTTCAAGGGGGTGTATTCAATTAGGATTTGATTAGATTTGATTGGAATTAGAAATCTGGGTGTATTCGATTCAGATTATTTGTAAAGAATCCATCAAAGTTTGGGGGTATTCAATCTAGACTTTGAAGGATTCCAATGAAATCCAATGAAATCCTAGTGTATTCAATTCAGATTTTTAAGAAATCCAAATAAATTTGGGTGTATTCAAAAGTCATGGATTTGGATGGATTTTAAAAGCAAAGTATAAATAGAATGACCATTCACAAATCTTGCAATTTATCCATTTGATTTCATTTGATTTCTCATCAAATAATCTCTCATTCTTCTAATAAAATACATCAAACTTTTATTTATTTATTTTATTTTTTTTTATATATAATGACCTGCTCATTTTATATGAGGGATCAGGTTTTTACTTTTTGAGTTTTTTCACACATTTTACCATATAACCCGATCTAACTTGCTTCAGTCAAAATATCAACTAAAAAATCACAAAAATTCCAACATCAAAATATCAACTAAAAAATCACAAAAATTCCAACTTCTTTTACCCACATTTTCTCAGCATCCAAACAACTATAAAATCATCAATCAAGCACAAGATCTCAACTTTTACTCAAACATTAAACATCCCCACTCTCACAATAATCACATAAAATCAACTTCATCCAGTTCACACATCATTTCCACAAAAATGCACCAGCAATCTCTGCTCAAAAACCGTAAAAACAAGAACAACTCCCACAAACCCAGATCTCTCTCAATCCCAAAACACAAACCCGGAAACATAAAAGCATTAAAAACCTGGATAAAAGGATGGATCAAACAAGGATGAGAGGTCGAAATTGAAAAAATGTTCGCTTTTGAATAAATAATACACATTCATTTGATTCCTTGATTTGCTACTAGTTTGCCTTACAAGCTCATTTTTTTGAATAATATTTGGAAAAAATATTTATTAAACTTGGCTTTTTTATTAAAGAGAGAAATCGAGAGAGACCCAAGAAAAATCAAATTCAAAATCGAAACTTTAACAAAGATAAAGAGAGTTGATGATAAGTCCATTTATACGCTTTGCGTATCCCCTATTTTCTTATGTTTTGATCTCGTTTTCCTTGGTGTTGCCATGTTTTAATGTTTAAATAAGTGTTTGCAGAGTGTATTTTGATCTAGGAGGAGTCTACGCGCAATAACGGGGATTTTCCGGGCAAATACAGGACTTTTGGGTTAAAAGAGCATTTCCGCAGGTACGTGTCATTAAAGCGTACCACGCCATTTGAAGTTGCGTACCGCGAAAGCCAGCAGGAGGAGTTCGTCAGAGTAGTCATCAAAGCGAACCGCGGAATGCGAATAGCTAAAGTTCCCAGACGATGTTCGTGGTACGTTTCGTTAAAGCGTACCGCATCAAACCATATAGCGTACCTCAAAATCCTACAGCTGTTTCCCACAACTCGTTTCGTTAAAGCGAACCACGTTTGCGAATAGCGAAAGTTCCCAAATGTTTTTCGCGGTTCAAGTCGTTAAAGCGAACCGCATTAGGCCAAAAGGCGTACCGCGAGGGTCTTCATGAGTCACTTCACAGTACGTTTCGTTAAAGTGTACCACGAGATAACTATCACCGCTTGCTTTTAACCTTTTTTGGGACCCACTCTTGACCTACCTATATATATATATCCCTTTTCCAGATATTTCAAGGTGTGCTACTTCGAATCTAGATCTAAGAATTTCATCCATTTTCGCCCATCTTGACCTCTCCATATATTCTTTCACAAATTCATCAAATCCATTAATTCTTCACCATAAACCACCATAGATCCATTACCTCCACTACATAACCTTTCCTTACACACCATACCCGTCCAATCATCACTTTGGAGCAACAAAAGTGAAAATATCTACAAGGTTATACTAAACAACCTAGAGGGGTGTGGGGGGGGGGGGGGGGGGTGGTGGTGAATAGGTTGACACACTAGTTTTAAAAACTCTTTCGTGACTTATGTCAAAACCTTGGTAAGCATACAAATTAACCTTAAACATGATTGTTATGAGAAAACAATTAACACATGTATGCTCAATTCACTACCCTTAGTCTACAAAACATAAACCAACAAACAATATATCTCATATACAAGATATTCAATTAAGATCAAATTCCATAAGTTGTACTTTGAATATTACAATGTAAGTACACTAAGTAGAACTACTACAACTTGCTAATGAAGGAAATACTTTAAAACCAAAACAAATATTACATGTATACATAATAATGTCCAATATGTACAAGTAATAATCTAAATACAATTATACAAAAGAATCAAAGAATAAGAGAATAGTATTTACACAAATGAATTGTATATACAAATATGTTCAAAATGAATATTGATTACAAATCACACTTTACACAATCTTGCTTCCAAATATATCACAAGTGAATATTGTACCACAAGATTAAAACATACATATAAACATAGATTAAAAAAGAGATAGAAAAAATTGACACATGAGATTTTTTAACGTGGTTAAACTTCCAAGGAGGAAACATCCATGGGTTGAATTACAACCATTGGGTACTATATATATTGGATGGTAAATTAGAAATTCCGCAAAGTGACCAATCCTAGATCAACTTCCTATCGGAGTCTATGTGTAAGGTTCTCATTTGTTGATTGGCTCATTTCGTGGACAAACCACTTGTTGGGGATTCTTTGTAAGGGTAGCTTAGGTGTTGTTGTTATTGCTCAAGCCCTTTGAAGACCTCTTTGTTGATAAGCACTGAAGGTAAAATTCTATGTGCTTACTTGTCTTGAAGAGATAGTTGCACACACTCACAACTCATGCATATGTTTATTCCTTGTATGTTGTGTTTCCTATTGTTGTGCATTAATGTTCATTAACATCTCTTCTTGCTTGTTATTTTGATTGCATCTTGTGATTATATGTCATAGCATTTTAGGCTTTTAGGATGCATCTTAATTTACCTTTTTACCCCTTGCATGACTTCTTGTGGGGTTCAAAGGAGTGGGCTGTGCGCTGGTCGTCAAGCGCCAGACCAGCGCAGATCGCCCCGTGGTCTGTCGCTGGTCGTGCGCTGGTCCACCAGCGCAAGCTCACCAGCACAGATCACCCAGTGGTCTATCGCTGGTCGTGCGCTGGTCCACACCAGTCCAAGCCCACCAGCGCAAATCGCCCAGTGGTGTGCCGTTGGTCGTGCACCTGTCTGAGCGCTGGTTGTCAAGCGCCTGTGCAAAATTGTGCTTGTGCGCTGGTCGTGCGCCTATCGTCCAGCGCAGGCTCACCAGCGCACAGAACAATTTCTGGCGCGTTTTTCAAAACGACCTCACTTCACTTATGGCCCCTATATATATGCCACTTTGTCTTTAGGTCGATTAAGAGAGTTCATATTCAAGCTTCATACTTAGGATATTTTTCAAGACAAGAAAAATACACAAAGAACTCATTTTTAATTACTCAAACACTTTTTCATGATCATCAATCATCATCTAGCATCATCTTTGATCATTTAGATGTCATCTAGCATGGATTCTTCATCATACTTTGCTTGGTAAGCTTTTTACTAATATCTTACATATTTTGTGTTTCTCTTAACAAGAAATCTCAATTAATTACTTGTATGTTATTTTATATACTTTGAATACAAGTTTGAGATTAGTGTGATGTATGTTTGAGAAGTTGTATTGTGATAGCTAATTAGGTTTTGTGCTTAATCTTGATTAGCTAAACTATTTGACATGTCATTTAGTTTGTGATATCTAGGATTGTTCTAATTGCATATTAATCATCTTAGATAAGCATATAGGGTTTCCCTTGCTCTATGTTGCATTTGGATATTCATATATTCACTTAGGGTGTTATTCTCTTCATAGAGAAAGTAAGTCTTGTGTGTAGCATCCGGGATTAGGTTGCTTAGATCGCAAGCAAATTGGACTAGGTTCACTCATACCGGGATTAGGTAGGTGTGTGATTACTTCCGGGATTAGGTTGTAATCGTTTTACACATTTAGTGGATTCGAGGTTCGAGTGTGACTTACTTACTAGCCAGTGGTTTTTCCCGTGAGGGTTTCCACGTAAAAATCAAGTCTTATTTAATTTCCGCATTTTATACTTGATTTGTTGCTTTATCTATTTAGGGGTAATTTCGTAATTTTGACTTAATACGAAAAATTGGGTAATAAGCTTAAAATCTATTCACCCCCCTCTAGATAGTTTTATACACACTGTGCTATATTTAGTTTTAATTGGTATCAGAGCGGGTTCCTAGACATACATAGGTGATCCTTGCTTATTTTGGTGTGTTTTGCATTTTATGTGATTTTTGATCATTCATACATTTGCATTCATTTCATTCATTCATAAACACTATGAGTGGAAATGGTGGTGGCAACGAAGGTGTTTCTAGCACAAAGCCTCCACTTCTTATCGGTTTGAACTATTCCCAATGGAAAGGGAAGATGGAATCCTACATATGCCAAATTCACAACCGTGCATGGATGGCGATGGAAGAAGGATATGATCTCCCTATGATGACTCCCGCGGGTGGAGGAGAAGATGTTTTGAAGCCTAAGGCGCAATGGAACGCGCAAGAGTTTGAGGCTTCAAAGTGGAATAGGAAGGCTATGCATGCCATCATGTGTGCAATGGATGAGAATCAGTACAAGCTTATTCAGAACACTCAGATTGCAAAAGTGGCATGGGACATCCTTCAAGTTGCTCATGAGGGAACCGAGGTGGTGAAGGTGTCCAAGCTTCAAGTCCTCCAAACTCAATTTGAGCTACTTAGGATGGGAGAGGATGAATGCTTCAATGACTTCGAAATCAAATTGATGGACATAGTAAATCAAAGCCATCAACTCGGAGACCCGTATTCGGATAGGAGAGTCAAGCAAAAAATTATGAGATCTCTCCCCAATAGGTTTGAATCAAAGGTGACGGCCATAGAAGAAAATAGTGGCTACATAGATATGAAGCCAAGTGAGGTGATTGGACGTCTCCTTGCATATGAGTCTAGGAAGGCTCCCAGCATCACTACTCCTCCTAAGAAGTCTAAAGGAATAGCTTTGAAAGCATATAAGGATGCAAAGGAGCCAAAGCATGAATCGGATGAAGACCTTGCCTTATTCGTGAAAAGGTTTAATAAGGTTATGGGGTTCAAGAAGAAGAAGGGATTTGGGTCAAGAGGACAAGACTTGAAGAAAAAGGTTCCTTCAAGAAGTTTGAGCCTAGACAAGAGAGGACCGAAAGGAAAGGGGTCCGATGCTTTGAATGTGGTGGGATTGGTCATTTTGCCCCCGAATGTGCTAATCACAATGAAAAGAAGAAGGGCAAAGTGATGGCCGCCACTTGGAGTGGGAGTAGTGATGACTCCAATGAGGAAGATGAGTCTTCAAGTGAAGAAGAGCTCATGGCTAACTTCCTAGCTTTTGCCTATTCTCACAAGAGCAAAAGTGCTAGTGAAAAAGAAGAGATGAGTCAAGAGGAAATTGACTCTAGTGAAGTATAAAGTGACTCCTCTTCTATTTCCAAAAAGAAATTTGTGGAGCAAAAGGTGCTTGCTAAATACCATGCCGAGTTCAATGATTTAGCATTTAAAAGCACAAGAAAGATTGAGAGGTTGAGAGAAGAGAACCTTGAACTTTCGGCTCACAATGACCACTTAAGTGAACAAGTGGAAAGATTAAAGAGGAGAGAGGATAAGTTAATTGAGGAGTTAGACTTATCTAAGAGAAGTGAAGAAGGCTTGAAGAGGGAACTTGTAGAAGTTAAAGGGTCCTTGGCTAGGATAGATTCTAGCACCAAGAAGCTTGATCATTTACTTGGTGTTGGAAAGAGTCCAAGTGACAAGAGAGGTCTTGGGTATGAAGATGGCAAGAAAATCTCAACCTCTAACAAGACTGTGTTTGTCAAGAGCTTGAAGAACGAAGAAACTTCAATTGTGCAAATTCCTAGGAAGAAGTTAGAAGTAGGACAACGTTCTAATGCACAAGTGAAGATGGGGCCAAGAAGGCAATCTCAAGCTCAACCCCCTAGGGTCCCTCAAGCCAACATTCCTCCAAAATTGGCTCACAAAGGAAAGAGACCAATCATGCAACCTCAAGCTTGGAAGCAACCTAGACCGGTTCAACAACGAAGATGGATTGAACCCACTTATCCACAAAGACATGGACGAGCTCCCATACGTGCACAAAGACAAGGTATGATTCATTTTTTCATCCCTATTTGTCACTTTTGTGGTTGTGATGGTCATATTAGACCAAATTGCTTTCAATATATTAAAATGTGTAGAACACAAAGCATGATTGAAAAGATAAAGAATAGAGCCAAGATGCATGTTTCTAGGAATGATAATATTGATTTGCATGATCCTAGGAATAGTAGAGCACATGTACCAAAGACCACTAAGAAAGCTAAAATTGTTGCTAAGTGGATTAGAAAGAATGAAAATGTTTGCCATGTTGCACAAATAGCCTTGAAGGCAAATTCTTCTAATTTTTGGTATTTGGATAGTGGGTGCTCTAAGCACATGATGGGAAACAAGAGTTTCTTCGAGACTCTTGTTATGGAGGAAGGTGGAAATATCACTTTTGGTGATGGATCCAAAAGAAATGTTGTAGGGAAAGGAACCATTTCCGTTCCCAGATTACCCTCCTTATCCAATGCTTTATTTGTTGATGGCTTGAAAGCCAATTTAATAAGCATTTCACATCTTAGTGATGAAGGATATTCCGTCTTGTTTTCTAAAGATTATTGCTCTATCCTAAAACCCGATGGACAAACCTTGTTGAAGGGCATGAGATCTAGTGACAATTGTTATTGTCTTGAAGCTAGTATTGTATCTAATCATGTGTCCATGGATGAGCAAATTGAGTTGTGGCATGAAAGACTTGGCCACATGAACTTTAGGGATCTACGGACCCTTGGAAAGTTCAATTGTGTGCGTGGCCTCCCTAAGCTTGGGAAGAAAGCCAATGGTGTTTGTGGACCTTGCCAACAAGGAAAGCAAACTAAAAGCATGCACAAAAGGGTAAGTATCTCACCACCAAGGAGCCTCTTGAGCTTCTCCACATGGACCTCATGGGTCCCATGCAAACCGAAAGTTTGGGTGGAAAGAGATACATTTTTGTTTGTGTTGATGATTTCTCTAGATTTACATGGACATATTTTCTTAGAGAAAAATCCGAAACTTTTGATAAGTTTAAAATGCTTTGTACTAAATTACAAAATAAAATGAATTCTAACATTAAAAGCATTAAACGGATTAGAAGTGACCATGGGAGGGAATTTGAGAATGCTACTTTTGAAACCTTTTGTAATGGTTTAGGCATCTCCCATGAGTTTTCGGCTCCTAGGACACCTCAACAAAATGGTGTTGTTGAGAGGAAAAACAGGGTCCTTCAAGAGATGGCCCGTGTGATGTTGCTTAGCAACAATGTCCCTAGGAACCTATAGGCCGAAGCCATCAATACGGCTTGCTATATAGGAAATAGAGTTTTCCTAAGGCCCGGTACTAGAAACACCTCTTATGAGTTATGGAAAGGCAAGAGGCCAAATGATAGCTACTTCCACACTTTTGGAAGCAAATGCTACATTTTGAATGACCGTGATCAACTTGGCAAATTTGATGCTAAGAGTGATGAGGGTATTTTTATTGGCTATGCCTTGAATAGTAGAGCCTACAGAGTTTTCAATTTAAAGACTCTAAGTGTTATGGAATCATCCAATGTCGTATTTGATGATACTAGGCTCAAGTCAAATGATCATGAGGAGGAGGTTATTTTTAGTGATGTTTCTCCTTTGGAGGAGGTTGTGGTGTCTCCTAATGTTGGGACATCTAATGTCAACAATGATGACACACAACCTATTGATAGAGTTCCTCACTTGGACTCTAAAGAACCCGCTCCATGGGTTAGGAAACTCCATGATAAAGAAGATATCATTTGAGAGGTTAATGAGGGTGTTAGGACTAGACGTCAACTTGCTAATCTTAATAGCTATACTTGCTACACCTCTCAAATTGAACCCAAAAAGGTTGAAGAAGCTTTAAATGATGAATTTTGGGTTCTTGCCATGCAAGAAGAGCTAAACCAATTCGAAAGGAATGAGGTTTGGACTCTAGTTCCTAGGCCTAAGACCACTAATGTCATAGGCACTCTAGTTCCGATGAGGATGGCAACATAGTGCGGAACAAGGCTAGATTTATAGCACAAGTGTACTCTCAAATTGAGGGTATCGACTTTGAGGAGACATTTGCTCCCGTTGCCCGTTTAGAGTCTATTAGGCTTCTCTTGTCCATTTCTTGTGTGCACAAGTTCAAATTGCACCAAATGGATGTTAAGAGTGCCTTCCTCAATGGCTTCTTGCAAGAGGAAGTGTTTGTTGAACAACCCAAGGGGTTTGTGGATGCTCACCACCCCAACCATGTCTATCGCCTCAAGAAGGCTCTATATGGGTTGAAACAAGCACCGAGGGTTTGGTATGAGCGCCTCACTCAATTTCTTGTTGACAATAACTACACAAGAGGTAGTGTTGACAAGACGCTATTCATCAAGAGAGACAATGATGAGCTTTTCATAGCTCAAATATATGTTGATGATATAGTTTTTGGCTCCACCAACAACACCAAGGTCCAACAATTTGTTGATGTTATGTCTCATGAATTTGAGATGAGTCTTGTTGGTGAGCTTAGTTACTTCCTAGGTTTGCAAATTAGGCAACTAGATGATGAGATTTTCATAACCCAAGCCAAATATGCCAAAAACCTAGTGAAAAAGTTTGGTCTTGAAAAAGCCAAACATTGTGACACTCCTATGAGCACCACTTTGAAGCTAAGCAAGGATGCTAGCGGTAAAAGTGTGGACCAAACCTTATATCGCGGCATGATAGGGAGCTTGCTCTATTTGACCGCAAGTAGGCCCGATATATCATTTAGTGTAGGAGTTTGTGCTAGGTACCAATCCGATCCCAAGGAATCCCATCTCTCTTCGGTTAAGAGAGTCATTCGCTTTGTGAATGGGACTTCTAATTATGGGATTTGGTACTCATTTGACACTAATCCTAGTCTTGTAGGATATAGTGATGCGGATTGGGCAGGAAATTGTGATGATAGGAAGAGCACATCGGGTGGTTGCTTCTTTCTAGGCAACAACTTGGTGTCTTGGTTTTGTAAGAAGCAAAACTCGATTTCCTTGTCCACGGCCGAGGCCGAGTACATAGCCGCGGGGAGTGGATGCACTCAACTTATATGGATGAAGCAAATGCTAGTAGACTACGGATTCAACCAAGGTACTCTCACTCTCTTTTGTGATAACATGAGTGCTATTAATATTTCCAAGAATCCGGTTCAACATTCTAGAACTAAGCATATTGACATCCGCCATCACTTCATTAGAGAGCTTGTTGAAAATAAATGCATAGTACTTGAACATGTAGGTACTAATGATCAACTTGCGGACCTATTTACTAAACCCTTAGATGCTACTCGATTTAAAACTCTTAGTAGATCTATTGGGATATGTCTTGTGGAGTGATGTGTTCTATGATTGACCCCATATGGGGAACTCTAGCAAAGAGAGCTATTTTGCATTCTTGTAACTTGCAAAAAATTTGAAATATCTTATGCCTCTTCTTTTGATTGCTTGCGTAAGCTTGGTTGTACATATGTATATATGCTTTCAAATTCTATAAGTGTGAACCTTGCTTGTTTACAATCCATGTCATATTTATGTTCAAACATGCATTTTTGGACTAGGAGATTTACATAGGAAGTATGATGTGAATGACCTATAGTTATTTCCATGACATGATGATTCTTTTATAACATGCTAATGTCAAATGAAAAAGCATGAAATTCATATAACATGCTCTCATGAAAAGCATGAATTGATGATTGCATATTCTTAAAATGCAAAACTTGTGTGAAAGCTTATGAGACTCAAAATGAATAAAGGATCTTGTATCCGTTTAAAGGAACTTACATTCCAAATGTCTCTCTTTCTTTATTGGTTGAACATGGCTATTATCATACAGATATCTTATTCGGAAAAATCAAATAGGGTGCAAAGTCGCTCATGCCATGTTTCGCTTATAAAGTTCTCTTAAATTAAAATCAATAATCTCTATATCCTTGCTTTTCTCATGACATTGGTGAAATTGGTTTGAATTCTTATTAGAAACCTTTGTCATTTGCTTTGCCAAATACCATTGTATTTTGGGCTTGAATGCTATATGTCTTGTATGCAAAGCATGTTTGATTCACACATTTTCCTCAAATAAATCTCCTTGTTTCTCTTCAATTAATTGAGATGCATAAAGTGACTTATATGTATATGCAAATATCTTGCATGCTTCTATCTCTCGTTGCTATGAGTGACCCGGTTGGGGACTACTCCTTTGCCTATATCATGACAAAAAGGGGGAGTAGGATATGGTAAGGGGAATTGCAAAATATAGAAGCAATTGTGCATATTGGGGAGAATATACATTGAGGGGGAGTAACCCGTTAAGGGGGAGCATTGCATTCACAAACATTTCATAATGTTGTGCCTAATCTTTTTAAAATGCAAATGCTTGTTATTGTTCTCACATGATTAATCTCACACTTTACTTTTATTGGAAATGTTAGAAACTCTTTTCAGGGATTGATTATTCTACAAGAGGATTGAAGACTTCAAGTTGCATTTTCTTATCTCTTTGTAATGTAGAATATCATTGTAGTCCCGTAGTTTCTATTTCTTTGTGAGGAATCAATGTGAGCGGTGGTTTTGTCACGAAATAGCCAAAGGGGGAGATTGTAAGGTTCCCATTTGTTGATTGGCTCATTTCGTGGACAAACCACTTGTTGGGGATTCTTTGTAAGGGTAGCTTAGGTGTTGTTGTTATTGCTCAAGCCCTTTGAAGACCTTTTTGTTGATAAGCACCGAAGGTAAAATTCTATGTGCTTATTTGTCTTGAAGAGATAGTTGCACACACTCACAACTCATGCATATGTTTATTCCTTGTATGTTGTGTTTCCTATTGTTGTGCATTAATGTTCATTAACATCTCTTCTTGCTTGTTATTTTGATTGCATCTTGTGATTATATGTCATAGCATTTTAGGCTTTTAGGATGCATCTTAATTTACCTTTTTACCCCTTGCATGACTTCTTGTAGGGTTCAAAGGAGTGGGCTGTGCGCTGGTCGTCAAGCGCCAGACCAGCGCAGATCACCCAATGGTCTGTCGCTGGTCGTGCGCTGGTCCACACCAGCGCAAGCCCACCAGCGCAAATCGCCCAGTGGTGTGCCGCTGGTCGTGCGCCTGTCTGAGCGCTGGTCGTCAAGCGCCTGTGCAAAATTGTGCTTGTGCGCTGGTCATGCACCTGTCGTCCAGCGCAGGCTCACCAGCGCACAGAGCAATTTCTGGCGCGTTTTTCAAAACGACCTCACTTCACTTATGGCCCTTATATATATGCCATTTTGTCTTTAGGTCAATTAAGAGAGTTCATATTCAAGCTTCATACTTAAGATATTTTTCAAGACAAGAAAAATACACAAAGAACTCATTTTTAATTACTCAAACACTTTTTCATGATCATCAATCATCATCTAGCTTCATCTTTGATCATCTAGATGTCATCTAGCATGGATTCTTCATCATACTTTGCTTGGTAAGCTTTTCACTAATATCTTACATATTTTGTGTTTCTCTTAACAAGAAATCTCAATTAATTACTTGTATGTTATTTTATATACTTTGAATACAAGTTTGAGATTAGTGTGATGTATGTTTGAGAAGTTGTATTATGATAGCTAATTAGGTTTTGTGCTTAATCTTGATTAGCTAAATTATTTGACATGTCATTTAGTTTGTGATATCTAGGATTGTTCTAATTGCATATTAATCATCTTAGATAAGCATATAGGGTTTCCCTTGCTCTATGTTGCATTTTGATATTCATATATTCACTTAGGGTGTTATTCTCTTCATAGAGAAAGTAAGTCTTGTGTGTAGCATCCGGGATTAGGTTGCTTAGATCGCAGGCAAATTGGACTAGGTTCACTCATACCGGGATTAGGTAGGTGTGTGATTACTTCCAGGATTAGGTTGTAATCGTTTTACACATTTAGTGGATTCGAGGTTCGAGTGTGGCTTACTTACTAGCCAGTGGTTTTTCCCGTGAGGGTTTCCACGTAAAAATTAAGTCTTATTTAATTTTCGCATTTTATACTTGATTTGTTGCTTTATCTATTTAGGGGTAATTTCGTAATTTTGACTTAATACGAAAAATTGGGTAATAAGCTTAAAATCTATTCACCCCCTCTAGATAGTTTTATACACACCGTGCTATATTTAGTTTCACTATGTTTACCCAACCCTATTGGAAAGTACAAAATCCCTCAATGATGCAAAGCCACCATATATTGGACAACATACAAAACCAACATCGATGGTAGATTAGAAATTCCTCAAGAGTGCATACACATCCCATGTACCTCGCTCGTTTGGAGTCTATGTCTATCCATACGTCTAAGCCTACCAATATAGAAGCCAACTCCTTATCCAAGGCACTCATGCCTCTAAGGAGCCTCCCATGCATGACTATCCGGACCTTCCCTATCCTAGCCATGACTTCTTACTTGGTTATCCAGACCTCACGTTCTAACCAAGGCTTCCTTACTTGACTATCCGGACACCTCGTCCTAGTCAAGACTTCATGCCTTTTACAAGGACTTCCTAGTGTGATTATGTGAATGCAAATGACGCAAATAATCAATTCAACATAGAACATGTGATCAATATATTCCATAGAACAACTAGACCTAAACATATGAGAACACAAGTAATGTAATCTAGATGCCAAAACATGAATTTAACCTAGAGCATGTGACAAACAACTAACACAAAAGCTCATAGTTTCATTCACACAAATAACCCTTGAATAAATCATATACATGAAGCACATATTCAAGATGTCATAAACATACACAAAAATGCTAGAATCATAAAATGTATTCAATGAATATTTAGCCAAAGATTTAGAGCAAGGATATAATGATAAATCAATTAAATCCTAGATGTCTCTAAAAACACATACAAGAGCATTAATCCTAGATTTTATCAATCAAAGGATCAAAACACATTTCAAGGATTATTAATCATAAAATAATTCAATCAAGTCACAAATAATCCTAGATATCAATCTAATCACAATACAACTCTCAAACATGTGAAAAACCTAGAATCTAAGAAACTAGTTCACATATGTCTCTAAATAGACTTTTGATTAGGATTGATTATGAAGCTATATTTCTCAATAGCATTCACCATACATATACATACATATATAAGAAGAAACCCCAAGCAAATTGAAGGTTATAAAAGAAGAAATCTCAAAGATATGAACACTACCTCAATCTCATGAGCTGGTTTGGATTTCTGAGTAGAACCACACTACAAATCAATCAAACAGCTGCAAGACCACTTGGAAAAGGTAGAGGACTTGATTATGAACAATCTCCAACTTGAATCACTCAATTCCGACTTCGTATGAGAAAGTTATGGTGTTTGGAAGGTGAGAAAAAGTTGAGAGAAAATTCTGTTCTAAGGATTTTCTAATTTTTCTTCTTAGAATGAAATGGAGATAATTGGAAATATTTAAAAGTAAGAGAGAGAGAGGGAATAAATCGGCCAATGGAGGCATGCCACGTCAGCACTCCATGTGGGGCGTGTGTGGCACACTTGGACAGAGGGCTGTCCAGCCCGTGTGTCACACGTGGCCCACACGTGGACACCATGGCTTGGCCTTTGGCCGAGCAACCTTCTCCCGCGCTCCGCTCGCGTTCTTCGACCGTATTCGGGCCTTCGAACTCCAATTTTGAATCCGTCTTCAGATTACAAATCGTGACTCCCTCACGCACAACGAAAACTATGAAACTTTGACAAAAGGTTGAGAAATCATCTCGGAATACAATGACGAAAACAACTCAACGAATGAGAACGAAACGTAGCATAGCTACATCGTTTGAACTCAAAACCTAATGAATGAGTAACCAAAATGACCGGGACTCAATAAGGAATCATAAGAGATCATGTTCAAGTCCAAAAACAAAAATATGGAAATAAATAAACACAAAATCACACACATATGCCATTTCCTAGACATAGTCCTAGAACATGCAAATAACAATGTTTATCAAATTAAATCTAATGCATGTGCATATATTACCAAGTGTGTGAAAGTGATATATAAATTTTTTTCAACCATGCAGGGACACAAATGAATGCCATGTGTGTGTGTGTCTAGCCTTGTAAGAGAAATGAGGTCTTATATACCTTTGTAGACTGATGAATCACATTTCTCTTTGAAGCCGGCATCTTGCATGAGTTGTGGCCAAGTCTTTCTTTGACACCTTGAATCTTCAATACTTAGACCACTAAACATTACAAGAGAACATCGTTTTGATATAGAATACATGCCAAGACAAACCAAAAACCTAACAAAAAGGAAGCTTGGAAATGCCAAGTCATTGGAGCCTAGCACTTGCAAAGAAGAAGTTCTTCATCTTAGTTCATTTCTTGCAACTCTATCTCTTATACTTTTGCATTTGCTATGGTTTGTCTTAATTTATTATCTCAAATGACTTGGATGTGTAATATGAGCTAAACACTTTTATGCCAGAGTTATGATGATACCAAACCCTTAATCTTTCGTAATGATTTGTCTAATCTCTTTTAAAGTGCTTGTGTTATAATATGGATATTTTGTGTGCTTAATGCTTTTGCTTGATTGATTATCTTGTAAATGATTTATTGGTTGTGTGAATGAACTGAGAGGTGACGCGCTAAACGTGCTCGTCACAATATCCACTATATATGATCAGTAAGGTAGAGATACGCAAGGCTGGCGTATAGGGATCGTGTGTGTGCCCCATCGTGCTAGATTAGCCTAAATATATCTGGTATGTTTGTGTGTGATTTCTATTGCTCGAAAGAGATTAGGAGTTAGTCAAATGGGGCACGAACCTATAACGAATACTTGCGTAATTTGGGAAATTAGGCAAGTCGAATTCTTAATTAGAAGGGTGAGGTGGATTCTAAATTCTAGCATTATTTCATCATATTACAAATATCGTTCTCTTGTGTGATTTACTTAATCTGTTGAATACATGCTTAGAATTATCTTTAGATTAATTTAGTGATAAGTTTGGAAATCATTCAATTGTATTGTTCAAATAGTACGCATGCCTTCGAACGCCAGTAATCATTAAATCCCTTAGTCTCTGTGGGATGTTTCCCTACTCTATCATTGCACTACATTTCTACCTTGTACTATTGCGAGCGTGATGAACTGATGATTTGTAGCGATCAGTTGACAAAGCTGAGATTTCTAGGTTGAGATGGTTTATAAAGAAATTCTGAATGATATATATTGAACAATCAATTTTTTTTTTTTAAGACAAATCATTACAAATCCATTCAATTCCACACAATTCTATATAAAAGTCCAATGAACTATTTACACAATTCAGTCGAAATCCATGGATTTGTAAATTCCACCAAAATCCATCAAACTCCAACGAAATCTAAATTGATTACACCCCCCTTAATTTTTGTTTCTCATGCTTCTCTTTTAATTATAATTTTTCTCCTCTTATTTTTTTTTTCTCTAGCTTAATTTTAAGGGTGCCGATATTGACACCCATAAATATGATAAGTACACCCATATTTTAATAAAAAAATTTAATTACAAAAAATATCCTAATAGAAATTTACCAACGAGGACAAATTAGTTTAATTAAAAATAAACAAAATACTATGTACACTTATTAATTACACATGTATCTTATACTATATCTCTTTATTAAAAAAAAAAAAAAAAAAAATGATAAACCATAATTTAGAAAAAATTAGCACTATGTCATATCATGAGCTTTTCTTATTGAATAACATAATACACAAGAGATGATCCGATATATCCACACTCCCATCGATCTTGTTATGCAAGGAAGGATGAAAAGAAAACATTACACAAATTTGAGGTTGCTATGTAACAGCTGGAAAAAGACCATTAAGAACAACAATTTCAATTCAAATGACTGGATTGCAGCAAACACTAATCAGTAGTCATAACATAGGTGACCTTGTCACCTATAATGTTCTTGTTGTTCCTAATAGCCTTCCCCAGCCATCACATATAGCAAACTCAAGCCGTAACATAGCAAACTCAAACTACATTGATTTTTGGGTAAGAATTAGATCAATAGAACGAATTGGTAATTTTGAACTTCGTATCTCCAACCAGAATCCTTTGGATTTGAGTGGGGCGAGGAGGATAACTGCCATTTTTTTTCCATGAAAAAAGTTATAAAATGTAGGCTGGGTTGCTTCTCAACAGATTAATTTTGTTTTTATTTATATTTTTTAGCCTGAAAAACTTAAGAATTTATCATTTATGAAATTTGGTGCGTTAATTACTTAATAGGGTTTATAAATAAAATGTATTAAAATGAATACATTCATTTAAATAAGGGTATTATTGGCATTAAGATGGGTGTTTATAGTAATGATTTAATTTTAAATTTTAGATATGGGTGTACTTATAAATATGGGTGTGCTTATCATATTTATGGGTATCAATATCCGTACCCTAATTTTAATCTTTTATTTTCTCTATGTGTTTGTGGCCGGACAGCCCTAAACAATATCCACCGATGTCAAACACACTCACGGACAGCCCACGCACAAGAGAAACAAACAAACCAATCTGTCTCACACAAGAACAAATAAATATAGATTATCTAATTTTCCAAGGGATACATATATCACCACCCTTAGTAAACTAGCATAAACGGCTCACCACCAAGACTAATCTAAAGGGATACAGTAACACCACCCTCTCAACCAGCCGAGGATACAGAACCAATGAAAAACTCACCACTCTAAAGGAATCCACCCAAGAGATACAGAGTTTGGAGAATAAAACTCAAAGAGTTCTAGCTTTCATTAAAATTGATCAAAAGGTTCTTCAATCTGACTTACAAGACACTTTAAATAGAAAGACATGACTTGGAACAGCCCTCCAAGCATGGGAAACATAAAACATAAAAGCTTACAGTTGATAACAAGAAGAAATAAAAGCTAAAGTTGATTAAGAAACTTGGAAACAAGGAAAGACTCTTTAGACCTCGAGATCAGTTGAATTTGAGCACCAAAACGAATTCAGTCATAACTCTCTCTTGGGACCTTCAAATGGCTTATTTCAAAATACGAAATTGAAGTTAAGAGGCTGATCTTTCCAATGACATCAGACACTTCAGCTAATTCATCTGGAATCAAAAGTTATGAAGTCACGAAACTGCCCCTCGAACATGACCTGATGCTTAACAAATTAAAGTGAGAATTTGAAGTCCATTTGTGTCTTGAACTGATGTCATGCAATGGGACACTCCCGTGTCAATCTCCCTAGGTTGGAAAAGACTTGACCTCAAGTCTGAAATGTTAGCATCACCATGATAAGGAGCCAAATCAGCTACATTGAAAGTTGGTGACACACCATAAGAATCTAGTAGCTCGATCTTGTATGCATTCTCCCCAATGTGTTGAAATACTTTAAAAGGAACATCAGCTCTAGGCTTTAGCTTACCATATTTTCCTTTTGGGAAACGATCTTTACTAAGATGAATCCACACCAAATCTCCTTCCTTGAACTTTATATGCTTGCGGTGCTTGTTCTTATTTTTTTTGTACTTCTCATTCTACTTCACAAACTTCTCTCGAACTTAAGCATGCAACTTCTTGATCTCACTAGCTCTAGCATCAGCATCTCTACTGAAATCTTTGTTAGAACCAATGGGAACCAAATCCAAAGGGCTGATAGGATTCTTACCATACACCACCTCAAACGGGCTATGATTGGTGCTTTGGTTTTTTGAGCAATTGTAAGCAAACTCGATTTGAGGTAAGATCAAATCCCATTGCCTAATATTCTTCCCCACATAACACCTCAAAAGATTTCCCAAGCTGCGATTAACAACCTCTATTTGTCCATCAGATTGTGGATGGTAAGATGAGCTGAAATTGAGGCTAATACCAAGCTTCCTCCAAAGTGTTCGCCAAAAATGACTCAAAAACTTTGAATCATGATCTGAAACAATTGTCTTTGGAACACCATGAAGCTTCACAATCTCTTTGAAGTACAAATCTGAAATATAAGAAGCATCGTTAGTCTTGTTGCAAGGAACCAAATGAGCCATCTTCGAAAATCGATCAACAACCACCATGATAGAGTTTTTGTTCCTTTAAGTTCTAGGTAAACCCATCACAAAATCCAAACTAACATCTTCCCAAGGAGCATGAGCTACTGGCGGTGGTGTGTACAACCCCATATTTTGTCCATGAGTCTTCGCCACATGACATACCCTACACTGCTGCACATGTCTAGCTACATCTCTCATCATCTTAGGCCAATAAAACTTTTCTTCCACAAGAGCAAGAGTCTTGTCTCTCCCGAAATGACCACCTATCCCACTGTCATGAGCTTCTATAATAATGGATTGCCGAAGTGAACATTGAGGCACACACAAATAATTGGCCTTGAATAAATACCCATCATGCTTCAAGAACTGCTCAAACGGACCCCTTTCACACTCTTGCCAAATGCTACCAAAGTATGGATCAGCTGCATACAATTCTTTCAAGATCTCAAACCCCACTACTTTAACTTCCATTGTGGACAGCAAGGAATGCTTCCTACTCAAAGCATCAACCACTACATTTTGAACACCTGCTTTGTGCTTAATTGTGAAGTTGTAAGCTTGAAGAAACTCCACCTATACTGCATGTCTTCGATTGAGCTTATGTTGGCTGTTGATAAACTTCAAGGCTGGATGATCTGAATAAAGAGCAAATGGTTTAGCAAGAAGATATTGACTCCAATGACTAAAAGCTCTATAGATTGCATAGAACTCCTTGTCATAGGTGGAGTATTTCTTGCGAGAATCATTCAGCTTTTCACTAAAGAATGCAATCGGCTTTCCTTCTTGACTTAGAACAGCACCAATACCCTCATTTGAAGCATCACACTCAACCTCAAACACCTTTGCAAAATCCGGAAGTGAAAGGATTGGAGCTTCTGTCACCTTTGTTTTAATCAGCTCAAAGCTTCTTCTAGTCTCTTTTGTCCACTTAAAACCATTTCCTTTCAAGCACTCAGTGATAGGAGCCACAATAGAACTGAACCCCTTAATAAAACGTCGATAAAAAGACGCAAGTCCATGAAAGCTACGGATGTCATGGAGTGTCTTTGGCTTAGACCAACTCAGAATAGCCTCCACCTTGCTAGGATCCATCTCAATTCCATCTTTAGATACTACATACCTCAAGAAAATTAGGCTCTCCGTAAAGAACTTGCATTTCTTCAAATTTGTATAGAGCTTCTGCTCTCTCAAAATGTCAAAGAGCTGTCGCAAATGGTTCAAATGCTCTCCCTCATCTTTGCTGTACACAAGAATATCATCAAAATATACAACAATAAAGTGCCCAATGCAAGGTTTAAGGATATGGTTCATGAATCTCATGAAAGTGCTAGGAGCGTTAGATAACCCAAATGGCATCACCATCCACTCATATAGGCCATCTCTAGTCTTGAAGGCTGTTTTCCACTCATCTCCTTGTCTCATTCTGATTTGATGGTAACCACTCCGTAAATCAATCTTTGAAAAAATTGTTGCCCCATGAAGTTGATCAAGCAAATCATCAAGCCTCGGAATCGGAAAGCGATAATCAATTGTTATCTTGTTCACAGTTCTGCTATCAATACACATGCGCCACGAACCATCTTTCTTAGGCACCAAAAGAGCTGGTACTGCACATGGACTCATGCTTTCCCTCACCATTCCCTTGGCTAACAATTCATCCACTTGACATTGCAACTCTTCATGCTCTTTAGGACTCATTTGATAAGCTGTTTTGTTTGGAAGGGTTGCACCTGGAACAAAGTCAGTGCAATACTGAATGTCTCTCAATGGTGGTAAACCAGGTGGTAACTCATCCTGAACCACATCAAAGAATTCTTCAAGAATAGTCTTTATAATTAGCGGAGGATCATTGTTCCCCTCATTTTCTTCCACCACAAATAGCACATACACTTCACCCCCTTGCATTAACTCTCTCCTGCAATCAACTTGAGTAAGCAAGTTATTTCCCTCTCCTTTAGAAGGTTTGGAAACCTCTTCTGGCTTACTAGGACCCAACATAATCTTAACACCATTTGTTATAAAAGAGTACATGTGTTTAAAACCATCATACAACACACACCTATCATAATGCCAAGATCTCCCTAGCAGTAAATGACATGCATCTATAGGAGCCACATCACACCTGAAAACAAATTAACGATGTGTTTAAAACTATCTAGAGGGGGTGAATAGATTTTAACCCTTTTTACTAAATTTTCACGTTTAGTCAATTTACGAAAATATCCCCAAACTAGTCAATAAAACAATCAAGTGTAAATGTGCAGAAATAATAAATGACACTTGATTTTTACGTGGAAACCCTCAACAGGGAAAAACCACGGGCTGGTAAGTGTGCCACACTCGAACCTCGAATCCACTAATTGTGATAACGTTTACATCCTAGGTTGACCTCAACCATGCTCAGACTATAACCCGCTACCACTACCCGCAGGCCTATAAAAGTGGACCTAGTCCAATTGCTCGATCCTCGAAGTCACTACTTGTAATGATGTCCACAGCCTAGGTTGACCTCAACCATTTTCAGCCTGTAACCCACTACTACTACCCGCAGGCCTATAATAGCAACCCTAGACCAAGACTTACTTCTCCGAAGAGCTCAACACCCTAAGTGAATATGCAATAATATCCAAATATGCAAGATAGAGCTAGGGTACTCTAGATGCTTACCTAGGATTATATGATGACAATAAAATCAATCCTAGATATGAAAATAGCTATATGTCATGGTATACAACTTTAGCTAAGTAAAGGATAACCAATCCTAGATACAAAGCAATCACAAATAACCCACAAACATTCAAAAGATTAACTAGTTGATTAAAAAAAAATCTATCAACCTAGTTATCAATAAATCACACAAGAATGTTTATGGCATAGCTTTTAGGCAATAATGACCTAATCAATTAAGCTATCAAAAATAATCTCAATCATATAATGAGATTAATTAGCTAGATATAAAATAGGCATGAAAACCTAGCTAACATAAATAACCCAATCAACACATAATCTCAATCATGTATGTAGAAATTACTCAAAGAACATACAAGTGATGAAAGAGATAAATTGATAAGTAAAAACACTAAGATTAGATGAAATTAGTGTTTAACAAATCATACCATGTGTGTTGAAGAAGACCCATGCATTAGCACATACTAAATGAACCTAGATGATGCCTAGATGATGATTTGTGCATGTGGGAATGGGTTTAGAGAGATAAAGATGTAATCTTTAAGCTTTTTCTCTCCAGTCTCTCTTTCTCTCTCAAGAATATGGAGCCTCTCTCTCTAGGGTTTGATTTTGTGGCTCAGCCCTCAAAATGATGAGAAAGATATGTATTTATAATGCCCAAGTGAAACTATATCGTTTTGGAAGAAATGGAAAAATTATGGACATTTTCGCGGTACACGCGTTAGTGCAGCGGCTCAAGATTTGAGCGCTTCGAAACATGACCAAACAACATCAAAACCTTTCGTATGATATATCGTTGGAAAAGTATGGATGTCTAATTTCTACTTGGTTTTACAGAATGACATTTCGATGTCTGTAGAAAAAGTTATGGTCAATTGAGTGACCAAAGGTCAGAAACGGATAACAACAGAGTTGCCCTATTTTGGTTGTAACTTTGGAGATTTTAAAACCTATCCAAACAGTCATGCAATATTACAAATAATATACCATTGGAAAGGTATGAGTGTCTAGTTTGTATAGAAATTTTCAAAACTCATTTTGAAGCTTTGTGTAAAAAGTTATGGCCATAAGACCATACATAGGTCAGTTTTGAAAATCATTTAAACATTGAAATCCAATATTTTGAAACTAGACACTCTACTCCAAATAACCAAACCAAAACTACCACTTATCCAAGAGAAGAATGAGACCTTCTCAAGTGGTCAACCATCGCACTAAGACATGCACACCATTGTGCAAGCGCGGACGTTTCTGATCACACAAACGGAAACGAATTACACCACACTTAAGACTAATCATGAAGTGCAAGTGTGGGAAGTGAATGCATCCTAATGCCTAAACATGTCATGGCATTTCAATGAACAAGATGCAATCACTTAAACATGCATGAATAGAATTCATGGCTGTGCATCCAAATGCCTAAACATGTTGTGGCATTTCAATGAACTAGATGAGATGCAATCATTTAACATGCATGAAGAAACTTCATGGCTTTGCATCCTAATGCCTAAACATGTTGCAGCATTTCAATGAACTAGATGAGATGCAATCATTTAACATGCATGAAGAAACTTCATGGCTTTGCATCCTAATGCCTAAACATGTCATGGCATTTCAATAAACTAGATGCAATTAAATAAACACGTATGAAGAGATATTCAACAATTATGAATGCACACATATGAAAACACACAACATATAAGTATAAGAAATATGCATGAGTTGTGAGTGTGTGCAACTATGATCTCTTCAAAGCATGTAAGCACTAGAATTTACCTTTGGTGTTTCTTCTCTTGAGGTCTTGAGAGGGCCATTGAACTTTCACCAATTCCTAAGCTACCCTTACTACAAGCCCCACATGTTGTTTGTCCATGAAATAAGCCAATCAATAATTGAGAATCCTTACAATCTCCCCCTTTGGCTATTTCATGACAAAACCACCACTCACATTAATCCTCACAAAATAAAAGCTAAGGGTCAACAATAAAGCTTGTAGGGATGTGGGTGCTTGCCATGAGTAGTGCACTTGGTGTGGAACACATTTTTTCTCACCCAATCTTCCTCTTCCTCTTCTCGAACCATACTCAAACTCCTTTGACGAACAGAGAAGCACCTTTATCTCCATAAGTCACATCTTTTGTAACCTTTTCATTCTCATACTCACCTTCTTTCAAATCTATTGCTAAGTCATCTTCATCACTGTCTTCTTCAACTAATGAAACGATCTTGCGATTTGGACACTCAGAAGCGATATGCCCAAACCCTTAGCACTTGAAACACCTGCAAGAATTTATATTAGAAGAACTAGGCTGTTGTTGTTGCTTAGACACCACACCTTCTCCTTTTGATGTTGAAACTTTTGTATTGGTTTTGGTTGCTGCAGTAGGCTTAGAACTTGAAGTGCCTCCTTTATTAGTAAAGCCTTCCCTTGAACCATACTTAGAACCTTGCTTTGCATCTCCTTTTGTTGCTTCTCCACCTTAAGAACAAGCTTACACACATCATTAAGACTCCAATATGGTTGTAGCTGTACCACATTAGAAATCTCATAATTTAAACCACCAAGATAACGCACCATGGACTGTTCTTCCGGCTTCCCTACGTCTCCTTTCAACATGAGATTATCGAACTCAGTAGTATATTCTGCCATTGAAAGGTCTCTTTGTCGAAAGTTGTTGATCTTCAAGAAGATGTCCTGTCGATAATTATCTGGAAGGTATTTCCTCTTCAACTCCTTCTTCATCTTCTCCCATGTAAATATCCTACTTCTCCCATCTCTTTCTCGTTGTCTCTTAAGATTCTCCCACCAAAATGATGCATGCTTCCTAAGCTTGATGGCAACAAGCTTTACCTTCTTGTTCTCGGGCACATCTTGATAATCAAAGATACGATCTACCGCATTCAGCCACTCTACTAACTCGTCTGGTTGCATTTTTCCTTCAAACTCTAGAATCTCAACTTTTGCATTGAAAGCACAATGTTTCTCACGATCCCTCAAGATATAATGCCTCAAATCACGTGGATGAAGAGGAGTACTATCATCAGAAACATGGTTACGCGTTTGATGGAAAGGATTAACATCAACACCATCATCTTCGAATTCTTCATTCTCATCATGATCGTGATTCTCGTAGAGATGCAAACGTTGCTGGAGTTGATGGATTTACTGTCTCAAATCATTCATAATAAGGTTTCGTTGATTCACTTGAGGAGCTGTCTCTTCATCAATAGTTGGCATGCGACGATGACCAGCCATTGATATTACAAAGCAAACGAAGAGCAACCTAAAGCTCTGATACCAATCTGGTGCCAGACAGCCCTAAACAATATCCACCGATGTCAACACACTCACGGACAGCCCACACACAAGAGAAACAAACAAACCAATCTGTCTCACACAAGAACAAATAAAGATAGATTAACTAATTTTCCAAGGGATACAGATATCACCACCCTTAGTAAACTAGCATAAACGGCTTACCACCAAGACTAATCTAAAGGGATACAGTAACACCACCCTCTCAACCAGCCGAAGATACAGAACCAATGAAAAACTCACCACTCTAAAGGAATCCACCCAAGAGATACAGAGTTTGGAGAATAAAACTCAAAGAGTTCTAGCTTTCATTAAAATTGATCAAAAGGTTCTTCAATCTGACTTACAAGACACTTTAAATAGAAAGACATGACATGGAACATCCCTCCAAGCATGGGAAACATAAAAAATAAAAGCTTACAACTGATAACAAGAAGAAATAAAAGCTAAAGTTGATTAAGAAACTTGGAAACAAGGAAAGAATCTTCAGACCCTGAGATTAGTTGAATTTGAGCACCAAAATGAATTCAGTCATAACTCTCTCTTGGGACCTTCAAATGGCTTATTTCAAAATACGAAATTGAAGTTAAGAGGCTAACCTTTCCAATGACATCAGACACGTCAACTAATTCATCTAGAATCAAAAGTTATGAAGTCACGAAACTGCCCCTCGAGCATGACCTGATGCTTAACAAATTAAAGTGAGAATTTGAAGTCCCTTTGTGTCTTGAACTGAGGTCATGCAATGGGACACTCCTATGTTAGTTTGTCAAGTCGTAAGTTTATTAAGGAAAATTATCAAGATATCAAAATCTTGATTCATAACAACATCTTCTCTATGGTCTGAAATTTCAATCAAGTTAATTATGATTTGGTGTAATGAAGATAATTACAAATTTACAGTGCTTAGCTAAGTATCTTATGAAGTTTTAAGGTCTTCTAAGAATACTCCCTTAAATGGTTCCTTAATTAAGCTAAAGGGGGTCTCCAAAGAAGACTGTTGGAGATGCTCTAAGCTCCACTAAATTCTAATTAAGAAAGTCATTAAGGGATCTTTTGGAGCAGTAAAAATTGCAGCTCTTCCCTTAATTAAGGTGGGTGTATTCAATTAAGATTCTTGAGGACAATTAAAAACATTTTTTAAGTGACAGATTTTCATGGATTTCTACGGATTTTTATAAATCCACATGGACTTTTATTGATTTGTTTAGACATCTGTCTCAGACTTTTATGGATTTGTTTAGACATCTATCTCAGACTTTTATGGATTTGTTATCTCCGACTTCTATTATAGATGGAGAATTATACCACTATATGACCCAATAACACAATATATACACTCAACCAATATGATCTATTAATACACTTTCCAGTACTAACAACAATCTCTGCTTTCTTCCTTTTCTCTTCTATTACTTTTCATCTCCTTAATCAGCTATTTCCATTTCCAGTTCTCCATTTGGACTTTGCTTATGGCTTCGCTATAGTTTTTTTTTTTTTTTCTTCCATGTATTATGTTTCAATAAGACAAACGTATCACGTTATCTATATAATAATTTAATAACATACGTTTATACATCCATTTATAAATTTAATTAAAAACCATCATTTTTAAGTAAATAAATGTTGATTGATTATTAGGCATTTTTTTTCAAAACTGTTTGAATATATAGGACGAGCTTATCATGTATCATGTCATCAATACACTCATACAATATAATTAGTATGTGTAATAAGGTCAGGTGGTAGCATGCATGCGTTATGGCTTTAATCATTAGAGCGTTAGCAACATCAAGCATGTCTGCTGTTGATATCATCACAAATGAAAATTTGTATAGGGTGATTAACGATATATAGTTAGAATTAGGCAAATCGATCAATAAGATAGATGATCACAAGAATATTGTTTTCTCTTTAATTTCAATTGCTTTGATCATGATTCCTTCATTCAACGTTTAAACTTCAAAGAATCCATTTAATTTGCAATATGCTACCCGTGATTTTTCATTTCAAGGTGGAGACCAAATTCAACTACTATAGTATCAATATCCCTATTTAAAGGCTAACTAAATAATTCTTCACATCACTACATGATTCTTTAATGGGAGAGCGAACAGAAGAGATTGTCTACTTTTGACAAGAAAGAGCAACAATCTGTATCTATATGTGTTCATCACTGAGAAATTTGGATGCAAAACAGAGATCTTCTACTTTCATTTGGGCGAAAATGGGCAAGTTCCATTGCTTATAATAGAGTCGTCGGCATCTAATTAATCAAATTTTGAACTAGTCACTGCCACTGCCACTGCCACTGCCAATGTGATTTGATGAGATATTTTGCTGGCTGAACCATATAAGATCCGACTAAGCGTACTATTTCCAATTGCTGCCTTGTGCTTTTTGGTAATTAGAGATTTGTGAAATATGCACCTCACTCACAATTATGTGCAATTAGCCAAAACAAACTATTGATTCATATCAGATAATAGTTTTTCAAGTGCTTTAGATGACAGTGGGATGTATAAGCAATCATGGCCATCCGAATGCCTTCTAGTCTTCACCAAATTGTGATCTTTAAATTCTATCAAATGGGAGTTCAGAGTAACCTGATTGCTTACCAGGAAGCGTTCTCGAGAGAATATGTACAGATTATCAATTAGCATGCCTTCCTCATTAGGATGAGACAGCTGATATTCTGCAAGAATTTTGAAGACACTCTGAGCATTGGGTGTCAAACTTTGTAAAACTATTGCAGTTGTTTTGGCACTTTGAGCTGAATCGTCGTGTGCAAGAATCAAAGGGAAGAACATTCCTTCAACCTTGTATGGTGCAAAAGTAGGGACATGATACCAACACCAGTTAAACTTCGTGTCAACCATTTTCTTGTCCCACACTATCAACCAACCCAAGACAAAACTATTAAAGTAGAGTCATTGAAATACCATTCAGAATATTTTACTGCAATGTTACACATCTGCATTTCTTTAATGTAGACAATAATGAAGAAATAATTGAGCTAATAGCTTAAGGCACAAGAGGAGAACTTTGTTCTCAGACTGTTGTATCGTCGATGTTGGCTCTGCTTAATTATATATATACAATATTTTTACTATATATATATATATATGTATCAAACTCATTATTCTCAAAGAACTTTTTCATTAGATTGTAGTCGAAAAATCAACATAGGAAGATCATCACTTAGGATTATTTGAGCAAAGAAGAAGTGAGAAGAAACAACATGTTTCTGTTTTGAGAGAGAGAGAGAGAGAGAGAGAGAGAGAGAGAGCAAAGTCCACCAAAATCTTTGGGGAGAAGGCCGGACATGTTATGACATTTGATATTTATATCTCTCACCATCAAGTCCACCAAAATCCATGACCTAAGAAAATCCTTTAAAATCTAGTCTTAGTTGAATACACCTTGATTCTTGTAGACATTTTTAAAGTCTCAATTCAATACACCCGGATTTGGAAGGATTCTTTAAAAGTCCATAGAAATCTGAATTGAATACCACTGGATTAATATAGACTCTTTTAAAGTCTTTAAATGTCCGAATTGAATACATCATGATTTATAATGTCTTTAAATGTCAACAAAAATCCTAATTGAATACACCCCTATTGTTATAGGGGTTTTTTCGACAGCATGACACGTCAGCAAAGATAGCGGGTAATACGGAAATACAGTGATTCCACATCATAAAAAGTCAAATGTGAGACAAGTTATCAAAAGGGTCAACATGAATGCATGACATCACCATATGAGGGGCCATCTGTAGATGGAATATGGTTGGCTAAAGACCTGTTCGGCCAAGGGTTTCAATCAGCCAAGTCTACTCGGCCAAGATTCCACTCGGCCAAGACTCTACTCGGTCAACATTCCACTCGGCTAGAAGTCTACTCGGCCAAGATTCCACTCGGCCAACATTCTACTCGGCCAAGATTCTACTCGGCCAACATTCCACTCGGCTAGAAGTCTACTCGGCCAAGATTCCACTCGGCCAAGATTCTATTCGGCCAACATTCCACTCGGCTAGAAGTCTACTCGGCCAAGATTCTACTCGGCCAAGTCTGCTCGGCCAAAAATCAGTACTTAGCCAAAAAGGGGAAATACAGCCTTACCAAGATAGGCCATATCAGGAAGAGATCTGCAAAGATACGGAATCTTAGGATAATATTCCAATAAGGAAATATCCTTATTTCCTCTCCAGTACCAGAGAAATCTAATCAAGAAAGAACTGTAAGCTTCTAGAAGGATACACACCAAATAGGAAATGGGTCCTAATTTATCTACTCTACAAGAATCCTACAAAGACTCTAATTAATGAGTCCACCTTTTATACGACAGAAACTAGGGCAACCCTAGATCAAACCCTATAAATACATCAATGTATTCATTATATCGGGGGGATGATCATAAGCAATTATTTGAGAGAAAGCGAGTATTGAGTGTGTAATCCTTATATTCATAGTGGATCACTTCTCGCCGTCACCGGCACCGTGGATATTTCCCCGCCTTGGGGTTTTACCACGTAAAATATGTGTTATACTTGCTCATCTTTTATTTTTCTACTTTCAATACGTTTATCTTCAGGTTTCACCAACCTAAATCGTTGACCGGTTGACCATCGAAAAATCACCGTCAACAATTGGCGCTAGAAGGAGGGGGTGGAGAACTCAACTTCGAGAAACCCTCATGAACACACCACAGAAGGAACTCTGATGTAGATCCAACACTTGTAGCACCCAACAAACGACTATTGGAAGTGCTAGGGAGTGGATTAACTACAGAGCCGCAACCGTGACCAATTCCAGAGGAAGAATATTGTGAAAGCAATACTCAAAGCTTCAAAGTATCAAGAATCCGTTCGAGGAATTGCTTTCGCATTCTGACAGCTTACAAAAGAAAAGAGGAGAGCTGTCCAGAATCGCGAAATTACTGACCAATACGCACTAAAATGGGCATATCTCCCTCTACAGAAGTCAGATTCATGAACTGTTAAAACCATTGGAAACTAGACATCCAAGGCTTTCCGAAAATATATGGTTCGTATCCTAGTTCAATCTGAACAATATTTGGTGGCTCCCGCAATATTGAAGAAACCAGATCGCTCACAGATTTCTGATCTAACCATCGAACACTAAAATAGGCATATCTCCCTCTACAGAAGTCGAAATTGCGAGCCGTAAAAACCATCAGAAACTAGACATCTGGACCTTTTCAGAAATATAAGGTTCGCAATCTAGTTCAACCTGTGGAATATTTTATGATCCCCGAAACATTGAAGGAAGTGATTCACGGAGGATTTTCCAACTTGACCACCAGTCGCTAAAACAGAGACAACTCTCTCCAAAGAGCATGGAATCATGAACTGCGAATTTCGCTGTAAAATAGACGTATAGATCTTTCTGAGGATATGTGGGTCTCAACACAATTCATCCCGAGAAATATTTGACGACTTCCGGAACGTTGCAGTTCAGCATAAAGTTTAAAACACCCAATGTCAATTCTCAACTAAGCCCACTCGGCCCTTCATCAATGATCCAATGGTAAAATGACTACTCCAGGTTCGGTAAGTGGCTGAGGTTAGTCAATTTGCAGTCTAATTTTATGATTTCATCTACATTGTGCAAACAAGGAATATATGCATAGTTACATAAATAAAAGTGAAAACTAACCAAATAATGATTATTCAAGATTTAATCAGGACTTCGATCTTGATAAAATCATTCGGATTCGGGGGTATGTTTTCACTTAATTATTATTATTATTGATATCGTCTTGCATCAATAACTGTATAGAATATCAGGATTCTTAAATCTTATACTATGAATACACTCCTAATTTGTTGAAATTAGAAGTTGCATATTGTGCTTTTCTATTAAAATATTTGCATGGATTGCCTTGACTTGGGAGTGCATTGCCGAATAGATTCAGTCGGCAGCAAGTATGTAACATGATTATTATTATTCTAGATTAATAATAGTAAAACATACTGATTGATGTTTAATATTTGTGATACTTTGATTAACCAAACAATAATTCGATTGAGTTTATTTGAGACTTTGATCTTGATAAAAAAACGATTGAATATTCATTGTCTAATAAAAATTACCAAGCTCATGACATACATACCTTATTTAGCATATAATTGCTTTGGGCAAACAATACATTACGAATACTACATGGTTGTCAGTGTCATTAATTTAACTCGTTAAATAATAATGAGGTGAGTAACACTGCTGGAGCCTAGATGCAATCGCACTAGTTGTTATATGCACCCTCCATGTGTAATGCTTTTTCACTTGTGATGGGTTGTTCATTTAAATGTTGTGGAAAAGCTTACTCCATGCTATTAATAGTGTTGTGATTTGTTATATTACGATGTTTGAGAGTAATTATAGTCTTTTTTTAATATCTTTCGAGCAAGTGTTATTTAATAAAATTGATCAAGACTTTGATCTTGGTGAGAAATGCTTCCAAAAGCGTTTAAGCAGTACTGAAAGCGTTCGAATAAAAAGGTATGATTTCTCGTAATCGTTATGTTATTTATTATCGTTGGCATCATATTGCATCTTAAATCGATAATATAGACGGGTATCATAGTGATTATTTCTATTTGGAATATTATGAATTTAGCATTGGAATCTCTAGAACTATAAGTATATAATCCATGTTTTTCTATAGAAATTCCTACTAATAAAACAGTGTATGAATCACAATTGATTCGGAGACGCATGTAACATGTACGTGTCAAAAATGTTTTGTTACTTTTCAAACAAAATATGACATCGTTATTGATGTTTAAATTTTCATGATAGTGGTTGGGCTCAACGATATTGGGTTCGACCAATTTGTTCTTTAAATCAAATAAGCATGAGTGTTGAAAAATGTGACTAGAAGTATTTGGTATGCTTGAGACATTGAATATATGTAATCTATATATATTAAATTATATCCGTATCTTCATATCGTTATACTTTCACATACAAATACACAACACACATAACTTTTGTGTAATTCTCTTTATGTTATATTGCGTTCACATGTTATCTACGCATGTTTCTCGTATACAATACATAATACGTGCTCATAAGTCTATAAACATGTAATGCATGCTTAATTACTATGTCTGGCAACTTTTATGGCTCTTATGCGCATATTGTCTATCATACAGGTGTCAAATTTCGACACTAATCACTAATCATTAATAGTACCATGTATGAGTTGATCGCTTCCAATTATTTGGTCTCATTAAAATACATGATTATTATTACTTGTGCAAACTTTACTCACATACTTGGTATAGAAAACAAGTTGAAAGTGCCAGCTCAGGAATCTAGTCTTGCCTCTACGCGCGGGAATTGAATTTCATCTCAACGCGCTTAAAGGTTTCAAAAAAGAGAGACCATGTAGCCTTGGTGACCCGATCGGAGAGGGAAGAGTAGCATTGGCCTCACATTGCCAACTACCTTCATTAATCCAAAATATCTTAATAAAGAAAAAGGGCTCCACTCGGCTCTTCATTACCGACATGTCCAACAATAAAGGATCCAAAGTAATAAGCCTAAACTTCAGGTTCGTAAGCGGCAAAGACTGTGATCTTGATAAAATCACTTTCGAAAGCATTTAACGACATTGTTGAAATCGGTCGGAGTTAAAGGTACATCTTTGTTTAAATGTTATATTATTAATAATTATTATTGTTGACATAATCTTGCAACTCAGTCAATAACTTGGTAGAAAATTGTGGTTCTTATTCTTATATTGAGAACCTGCTGCTAATTTATTAAAATCATGAGTTGCATATTGTATGCTTTTCTATCAAAATATATACTCGTGTTAAAGCGGTGCGTAAATCACCTTGATTTGGAAACGCATCACCGAGCAAATTCAGCCAGCAATAGGTACGTCACATAATTTTTATTGTTGTGCGAATTATGTGAGCATGAATCTGATTAAGTTTAAACACTCTCAAATATTTTGATTTGCCTAAACAGCAAAATCAAAACAAAATTGTGAGGTGTGAAATGTTGAGTTTTTGTGATCAATATGTGTTAAGATATTCACTCACTTCTTCATATATTATTTTCACGCGAGTACACTGTACATATTGTATAACCTTTGTGTACTTCTCAATAAATTGCACTCACGTATTACCTCTGTATGTTTCCCTAACATATATTCTTGGATGCCAAAATTCAAACACTAATCATCAATAATGTTTTATATGAGTTAGTTGTTTTTATTTAATTTGGCCTTCTTATATACGTAACTATTGTTATATGTGAAAATTTCACTCGCATGCTTGGTATAGAAGTCAAGGTAAAAACCTTGGTTTAGAAATCGAGCTTTACCCTTGTGCGCAGGAACAAACTCCATCTCGGCGCACTTCAAACTTCAACCAACAACCGACTATCCCTCGATGACTCAAATAAGGCTGCTTTCCGAAAAGCTTCTTGAGCGGACATGTTAGGAGGAAGACCTTGAGGAAAATATTGAGGATGAGAGCGTCCAATGATAAAAGGTAGGCATATTTGCCATCATACGATTTATATAGCAGCAAAGGTAAAAAGAAGTCAGAAGCCGAAGGCGATTAGCGAGATCATTATGCATTGTTGGGATTGAGCCATTTAAGATACCTTTTTACTAAGGATCAGATAAGAAAGAGCCTACATGGAGACAGCCTTGAAATATCATCCTGACAAATAGGCTTCACTTGCCGCGGAAACTAAAAAAAAAAAAAAAAAAAAGACGCGATGTTGAAAGCACCTATGTTCGAATGAAACATACTTTAACAACTGCTGGGGGGCTAGGGGGTAGCACAACATAGTAAAAAAACAAAAAAAAATTGCAGTTGCAAAAGTAGTTTTAGCGAAGTCATCTCTATCCTGGTGATTCGGCTGATATGTGTATATGGAAAAGAAGATGAACCATAACAAAAGTCGGAGTACAAGAATAAAGCTAGTGGATCGTTCACCCTAAGGAATGTCTGATGATATTCGAGACATCACAACTCTACACTGGCGACCATTACGCAGGTTAGTATTGATTATTGAATTGTCTTGTTTGCTTCCTTGTAGTGATCTAGGGAAACATAAGACATAGTATTATACAAAAGCACAAGGAAAGAACGACTTGCGATTTGAGACTCAGAATGAAAAGGTAACCGATGTCGGATACCTCATCAAGTGGAGTTAGAGGTAAAATCTAAATTATCGCTTAGTCACTTTTTATTCGGCCTATAAATCAAATCGTCTTGGATTTCGTAACCGCATGTTGATGACGAGGAGGTAAAATGTGGGGATACATTTTTGTCACCCTTGCTTATCAAAGTTCTTTGCTGCACTTTTTACATGATACACAACACAAGTAGCTTGTATATTTATTCAAGTATTACACCCCACTTACACATGCTATCTCTGTATGTTTCTTTCATACATAATAAATACAACTCACGTATATACTTGCGAAAATATATACTACTTGTTTTATTAGCATGCTATATGGTTTTTGTATGCAAAACATCCATCAAGAGTCCATGGGTATTCTATCCCGAACAGTAACCATCACCAATAACGTGCATGGATCCAACTATTTTTGTTCGGCATTATTAAAATATATATATTTGTGCAAATTCTACTCATGTGTCTGACAGAGAGACAAGCTGAAAACTTGAGTACAGAAATCGAGGATAGTCTCAATACGCGCAAAACAAGTTTTATCTCAGCGCATGTAGAAATTCGAAGAAAAGGCCAAAGGGGCCAAAATCTTCACTAACATAGGCCGAAGGGGTCATCTTTGGAGCATAAAGCCCGAAGATAGTACTCGGGCGCCATGAAACCGCGAAGAGCGAGTGGATAGTGTCCAAGGGGCGGAGAAGCTGAAATAGCATGCCCGCCGAGCTAATCAGATATGAACGTATCCTTAGTGAAAAGGCAAACCCGAGGCATTAGGATACCTGGAAAACTGCTCGGGGCGCCGCCGGAATATGTCTGGTAAGATGCACAGCTGTGTTGGCCGGTATACACTACTCCAACGATTCGGCAAACCCCTGTAGCAGACAAAACCAAGAGACATCCTAGTTGACTTGTACAGGGGACCTAAGTGTATGGTCGTGGTGAGCCTCGACGTAACACCTGGGTAAAACTGACCAGTTTAATGAGACACTTGGTCGGTCTGGAAATGATCAGTTTAATAAGATACTTGATCATTCTTGAAGAAAAACCGATCAGTTTAATGAGACACTTGGTCAGTCTGAAGATGACCAGTTTAATGAGATACTTGATCATTCTTGAAGCCAAACTAAGGATAATATATTTGTTCAGACCAAGGTAACTAGATACTTGGATAAACCAATCAAGTATAACAAAAACTTGACCTAATAAAACCAATGGATTACTCAAACTTAATGCCAGTTAATGAGATACTTTGTTAAATGAGTTACTCAGCTTAAACAAAGAGACCAATGTTACACTCGGGTAAAAATAAAACAAAATATTTTAAAATATTTTTATTATTTACACATTTACGAGTGTGCAGGTATACCAAATTGATCAAAAAGAATAACTGATTGGGTGCAAATAAAGCACTGTCAGCTCAAAAACTGACTGGGTGCAAATAAAGCGCTGTCAGCTTAAAAACTGACTGGGTGTGAATAAAACACTGTTAGTGATCCGGCCTTGTGGAAAGGGGTAAAGATTTTTCCGCTTATATTGCATCTGTTAAGTTTAAAATATGCAGGTACAAAGCTCCAATGAGCAAGTGCACATAAAAACAGTCAGGAAGCTTTCAAACGCAAGATCTAGGCCACTTGAGCCAAACGCTTTGAGGTTGGCTTGGCTCGCTAAAAATCAAGTAAAAACCCCGAAAGTGGGTAGAAACTTAAATACAGTGAGTCAGGACCCCCCGTGGTGTAAAATAAATACTCAGGACCCCCCGTGGTGTAAAATAAATACTCAAGTTGCCCTGAGCCATAAGCAAACACCTGGAACAATTTGCAAGAAGTACAAAAGCCAATGAGCAATTGCAGAAGAGACAATAATGAACAAAGTCGAATAAAAAAAGATCCAGGCCGAACGCTTGGAATGACTCAACCAAAGAAGAAAAGAATGGCTACCCAAACAATATGCCAAAAGCGTGGCTCCTACCCTGCACGTCGGCATCAACTCAAGAATAACAACGATGCTAGGGGGTAGATTCCAAGCAACATGAACCCCTAGAGAACAAAAGCCCCCAACTCACCATGAGCATGTATATATATATGGCGGTGGTCTCAGGGGGTGGATGCTTTGAAGCACGATCTCTATAGAGCGACATCTTACCTTGCCAAGAGCGACGACATATACCGTATTCTTCTCAGCTTGTGAGGAAAGACACGGCTCAGGGAATTGAAACGTTAATGAGTTCCTCTTATGATCTTCAACCTCGACATCTTCAAGCTGTCTTGAGCCCTAAAACTTCAAAAGATCGTCAGAACTTGCCTTTAAAGGATACGACAAGAAGAAAAGATATTTCGGATAGAAGCATTCTCAGCTATTCAAGTCCTAGAAAATAATTGGAAGCAATTTGGAAGATTTCTTGAGCAAACCCGTGAAAATAGCATCTGCTGATAGGTCAACTTAAAGAATTAAACTGTATCATCTTAGAAGGAACTGGGTTTCGAGCCTTATATGGTTGGAAAGATAAGGAAGTTAGCTTCCCATAGAATTTTACGGTTTGTGATTTTGAGTTTTCTAGAAGGAGTTATGACCATTTTACTACCCAAAGGTTAGCCCAGAATTTCTACACGGGCAGCATCTGCTGATGGGTTAACTTCAAGAATTAAACTGTATCATCTCAGAAGGAACTGGGTTTTGAGCCTTATATGGTTAGAAAAGTACAGAAGTTAGCTTTTTGCAGAATTTTACGGTTTGTGATTTTGAGTTTTCTAGAAGGAGTTATGACCATTTTACTATCCAAAGGTCAGCCCAGAATTTCTACGCCGTCAGCATCTGCTGATGGGTCAACTTAATGAATTAAACTGTATCATCTTAGAAGGAACTGGGTTTCGAGCCTTATATGGTTGGAAAGATACGGAAGTTAGCTTTCTATAGAAATTTACGGTTTGTGATTTAGAGTTTTCTAGAAGGAGTTATGACCATTTTACTATCCAAAGGTCAGCCCAGAATTTCTACGCCGTCAGCATCTGCTGATGGGTCAACTTAAAGAATTAAAATGTATAATCTCAGAAGGAACTGGATTTCGAGCCTTATATGGTTGGAAAGATACGGAAGTTAGCTTCCCATAGAATTTTACGGTTTGTGATTTCGAGTTTTCTAGAAGGAGTTATGACCATTTTACTACCCAAAGGTCAGCCCAGAATTTCTACTCGGGCAGCATCTGCTGATGGGTCAACTTCAAGAATTAAACTGTATCATCTCAGAAGGAATTGGGTTTCGAGCCTTACATGGTTGGAAAGGTACAGAAGTTAGCTTTCTGTAGAATTTTACGGTTTATGATTTCGAGTTTTCTAGAAGGAGTTATGACTATTTTACTACCCAAAGGTCAGCCTAGAATTTCTATGCGGGATTTCAGAAATAAAGCATTGTGGGCTGCCTATTCGGGAATGTAGGTCTTAGACGAATTTATCATGTTTTGGAAGATTAACAAAGGCCTAAAAGTCACTTTAATTCAATTTTAGTTGATCCTAAACTTTCCATGTTGGGATTAGTCGAGATTGGATTAAAATTCCTAAAGTTAGAAGGATTATACTTCCTACTTTAAGTCGCATTAAATTAGCCTTATTGGAGGTTGATTATGGAACTAAAAGGAGACCTAATTCATGCCTATTTAAGAGGAATTACAGCAAAAAGATCAGATATGCAGCAGCAGTACAAAAAGGATCCGAGGAAAGCCGAACAAAGTTATAAAGGGGACTCACATTCGCCCAAGTGAGTGAAAAAAGATCTCAATAATCAAAGCTTGAGGAGACAAGGAAGTTTATCGAGCGCGACTAGAACCAAATGCAAAGTATACCAAATACCAAATACCAAATATATATAGTGCAAGTGCGCACCGAAGCATCACAGAAGTATAAAAGGCAAAAATTACAAGAGGAGTTAAAGAGCAACCAAAGGCTTAACAAATGTCCGACAATTGTTCAAACATCAACTGGGTAGTAACTTGGACTTAGGCTGAAGACGAGCAACAAAAATCAAAGGAGAACTATTCAAATCCCCTTCGATAAGTCACCAAGAACTCATCTCGCAGATTTGAGGGGGTATTGTTATAGGGGTTTTTTCGTCAGCATGACACGTCAATAAAGATAGCGGGTAATACGGAAATACAGTGATTCCACGTCATAAAAAGTCAAATGTGAGACACGTTATCAAAAGGGTCAACATGAAAGCATGACATCACCATATGAGGGGCCATCTGTAGATGGAATATGGTTGGCTAAAGACTTGTTCGGCCAAGGGTTTCAATCAGCCAAGTCTACTCGGCCAAGGTTCCACTCGGCCAAGACTCTACTCGGTCAACATTCCACTCGGCTAGAAGTCTACTCGGCCAAGATTCTACTCGGCCAACATTCCACTCGGCTAGAAGTCTGCTCGGCCAAGATTCCACTCGGCCAACATTCCACTCGCCAAGATTCCACTCGGCCAACATTCCACTCGGCTAGAAGTCTACTCGGCCAAGTGTGCTCGGCCAAGATTCTACTCGGCCAAGTCTGCTCAGCCAAAAATCAGTACTTAGCCAAAAATGGGAAATACAGGCTTACCAAGATAGGCCATATCAGGAAGAGATCTGCACAGATATGAAATCTTAGGATAATATTCCAATAAGGAAATATCCCTATTTCCTCTCCAGTACCAGAGAAATCTAATCAAGAAAGAACTGTAAGCTTCTAGAAGGATACACACCAAATAAGAAATGGGTCTTAATTTATCTACTCTACAAGAATCCTACAAATACTCTAATTAATGAGTCCACCTTTTATACGACAGAAACTAGGGCAACCCTAGATCAAACCCTATAAATACATCAATGTATTCATTATATCGGGGGGATGATCATAAGCAATTATTTGAGAGAAAGCGAGTATTGAGTGTGTAATCCTTATATTCATAGTGGATCACTTCTCGCCGTCACCGGCACCGTAGATGTTTCCCCGCCTTGGGGTTTTACCACCTAAAATATGTGTTATACTTGCTCATCTTTTATTTTTCTAGTTTCATTACGTTTATCTTCAGGTTTTACCAACCTAAATCGTTGACCGGTTGACCATCAAAAAATCACTGTCAACACCTATAAGTTAAGGGGCTTGATTAACAGATCTGTTGGAGATGCTATTATAGATCCAAATGTTATAAAATTGTGTCGAAATTGTATTCCCCAATCCTTCATAGATAAGTAACTTATATTGTAAATTATGAGTATACATTTTATAAGTATGTGTGGCGGGGATTCAAGTCTCATCATACTTATTTTACAAGCAAATGTAAGTAGTTTTCTCTCTGATATTGTACGAATAAATATTCGAGTTACGTATGTAGCGCTTGTTCTTGGCAGATTCTATCAGACCCTGACATAATCGGTCTGACATTAGTTCAAATTTCAAAAATAACTATATAGTTGTAGAATTAGAGAAAAAAAGTACTGTATTTTGTTATTTGATAGTATTTATCTATTCATCTATCTAGACTAGTTTTTTTTTTTTTTTGAAGTTTTTTGCCATTAGTAGGATTCGAGCCGTTGACTTGAGAGTCATTTACCCAAATCTCAAACTCGTCCATCTACTAGTTAAGCTACGCCCCTAGGGGCTGCTGCATTTTGTTATTGATTATATTTTTTTCAACAAAATGAACCAATTTTTTTTTTTTTTTCTAACATTAGTCTACAAATTAAACGTGAGGACGCATGCAGCGGATCACACTTCTTTCCCTCCATTTCGACAACAGCACCAAATGCTCCGATCACCAAACTAAACACGAAATTACCATACCTTCATCTATCTCACAACACGTGTCACGCCCTCCACTTGACCTCACAGTATCTCCGTGCACCCGCACCTCTCACACTCATTTATTTTTTTTTTATTATTATTTTTTTTTTTTGATTTATATAGAATAGAAGTAACAACGATTACATCAACTGGATCTCACACTCATTATTACCAACACAGAGACTACTCATTTTCTCGCTCTCTATCTCTAACTCTAAACTCTCCCTAAAACCCTAACCCTCTCTCTCTGTGTAAAGATGATGAAGCTAACTCGCTCGCTTCTTCTCTCCAGGTATCTCTCCCTGTGAAAGCTAGAAAAACCTAGTTTTATTGTATTTGACTTGTTTTTACTGTGTATGCTATTGTGTTTTTAAAATATATTTTTTTTAATTTTAATTTTATTTTTATAATTTGGAAGACAAAAAACGGAACTTTCGTTTGTTTTGTGAGAAATATTCTGCATTTCGTGCATTTCGTCTTTGTTCGCTGAGAATATGTAGCGAAATGGATGATTACGAGGTTTTAAGTGTTTGATTTTTGTTTTTAATGTTTCGCGAAGCTGGCAGCTTTTGATGAAAATTAGTATAATTTTGTGTGGTTGTATTTAATTTTCTCTTAGTGTTGTTATTGTAATAGGGACTCTGATTAAATCTAACAAAACTAATGCGTGTGATGCTTCGAGCTTGAGTTGTGAAGTGGAGATTATTTGAAAATGGTTTTGATTTGCTCGCTTGGATTTTTGTTAAGCTGTTGTTCTTAAGCATGGTATGCAGATGTATGCGTATGTGATTTATCCGCCATTTTATTTTATTAGGCGGCTCCATTGTGACTTTTACTTTTGAAATCCGTATTTAGTGAGCCTTTTTGTTAATTTCATGTTATCTTTTTTTAGTGCTTAACGGTTTCAATTCGAATCACGATAAGTTTATTAAGTTTTACTTATGAAAGTAGCTGCAATTTATAACTTGTATAACATTCAGCCCTGATAAACTTTTAGAAGGATATGGATCTATTTTGGCATTTTGTGATTTATTGTTGAGTTTCTTTACGGAAACAGGAATCTTTCATCGGAAAAACTGTTAGTTGGAAAAGTTGTTGACGTACAAGAGGCTTTATGTTTGCATTCCCTTTTATCTCGGGCTGGCATGTCAACTACTGGTGCTGGAGGTACTGCATGTGATTTTCGACAAGCATGTTTAGAGGATTTTTTTTTTTAGTTTTTTAGTTTTTCAAACTTTTGACAGTGTTGCTAATATTTTCTTACGGGCAGTCATCCATTGTTTTCTTCTGTAGAGAATACCGTGCCTCGAATATTTGCTCCGTATTCTATTTACAAGGGCAAAGCTGCTATTTGTGTCGATCCTATTCTTCCAACTTTCACTAAAATGGATGTATGTTTCTGAATCTCTATTGATATAAATTGTTTTATTTGTGTTTCTGCCGTGGAGTATAAATGATTTTCGTTTTTCCTTCGTATTCTATAGTCTGGGCATTTTAGAGTTGATCGTAAAGGTTGCATTTTGTTGACTTTTGGGCCTGCTATTGGTGAGCGCAAGTATGATTGGGGAAAGAAGCAGGTAAGTTTTCTATATTGTGCGTAAATCTTTTTATCCTTTATTTTACTTTCATCAATCAATACCTAAGCCATTTGAACATTTATGTCTCACTTTATTAAATTATATATTGATTGCCATACTATTAGTTATTGTAATGACAGTTAGGAGAATAGCTACTAAAAACTTTCTTTATGGATGCATGTTCTCTGTCTCTGTCTCTGCTGCTTTATTGAATGACTTTGTTGAAATTTTGTAGGTGTTCGCTTTGTCAGCAACAGAAATCGGGTCATTGATAAGCATGAGTCCTACAGATACTTCTGAATTCTTCCACGATCCTTCAATGAAATCAAGGTTGGTATCTTGACATACTTATCTTATATTTCATCGTTGGTGGTGGTGAGAATAGGGCAAGAGGCAGTTTGATCTTTGGGCTTGATATGTGGTTGCCAAATTGTTTAATCAAGTAAAAAAAAAAAAAAAAAAAAGAGAAAAAAAAAGAGTATTTGAGTCAAAGTCTTGTGATATCATTCTATAGTTTTCTTAGCACAAAGTATTTTACTTTACTTTCTTGAATGCCGAAGTGTTTTTGACAAGCAATTTTTGGTACAGCAATGCTGGTCAAGTGAGGAAAAACTTATCGATTAAGGCAGTTCCAGATGCAAATGGTTACTTCATTTCTTTGAGTAAGCACTCTATTCATGCATAAGTATAACGGTGATTGTTTGTTATAAAGTTAGGGGGTTGGTTCCTTGTTATTTTCAGTTGGAATGATGTGGGCACATGTGGAATAAATTGAGGCTTATAATAACTCATTTATGTTAGCAAAATGATACCCCGGCATATTATTTTGCTTGCATGCAGGATATTCAAAATATTGCTTTGACTTAATGTTAGCCTGAGCTACCACTTTCAATTTTTTCTATTAGAATTTCTAATCAGTATTGTAATCTTTTCCTTTGCAAATTTTTTACAGATGTTGTCAACAACCTTACAAAAACCACTGATCGCTTTGTTGTTCCTGTCACAACTGCTGAATTCGCAGTGATGAAGACTGCTTGCAGTGTATGATATTTAAACTTCTGGAATTTATTTTAGACTAACAATATTGTTTTGGTATTCAATAAGTTTCACAAAAAAGCTCTCCATTTGATATACATAAATTAAGTTTCCAGTGAATAACAGCAGGATTGCCTAGCTGAATAGTGAATGGACCAATAATGTGATTTTATAAATTCAATTCTTACTGGGCGACTACATTCATATGGAGTACCCAAGAAGAAAGTGCACATCATTTTATAGTTAAACTGACCCTTTGTTGTCTCCATTCAAACTGGATATTGGAGTACATCCTTCTAATTATAGGGTAAAGAAACACAGAAAATAACATGTTATCAATATCCATCCTAAAAAAAAGAGTGTTATTATCATGCACACTTTGGTTTTAATAGAATGTTGTTTACTTACATTTTATTATACAGGTAACACTATTCTTTTATTTTTTTGTGTTGGCTCATGCTAATCCAGTTCTAACAGACGTGCATTATATTTCTTCATATTGTATCTTGTTCCCACAATTGGTATCGGATGATGCAAGGTAGCATGCTTCAATTTTGGACCAGAAAGACTTTTGAATTGTACCCCAACTCCCTTTTCTGATTGTTTTGGAAAATCGTTTCAGTAGAGCATCATATGCGGCACTTATGGAGTCTCTTTATTGGTATCCCATCTTAGCAGTACTAAAAAGTCTTATTGGCATTATTTGAATTAACTAATTTGATCTCTGCTGCAGTATGCATTGCCCCACATCATTGGTTGGCACCGGTTAACCAATCCACAGCTTGGAGACAGTGCGAAGAAGTCATCAAAGATTGATCCTCAATTATTGGATTTAGAGTGGGATAAATGAACGACTTATAATAAGCCGAAAGCTATCTACGCTGCCTATTCTAAGAGAAAGTGCATTGGCCTTCTAAACAGAGTAATTTTGTGAATTGTCTGTCATATTAAAACCTGTACTTGCTTGTGCTAATGCTTGGACTCTTAGCAATGTAGATGATTTTCTTTCATTGTGGGTTTTCTTCGGTACTTCTTTATCTTCTCTTGTCGTGATATGATTTGATTTGGTATTGCATATCATAGTTGTATTGAGCATTCTAGGTGCTGTTTGGATCCGTTTTTAAAAATGTTTTTATTTTTTATTTTATTTTTTATTTTTAACATAGAGACTAAAGTGTAATTACCCAAAAAAAAAAAAAAAAAAAAAAAAGAACCCAGAGGATTTGGCCTCCGATGGAAGTGCTCAATCCTCCACGAAATGGGTTTTCCATCTCAAGGCAATGACAAAGTCTTCAATGGAGAAATCAGCTCACTAACTTATTATGTTTTATTATTTGGTGAATTATCATTTTTTTTTTTTGGTACAAAGGAGGGCAAAAAGCCCAGAAAGCAGACTAGAAAGGAGGGGAGAGAGGACAGGATCTGGACGAGGCACACCCTTTCCAGTCATCCTGAAAAATGAACCAAATATCCGATGGAGGGGCTTCAAAAATCTGGAGACCAAGCTCCATACCATGCCCCAAACGAGCCATACCATCAGCCACTTTGTTTCCTTCCCTGTACACATGAGAAACCAAACAACGCCAGTCCAAATTGATAAGAGCAGAGCAACCACTAGCAATGCTAAACAGGGGGTGGTTAACAGGAATATCTTTGGCTAGTAACTGCACCATACACAAGGAATCAGTCTCCATAAGGACATTACGATAGCTAGACCTCCAAGCCAACGTGAGACCCTCAAATAAACCCCACAACTCAGCTTCCAACACACTCCCTATTCCCTTATTTAACACAAACCCAGTCAACCAGTTCTTCCAGTGGTCTCTCAAAACCCCACCAGCCGTAATCACACCCAAATTGTTGTCGCAGCTGCCATCCACATTAAGCTTCACCCATCCATCAGGGGGAGGAATCCAAGAGACCGAGAGGAGGGAACCCTGCTTACCATTCACAGCCGAAACAGCACCCAGCCAATCTAAACAAAATTGAATAATAACCAGATGGGGGAGCCTAGGGGTAACAAACTCAGGGTCAAAAACCAACCTACACCTCCATTTCCAAATGAACCAAATCGCACTAGCAAAAAGAAGCCAACAAGGGATCTTACCATACACCAGGCTGTCATTAGTTAAGTTCATCCGCATCCACTCCATAACACCACCTGCGTAGAACTCAGAGGGAATAACATCTTTCAAAATACTATCCCACACCTTCACAGAATAGCTGCAACCCCTCAAGAGGTGATCAGTATCCTCAATGGCAACTTCACACCTTGGACAAAAGCCATCAGAGTCCATACCACGAGTAGCTCTATGGCTGTTAGTAAGAATCTTCCCATGCAGAACAAGCCAGAGGAAATGCTGAACTCTAGGAGGGAGACGAAGCTTCCAGATGAACTTCCAAGTCCACACACCATTGCAATCAGTTTTCAAACACCCGTCATAGGCCGACTTGACAGAGAACTCACCGTTCTTGGACCACCCCCAAATAGCTTTATCCCTACCACTAGAAGGCCTACCAGCATGAATACTCGCGATTCTGTGGACAATATCCCAAGGGAGAACCATAGCAAGCTGGTCGACAAGCCACTGGCCATCCACCAGAAAATCACTAACAACTTGACTAAGCATACCCATAGAGAGGTCCCCTAAAGCATGATCCTTCAGAACACCTATGTCAGGAACCCAATCATCAACCCAAAACCTAATATGCTCACCACTACCAACTCTCCACCGCAAACCTCTATTAATCAGATCAGCACCAAAAGCAATGGCTCTCCAAGTACTGGAACAGACCACCCCTTTACTCAAATCAGGGTCAAAAAGAGATTTAGTATTCAGGTACTTGTGCTGAAGGATTTTGCACCAAATACCACTGTCATCCTGATAAACCCGCCAAGCTGCTTTGGCAAGGAGGGCTTTGTTCATATCCCTCATGGTCTTAATACCCAACCCACCACTCCACTTAGGAAGACAAACTGAGTTCCACTTAATAAGATGAACACGATTCCTCTCGATAGTATGACCCCACAAGAAATCTCTATTAACCTTATCAAGCCTCTTACACACCTCACTGGGGAGTTTAACAGATTGCATGATATACACAGGAAGAGCCGTAGTAACAGCTTTAATGAGGGTAACTCTACCAGCAAGAGAAAGAGAATCACATTTCCAGGCAGCCAGTCTCTGTTGAACCTTCTCAATCACACCATTATAGGTACAGTTGGTAATCCTCCCATGAATAAGAGGGACTCCCAAATATTTCCCAAGATCCTTGGTCAGAGGAGACCCACAAGCAATAGCAATACCCCTAGCAATCCTATCAGTAATATTGCTAGAGCAAAAAACTCTGGACTTGCTGAAGCTGACTTGCTGCCCTGAGAGGCTACAAAAAACATCTAGACACTCCTTCATAATGCCAGCTTAGGTGAGAGACGCAGTACCAAACAAGATAAGGTCATCGGCAAAAAATAAATGGGAGATACTAGGCCCCCTCCTAGAAACCTTAATACATTTCCACCTACCCGAGTTCAGCTCCTGGTTAATAAGATAAGACAACTTCTCCATACACAACACAAAGATATAGGGGGAGAGAGGGTCCTTTTGCCTAATACCACACCCAGGCGTGAAAGGTTCAGTAACCTCCCCATTCAACACCACCCTATATTGCACACTAGTAATAGACCACATAATAAGCTCCACCAAATCACTTCCCAAGCCAATTTCAACAAGCACACTTCTAATGAAATTCCATTGAAGTTTATCATAAGCTTTGGCTAGATCGATCTTCCAGGCAATACACCCTTTCTTGCCTTTCATAATTTTAAATTTATGGAGAACCTCTTGCGCGACAATAATGTTATCCTAGATTTGCCTACCAGGAACAAACGTCACTTGGTTAGGACTAATAAGCCTAGGCAAAAGATTTCTGAGTCTTCGAACAATAATCTTACTAATCACCTTATAAACAGTGTTACAAAGACTGATAGGCCTGAGTTGGGTCATATCAAGCGGACTAGGGACTTTAGGAATCAATGTAATAAGGGTTTGGTTAAGCGCAGCAGGAAACCTCCTCAACCTAAAGCTATCAACCACGAATTTAATAAGATCCCCCTTGTAGACCTCCCACTGATTTTGGAAGAAAATGGCAGGATACCCATCAGGCCCAGGCGCCTTCAAACCCCCAATCCCAAACAAACCAGATCTCACCTCTTCTTCACTCACAGCCTTAGACAAATCAGCAATCTCACTATCCTCTAAGCAAGGAAACGACCGAGGAATACAATCATAATTAGTGATACAAGGCATACCTGCAAAAAGGTTTTTAAAATAGGAGATAGCAACATCTATCATACTCTCCTTATCACACCTCCACACACCATCTTCCCCCTTGAGTCCTTCAAGCTTATTGCGTCTCCTTCTAACCATCGTAGACAAATGGAAAAATTTCGTGTTTCTATCCCCTTCCTTGAGCCAAGTGTTCCTGGATTTTTGAAGCCAGAAAATTTCCTCCTGCTCAATAATATGGCTATACTCCTCACGAAGCTTCACTTCAAGAGTAGCCAAGCTCAACCGAAACCTAACACTAAGACTCTTCTGGATACCATTGATTCTAGCAAAAATCCACCTTTTCTTTCGAAAGATGCACCCAAACGTGTCCATGTTCCAATCCCTTAAATCACCTGTCAAACTATTAACCTTCTCAACAATATTTCCATTATGGACATCCCAACTATGTCTCACCAGATCACCAAACTTCTCATGTTTCAGCCACATAGCCTCAAAACGAAAAGGCTTGAGAGAGTTGCGGGGGATGTGATTGCTCCGAAGGCTAAGCATAATGGGGCAATGATCAGAGGAGACTCTAGGAAGATGTTGAACAAAACCGTCTACAAACGTAGATCGCCAATCCATGGAACAAAGAGCTCTATCAAGCCTCTCCCAAATCTCCTCTCTAACACCCCTCTTAGTAATCCATGTAAACTTTTGGCCAACAAACCCAAGGTCTACAAGCTTGTTAATATCAAACCAGTCACCAAACCCTGTATTGGAGAAACAACTTCTGCCACCCCTTTTCTCGTCACTACTCACAATCTCGTTAAAATCCCCCATAACAACCCAAGGACCCAAAAAGCAGTTCCTAATAGCACTAAGATAGTCCCAAATACAACGCCGAATAGCAGCACAAGGGTTAGCATACACAACAGTAATGACCCAGAACTTAGTCCCATCAGCAACCACTGCGGTAATAGTGTGTTTAGAACTAGCCACAACCTTGAGCTTCACCAGACTAGCACTCCATAAAAGCCAAATACCCCCAGAAAACCAGAGGCTTCCACAACAAATCTATCAGTAAACCCAAGTTTATCCATAACTTTACATGCTCTATCACTACTGATTCTAGGCTCAAGAATAGCCAAGACCTCAAAATGGAACATTTTTCTAAGATCAACAACAGTTTTAACAAACCCTTTCTTACCAGCACCTCTCACATTCCATGAACAAAACATTAAAAAAAAATAGAAGAGGGAGAACGTACCAATAACAACCCTATTCAAGGGCAACTTCCATGGCCTCACTGAGGCTCGAGGCCACAACGTCGAGATCCTTAGCAGCTGACACATTTACCAGTTGCGCAGGAACAAGATCAACTGAGCCATCCAAAATAACACTACTATTTGAACTTCCCTCACCTGGACCAGAACTGCAACCATCAATACCAGTCGAGGGGGCAACAGTGGCTGTTATAACAGTATCCATCATATCTTTGTGAAGAAGTTTAAGCACCTCAGAATCCTCTAGGTCCTCCTCCAACTCAACAGTCGTCTGCTTACCCTTAATACTCCCTACGGTACACCCCGGCGTAATCCCTCCACCCTTATATTCCTTAGAGGAAACAGAATGGTGACTCTTATTAGAAGTCGTAGTAACCAGGTATTTAGTAGCAAGAGAGGGCACCAATTTCTTCCTGTTGCCAGTCTTGTTGGAGATATCAGTTAGCACTGTAGTAACGGGAACCAAAGTATGCTTTTTAGGGATGTGCAACCCTGTCGTACCAGGACCCTCCATCACTTCCTCAGACAGGATCGCAAATCTTGAGCCCCCCAGATTATTATTACCCTCCTTAACATAATTACCCATTTGTCTACCATTTTTCGCCACATACGGTTTAATAGTTTCTTTTCTATTACCCACACCCTTCCCAGACACATCACCACCACTCATAGGAGGACCACCGCCAAACCTAGTATCACTACTAACTTTTCCCATACTACCCATAGCACTAGCTTTCTTACCACCAGAAGTCGCACCCAAACCCATTTTCCCATTCCTTCTATATGACACCTGCATCCAAGGACCATAAGTATCAGTCTTCAACCCACTCGTGCCAATGTCACCAATATTAGTATCAGAACCAGAACCCGGCCCAGGAGCCTTAACCCCTTCCGCATGATTTCCAACACCTTCCATACAGGATTCCTTACTATGCCCTACACGCCCACACTGAAAGCAAATCAGTCCTAAATTCTCATATTCAACTCTGATGCACCTATCCTCTACTTCCAACACACTTTTCAAAGGCTGGGTGATATCTAGTTCAACACAAATTCTTGCAAATCTCCCTCTAGCCTGAGATTCAGTGATAGGATCAACCTTATATGCAGTACCTAGCATTCCTCCGATTAATCGTAACAACTCAACATCAATCCACTCCATGGGGAGTTTGGAAAGTCTCACCCAGACCGGCATACGCTTGATTTCCTCCTCCCCCGGAACAAAATTTGGTCTCCACTTCTGGACAACCATGTACTGATTAGCTATCACCCACAGGCCACCCGTCAACACATACTCCAAATCCTCACGCATCTGGAATCTCGCAACAAAATACCCATCTTCCAGATCTGTAAGCTGCCACTGCTCAATAAGCTGCCATTTTTGTGTGAGTTTCAGCAACATAAAACTAAGCGTGTGAGGTCTACCCATAATCTTCAAAATCAAAGCATTATTCCAAGGTCTGTACAGCTGCGATTTCAGAGAATCCGACAACTTCATGACCGGTCCATTTGGGCCAGTGATTACGGTAACATCTCCCTCCCCAATCTTTACCTTCGCATGTTGACCACCAAAACCCGACCAATTACCTGGAGGAGACATGCCCAGAAGTTTCGATTTGAAGCTATCGCCGGATGGAGTTCGCACGCCACTGTCATCGTTGTCGTTTGCTGCTCGAGCACGCTTCGAACTGGTGATAGGGTTAGGGGGTTTCTCCTTCACGACGGCAGTCTTCCCTTGTTTCGATTGAGCCGAAAACATGAAGAAATCGGCCATGATTGACAAGAAAAACACAAGAAATTGACGAAGAACGACCTGCAGAAGGAGGCGCGTGGATCAGCAAGAATTAGAAAGGGGCACACGCGCAGGCGTGTACAAAAAACTCTTATCTAACTTTGGTGAATTATCATTTTGGTTCCTATGTTTTTATGCATTATGTGTTTTTTAACCGTCTTCCCTTTTTAGGGATTGTTTGTTTTTTTGCACTTTAAATTAAAGGGTCTAAATTGAAATTATTAAGTTTGGTTTATTTTTCAAATGGTCAAACAACTTAACTTAAAATAAAAGTAAAAAATCTTGATTTTTAATTTAATTTCAAATCACTGGATTGCATTTAATATATTTTCTTCGATTAACTTTCAAAAGATAATATATTTTCAATTTTACCATAATTTTATATTGTACAAATTTATTTCTTTCAACCTATTATTTATGATAAATAGCTTAACAAAAAAAAAAAAAAAAAAAAAAAAAACACATTAATTGCATTATGACTTTCAAAACCATAGTTGAATCTTAAATTTTATTTATTTATTTTTATTTTTGTAAAATCAAAACCATTTCTAAATCATTATTATTATTATTTTTAAAACAATTATTTAGCATATCTTAATCATAACTAATATCTTATCATTATTACATAAAAATGGTTTAGGATTTGTTAATTTATTTATTTTTAACAAAATTTGTTATATTATTTTTATTTAGTTGTTTGTATATATAAAATTAAAATAAAAAACAATTAATAGTAATAGGAATATAAATGTCAAATCACTTGTTTTTAAACCATTTTTCTTTTTCAAACAAGTTGACACTCTATTCAGAGGTGATAAAACTAAAAAACAAATTTGTCATTCAGTTTTAAATTTCAGTCACTATTAATTTTTTTTTATTTTTTTATTTTTTATTTTTTTTTAAAGTTTCAGTTACTATTCAGTCTTCACTTTAGATTAAAAAAAAAAAAAAAAAAAGAGTAAATTACCCTAGTGGCCATTAACTCTTGGCAAAAATACCAATCTGGCTACCAACATTGTCAAATGCACTAAAATGACCACTCTTGGCACACATATTGTTAACAATAGCCATTTTACGAACTTACCGTCTAATTTATAACGGAGAAGCTGATGTGGCAAACATATTTGCTTTTATCAAAAGCCATTTTTGGTTTTTGTCCTTATGCCCTTACCATTTACACCATTCATGTTCGAAATTAGGCTTAAAATTTGGGAATTATTTGGTTCCAACTTCGATTTCTTCTTCTCGATTTATTCTTCACCATTCAATTATGGCTTCAAGGCGCGTTAGGGATCCTTCAAGCTCACAAATTCCGTAATTTCTACAAGTTTTCAAGAGGGTGATGGCGAGGACTTGAGCTCTGGTTCGAGGAAGTGCGATTGTGGGCAAGATGCTAAGTTAAGAACTTCAACAACTGTTCGAAACCCAGAAAGAAGGTTTTATGGTTGCCCCAATTTTGTGGTAAATTTCTTCAAATTTTCTACTTTTCTTCAATTTCTTCATTTCCATTTGTCTTCAATTTCTTTGTTTAACTTTGCAGAATGGGAATGTTAAGGGGTGTGGTGGGTTGACAGCAATAGTTTCGAGGTTGCAAGGGAGGAAGTCCAATGGAGTTGTATTGTTCAAGACATGGTGAAGGCATTGGAGAAAAAGGAAGATGATATTCATTATCTAAGATACATTTTGGGTGTTGCTATTATTTTCTGTGTAATTTTTGGGTTTGGTTTAGGATATTGTTGTCGTGTAAAAGATTAGGACTATTAAAGGTGTGATTGAATGTAATAGATTATGTATAAAGAAAATGTATGCTTGTAAGAGGCTGCTGAATTAAAGAGATTGTTGAAAGAGGCTTAATATATGAGTCTTGTTCAATTTATTCCATAATGACATGTTCCATTTGTTTCAATCATAACTTGTTTGGTTCATTTGTTTCAAGCATCGCCAACAAAATGGAGAAGACAAAATAACCAAAGAACTTGAATTCCATAATTTGATTCTTCCTGTTCATTTTGAACTTGAACAAAACAAAACATTAACAAAACATATTCCAAACACTTGAACCAGATATTCCTGTTCATTTTGTACTTCAACAAAACATAACAAAAACAACTGTTATTCTTTCAAATTTAAACATCTTCAAAATTTCCTACATACACTATTGTGGTACAGTTTAAAATATCCTAAATCCTAAATAACATCACATTAATATGTTCAAAATCTTCTTTGGCACTTCACTGGGTCTTCTTCTTCCTGTTCTTAGTCACTTCAAGGAATGGCAACGGGTCGGGTTCGAGCGGGTTTTGCAAAATCTAAACCCACACTCGTGAAATTTTTCCTCACCCACGCCCGCTGAATATATATATAAAACGAGTCTAAAATAATCTAGGGGGGGTGGGGGGTGAATTGATTTTTAAACGATTCTTACCCAATTTTCATTGTTAGTCAATTTTACGAAAATACCCCAGACCAGTCACAAAATAAAATCAAGTGTAAAAATGCGGAATATAAATGACACTTGATTTTTACGTAGAATCCTTCAACAAGTAAAAACCACGGGCTGTTATGTGCGCTACACACGAACCTCAAATCCACTAATTGCAATGGTGTTTATAACCTAGGTTGACCATGTCAAACCCTATGGTCACTAACCCACCACTACTACCCACAGGCTTTTAAAAGTGAACCTAATCCCTTACTTGCAAACTACTAAATGATAAATACAAGACTTAACTCTCGAAGAGAAGAGATAAACAACCTAAAGTGAATATGGGCAATATTCAAAGTGCATAAATGCAAGGTTAAGTGCATAAATGCAAGGTTAAACATTTAAGCTTATCTAGGCATGGATGAACATGTTAAAGACATTCCTAGATATCATGTAGCTATATGACATGCATACAACTTAGCTATATGTGCAAATTAAACCCTATATGCAATAGCTATCACAAGCAACTAGGGTTGCACATTTTCCCCCGGATCCCCATTTCCCCGCTTCCCCATCCCCATTTAGGGAAATGTTTTGGGGGAAAATGGGGAAATGAGGGGGGGGGGGGGGGGGGGGGGGGGGGGGGGGGGGGGGGGGGGGGGGGGGGGGGGGGTAGGATGGGGATGGGGAGACCCTCCCCCATCCCCATTTCCCCATTTTCCCCATTAATATAGTGAAATGGGGATGGGGGGACCTCCCCCCATCCCCATTTCCCCATTTCCCCTAAAATATTATAAAAATAATTATATATATATATTTTGTAATGTATTTTCTTTGATATTATTTTGTAATGTATATATATATATATATATATTTGACATTATTTTGTAATGTATTTTCTTTTGCATTTGTAATGGAATTTTTTATTTTATTTTTAGTTTAATTTGTAATTTTCAACCAAATTGGGAGATGGGGAATGGGGTAAACGGGGGAGGAAACGGGGAAAATGGGGAAATGGGGATGGGGATGGGGGGACCTCCCCCCAAAACTCCCCCATCCCCATTTTCCCCAAATGGGGGGGGGGGGGGGGGGGGGGGGGGGGGGGGGGGGGGGAAGGAAGGAAGTGTTTGAGAAGTGGGGATGGGGATGGGGGGACCTATATCCATCCCCATTTCCCCAATGTGCAACCCTACAAGCAACTCACAAAACACAATAAAAATGCAATCTTGAAACCAGTCAAGCAATAAAAATGCTATCTTGTAAAGCATGAACATGTGAAGAGATGCAAAAATGTTCTAACTACAAGACATTCCTAGATATCATGTAGCTATATGACATGCATATAACTTAGCTATATGTGAAAATCAAACCCTATATGCAATAGCTATCACAAGCAACTCACAAAACACAATAAAAATGCAATCTTGAAACCAATCAAGTAATAAAAATGCTATCTTGTAAAGCAAGAACATGTGAAGAGATGCAAAAATGTTCTAACTACAAGTCATGTGAGTAATAATGAAAACCCATGAGAAATCATATCTAGAACATGCTAGATGATGTGTGAAGATGATGCGTTTTGTATTTGGATGAGTAAAGATGAGATCTTGGGAGTCTCTCTCTTGAAAATATTTTGACTTTTAAAAATATATTTTTTGCTCTCAAATACCACGAAGTGAAGAGGAGAATATATATATATATATATATATATATATATATATATATATATATATATATATATATATATATATGTTTAGGTTTATTAAACAAAACTGCACGTTTACACAGATTTTCTATTATCAGTTCGTCCTAACAATAAATATATCAAGATGAAGAATGTGGACCACTAGATTTATATACTTTGACTCAAAGTGTATGCACTTGTCAAAACTTCTCCATAATCTGTGGTCTATATTCTTCGTCCTGATATATTTATTGTCAGGACGAACTGATAATAGAAAGACTGCACGTTTACATATATATATATATATATATATATATATATATATATATATTAACAAACAAAACGCACCATATTTGGATGTTAGGTTTAAAAGACAAATGAGAGTAATCCGGTGTGGTGAGCTCACGTGAGAGGCTATCAAGAGGTCCAATTATTTAACAAATTAAATGCATGTGTGCAGCACAACAAGAGGTTGCATGTGGAATTAAAACACACAATAAAAAGACCTTGACATAATAAAAAAAGAAATCAGCTCTTGGTGTGGCTTTCATGCCACACCAAGCCAGCTTCCGTTCCGAGCGTTTGTCGATCTTGTTTTGACCTCAGAACTCGTAATTCGATTCCGTCTTCGAAATATAGACCCGGACTCAATTACAAATATGAAAAATTACATAACTTTCCACTCTAAGTTCGGAATTGAATTTCGATTTTCGATAAAAACACGGAATGTCCCAAATGTCTCGAAAATCATCCGAAACACATAGACAAGTCTCCGAATCATTCGGAACTCATCTAGGGACAAATCCACACACGGTTGGACTCGTAAAAAATAAAAATCTCAAAAATATAATTCTTTGAGATACAATGAGATTTTACCAACCATACAAAAACAAACACAAATGCTAAAATGCATAAGTTGTGTATATGTGCAACTAATTTCTTCAAGAAAGAGTCAAGACAAGTAAATTGCCTTCCTTGAAGCTCTTGATGTCCACAATGAGGTCCATTAGCATTTGAGGAGATTTCTTCAATCCTAAGCTACCCTTACATAGTTGAACCCCATTGTGGTTTTGTGAACGAAATAAGTTAATCAAAAAGTGAGGCACTTACAATCTCTCCATTTGGCTATTTTGTGACAAAACAAACACTCATATAGCAACCTCACAAAAAAAAAAAAAAAAAAAAATGGTTGGTCAACAAAATTTTTCTACATTTACAATAAAGCTCTTAGTCTAAGTCTTGAACATCTTCAAGTCAATTCCAAGCTTATAGAAAAATCCAACCTACAAACAATCAACAAGAAATATACCTTCCAAGACCAAGTGTGTGAGAGGTGTTTATAGCAAGAGTAATTGTTATCATGCAATGCAATGCAACTCCCCCTAAATGCAATCTCCTAACATGGGTTACTTTCTCTCTCTCAACTCCCCCTAAATGCAATGCCAAGAATGGCACAATTGCTCCCCAACCTTACTCCCCCTTTTTGTCATGAGATAGGCAAAGGGAGTCTCCCCTAATAGGTAAGCATTTAGCAATAAGAGCTTGTAGCAAAAACACATATGCATAATCATATAAGCAACTTTATGCAACTCAATTAAGTAAGAGATATTCAAGGAGTTTTCTTTTAAGAAAATGTGTGACAATAATGCTTTGCATGCAAGACATGTTGCATTCAAGTTCAAAAGCAATGGTATTTGACAAAGCAAACAATAAAGGTTTCCAATAAAATTCAAACCAATTTTCACCCTTTGTCATGGATTAAAGTAAGGATATAGAGATTAAGTATTTCAATTTAAAGAGCAACTATATCCAACTTTATAAGCAAAACAAGACATGAGCTACTTTGCACCCTATTTGATTTTTCCAAGTGAGATACCCGTATGACAGTAGCCTTGTTCTACCAATAAAGAAAGAGAGACTTTGAATTTTAAGATCCTTATTTATTTGAGTCTTAATATTGCTTTTGCACACATATTTGCATTCAAGATTTAGCAATCAAATATTTCACATTTTTCAACTCATACTTTTCATCTTAAGCATGTCACTTAGAAAGAATCATCATGTCATGGAGATCAATTATAGGTCATTCAAAAAGTTCTCCCAAAGTATATCTTTTATTCCAAAAATACATGTTTGAGTATAAATATGACATGGATTGCAAGCAAGGCAATGTAGCACACTTATTAAGAAAAATACATATAAACATGTACAACCAATCATCTCAAGCAATTAAATAAGAGGACTAAAATATATTAATGTAGCACAATGTATAATCATGCAACTTTGCTCTTTTTGCTTGAGCTCCCCAAATGGGGTCAAGACATACCATTTCAACCTAAGTGACAAATCCCAATATACTTGCTAAGGTTCCCAAATCTAAGTGTGTCTAAGGGCTTTGTAAACAAATCCGCTAGTTGGTCATTTATTCCCACATGTTCCAATGCAATGGTTTTGCTCTCAACTAGCTCTCTTATGAAATGGTGTCTAATGTCAATGTGTTTTGTCCTAGAATGTTGGATGAGATTCTTAGAAATGTTGATGGCACTCATGTTATCACAAAATAAAGGAAGAGTACTTGGCTCTAAGCTATAATCGGCTAGCATTTGTTTCATCCACATCAATTGAGTGCAAGCACTACCGACGACAATGTATTCCGCTTCGGTCGAGGATAAGGAAATTGAGTTTTGCTTCTTACAAAACCAAGAAACCAAATTGTTCCCAAGGAAGAAGCAACTGCCTGATGTACTTTTCCTATCATCACAATTTCCCGCCCAATCGGCATCACTATATCGGGCCTATGTTTGATGGTACCATTCACAAACTGAATGATCCTCTTTACTGCAACAAGGTGAGATTCCTTGGGATTAGCTTGGTACCTAGCACAAACACCCATACTAAATGATATATCGGGCCTATGTATGGTTAAGTAAAGCAAGCTACCTATCATGCCACGATATAAACTTTGCTCAACATCCTTTCCACTAGCATCTTTGCTTAGTTTCAAGGTGGTGCTCATAGGTGTGTCACAATGCTTGGCATTCTCAAGGCCAAACTTCTTCACTAGGCTCTTAGCATACTTAGCTTGGGATATGAAGATCTCATAATGCATTTGCTTAATTTGCAAGCCTATGAAGTAATTTAGTTCACCAACCATGCTCATCTCAAACTCATGAGACATGACATCAACAAATTGTTGAACTTTCAAGTTGTTGGTGGAATCAAATACAATGTCATTAACATAAATTTCTTGATGAACAATGTCTTATCAACATTACCTCTAAAGTAGCCATTGTCAACAAGATAAAGAGTTAGGTGCTCATACCAAGCCCTCGATGCTTGTTTCAACCCATATAAAGCCTTCTTAAGATGATAGACATGAGAAGGGTGGTGTGGATCCACAAACCCCTTGGGTTGCTCAATAAACACTTCCTCATGCAATAAGCTATTGAGGAAGGCACTCTTGACATCTTTTTGGTGTAATTTGAACTTGCACACACAATAAATGGATAAGAGAAGCCTTATGTACTCGAGGCTGGCAATGGGAGCAAAAGTCTCCTTAAAGTCAATGCCCTCAATTTAAGAGTACCCTTGTGCAACAAGCTTTACCTTGTTTTGCACAATGTTGCCTTCCTCATCGAATTTGTTCCTAAACACCCATTTAGTGCCTATGACATTGGTGTTTCTAGGTCTAGGAACAAGAGTCCAAACCTCATTTCTCTCAAATTGGTTTGGCTCTTCTTGCATGGCAAGAACTCAAAACTCATCATTCAAGGCATCATCAACCTTTTTGGGTTCTATTTGAGAGGTGTAGTAAGTGTAGCTAATTTGATTAGCTATTTGACACCTAGTCCTAACACCCTCATGAACTTTTCTAATGATATCAGCCTTATCATGGAGTTTCCTTACCCAATGAGCGGGTTCATTAGAGTCCAAATGTCGAACTTTATTAAGAGGTAGATCATCCTCTTCATTTTGGTTTGATTTCACACCACTTGAAGTCTCACCATGCTCCTTCAAAAGAAGGTCATCGATCTCACAAACATCCTCCTCATGGTCATCATGTTTGGGCCTACAATCATCGAAGACAACAATTGATGATTCCATAACACTTCGAGTCTTTAAAATAAAAACTCTATATGCCTTGCTATTAAGTGCATACACAATGAAAATACCCTCATCACTTTTGGCATCAAACTTGCCAAGTTGATCTCAGTCATTTAGTATATAACACTTGCTTCCAAAGATGTGGAAGTAGCTCACGTTGGGTTTTTTACCCTTCCATAACTCATAGGATGTTTGTTTAGTCCTGCGTCTAAGGAATACTCTATTCCCTATGTTACAAGCCGTATTGATGGCTTCGGCCCAAAGATTCCTAGGGACTTTGTTGTTAAGCAACATCACTTGGGCCTTCTCTTGGAGGACTATATTCTTCCTCTCAACAACACTATTTTGTTGAGGAGTCTTAGTGGCCAAAAATTCATGGGAAATGCCTAAGCTATTGCAAAAAATTTCAAAGCTAGCATTTTCAAATTCTTTCCCATGATCACTCCTAATTTTCTTAATGCTTTTAATGTGAGAAGTTTTCTCATTTTGAATTTTGACACAAAGTATTTTGAATTTCTCAAAGGCTTCAGACTTTTCTCTAAAGAAATAAGTCCATGTGAACCTAGAGAAGTCATCAACAACTACAAGAATGTACTTTTTACCACCTAAGCTTTCAGTTTGAATGGGACCTATAAGGTCCATGTGGAAAAGCTCTAATGGCTATTTGGTGGAAAGGTATTTACCTTTCTTGTGCACATTCTTGGTTTGCTTCCCTTGTTGGTAAGGTTTACAAACTCCCTCAATCTTTTTCCCAAGCTTGGGAAGGCATCTAATGACATTCAACATATCAAGGACTTTTAAGTCCCTATAGTTCATGTGGCCAATCTTTGGTGCCATACTTCAACTTGCTCACTAGTAGACAAGTTACAAGAGGTTAGATTAGACTCAAGACAATAGCAATTGTCACTTGATCTCTTGCCTTTCAATAAGACTTGCCCATTTTCCTTAAGAATAGAGCAATCAACCTTGCCAAACATAACCGAAAGCCCTTCATTAATTAGGTGTGATATGCTGATGAGATTGGCTTGCAAGCCATCTACATAAAGAGCATTGGGCAAGGAGGGTAAACCGGGAATAGATATATTACCTTTCACTATGACTTTTTTCTTTGAACCATCACCAAAGGTGACAAATCCACCATTCTCAATCACAAGAGTTTTAAAGAAACTCTTGTTTGTGGTTATGTGCCTATAACACCCACTATCAAGGTACCAAGTGTTGGAGGCATTTGCTTTCAAGGCCACTTGAGCCACATAACAATAATATTCATCATTTCTATTCAACCTGGTCATTCCTAGGAGCCATTTGTCCATAAGCTCTAAATTTCCTAGGTGCATGCATTGTGGCTCTTCTAAGCATATTTTTCTCAATCATGTTTTCTCTTCTACACAATTTAATATGCTTAAAGCAATTTGGCCTAATGTGGCCTTCAATTCCACAAAAATGGCAAGTAGGAGTAAAATATGAGTTCATACCATAATCTTGTGCAAGCATTTGTAGCCTCCTTCCATTTTGAGTAGCTCTTGGATGTTGAGGCAACTCTCTCCTTTGTGGTTGAGCCAAGTTGGCATGTCTCCTAGGTTGATCATGAAAGACCCCATGTTGAGCTTGTGGGATCCTTGGTAGAGGTCTTGGTTGTGGGGGTCTTGGTTGTGGAGCTCTAGCTTATGGTGGTGGAGCTCTTGTTAGAATCCTTGCTTGAGCTTGCTTTGAGGATTCACCAACTTCTACCCATTTGGTTGATTGTTTTGAGGGGTTTGAGCATTTTCAATTTCTTTGCTCTTAACGAATGTTGTCTTCTTCAAGGATGTGGTATCCATTTCTTCCACATATCCTAACCCCTTCTTGTCACTAGGACTCTTCCCACAAGATAGCATCTTGTCAAGTTTCTCGGTTTAGGAAGTCATCTTAGCAATCAACCCTTTTGCTTCATGAGCTCTTTCCTCAAGCTTTCTTCATTCTTTTTGGCCAAGACTGCTCCATCTTCAATCATTCTTCCATATTTTTTTCTTTACTCATTTCCTTACTCAAATGAGTCACTTTAGAGGTTAATTCAAGCTTCTCCTCTTGTAAGGACCTTTATTTTGTGATTGGCTTATTTCATGACATACCACATTGGAGATGATTTTTTAATGGGTAGCTTAGGTTCCATTGGCAAGCTTTCAAGCATCTCCGTGACTTCAAGATTAAGTGCAAGAGTGAAAGGTAATTCACTTGACTTGATTCTTGAAGAGATTAGGTGCACACACACACACTTACATGCATTCTCATATTACTTTACATTTGTGTTTCCGCGATTGTGTGCATTTATGTTTCAACTCACACGAGCACTTCTGTGTTTGTGTTTGTTTTGGTATGGTTGGTAAAATCTCATTGTATTTCAAAGAAATATATTTTGAGATTTTTCGTATTTTTACGAGTCCAACCGTGTGTGGATTGGTCCCTAGATGAGTTCCGAGCAATTCGGAGACTTGTCTTTATATTTCAGATGATTTCCGAGACATTTGGGACATTTTGTGTTTTTATCGGAAACCAGAATTCAATTTCGAGCTTAGAGTGGAAAGTTATGTAATTTTCTATATTTATGATTGAGTCTAGGTCTATATTCCAAAGACGGAATTGAATTTCGAGTTCCGAGATCAAAACTGGACTGCAAATCGCTGGGAATAGAAGTCGGCTTGGTGTGGAATGAAAGCCACACCAAGAGAGGCTTGGCGTGTGAAGGGCGTGCAGCCCACGCCAAAATTGTCTCTCTGTCCGCGTTGGCTACACGCCATCCTCACGCCACACCTGATTGCTTTTTTGTTTCGATTTTTCAAGTTTGTTTGATTGTGTGCTTTAAATTGAATGTGAGCTCGTGTGTGTGTGTTGACTTGTTGCACGAGTGGAATTGATATGATAATTCATTGAACCTCTTAAGTTCCTCTCACGTGAGCTCACCACACTGGATCACTCTCATTTGACTTTTTCAAATAACATCCAAAAGCTGTGCGTTTTATGTGTGATAAAGTATATATGTATATGTGGTGCGTTTTGTTTGATAAAGTATATATATATATATATGTGCGTTTTGTCTGATAATATATATATATATATTCTCTTCTTCGTTTAGTAGAGATTGAGAGCAAAAAATATAATCTTCAAGAGACAAAATATTTTCAAGTGAGAGACTCCCAAGATTCCATTTTTACTCAACCAAACCCAAAACCCATCATCTTCATACATCATTAAGCATTCTTAGGCATGGGTCTTCATCATTAAGTTGACTTGGTAAGTTGAACAAAAACCCCATCTTTGTTATTTGTTCATACCTTCCAAGATTGTGTTTTTATTGCATTTTTAGTTGATTAAATGCTAGGATTTTCTTTATCGCACATCTTTATGAGTTTCCTTGTATGATTGAGTTTGTATTGTGATAGCTAGCATTTAGGACCATTTTGCCCTCTAGCTAAGTCTCTATGCTTTGCATTTAGACATTGTTGATTAGGACTCCTTGATTGCATTTCTTGATTGCATTTATTGTCCTTGCCTTGTTTAATGACAACTTATGTTGATTGGCTTTTGTTTAATGACTAGATTTTAGGTTTTCATATCTATATTTAGTTAGGTCTTTATGAGCATTCATTTATACATATTGATATCTATGATTGATTTTATTGCCATCATTTAATCTCTAGATAAGCATTTAGTGTAGCCTAGCATTATTTGCATTTTGGATATTGTCATATATTCACATAGGTTATTGATCTCTTCATTGAGAATTAAGTCTTGTGACTACCGGTGTGTAATGCTCAAGCAACTTTGGTCTAGGTTCACTATTAAAGGCCTGCGGGTAGTAGTGGTGGGTTAATGACCGTGTAGGGTTTGACGTGGTCAACCTAGGTTGTAAACACCATTATAAGTAGTGGATTCGAGGATCGTGTGTGGCGCACATATTAGCTCGTGGTTTTTCCTTGTTGAAGGTTTCCACGTAAAAATTAAGTGTTTTTTAAATTCCGCACTTTTACTTGATTTTTTTTGTTTGTTGAAATGAGTTAATTGTGATTAATTTTGACTAATCAAAAAATTGGTAATAATCGATTAACAACTCATTCACCCCCCTCTAGGTTGTTTTAGACACACGTAATATATATTTTCACCTCTTTCAGCTTTTGTATCTCCTTCTTCTTTTTCATTCTTGAGTTCTCAAAGAACCTCATAAAGTCATCATAGTCCATCTCTTCACCCAAGTCAAAATTTGACTTAGATGAGTTGCTTCCACCATTTGAGTGACTCTCATCTACTTTTCTTGCTTATCCTCTTCCTCTTCTTTATCACTCATAACCTCATTGTTATTGTGAGAGGATAAGAAAGCAATGAAGTTGGCCACTTGGTCTTTATCATTATCCGAAGACTTATCTTTCTCTTCTAGGTCATCACTATCACTCCAAGTAACCGCCATGGCTTTTCCTTTCTTTTTCTTCAAATTTGCACACTCGGGAGCAATGTGTCCAAAGCCACTACACTCATAGCATTGGACACCCTTCTTGTAGTCCTTCTCTTGAGTTTGCTCCACTTTCTTGAAATGAGCCTTTTTCTTCACAAACTTTCCCTTGGAGCCAAATTCTTTCTTCTCAAATCTCATAAATTGCTTGAACTTCTTAGCCATCAAAGCAATTTCTTCATCCGAGTCTTCTTCGTCCTTTTCCACCTTGATGGTCTTCAAAGCCAAGCTCTTTTGCTTCTTTGGAGGTGTAGTAGTAGGAGCCTTCTTAGATTCATAAGCTAAGAGCCTTCCAATTACTTCACTAGGCTTCATCTTTTAGTAGTCACCATTTCACCATTTACCTCCAAGGCCGTCACTTTGGATTCAAATATCTCGGGAAGCGATCTCATTATCTTTTGCTTGATCCTCCTATCGAGTAAGGATCACCAAGTTGGTGACTTTGATTCACTATATCCATAAGCTTCACTTGGAAGTCATTGAAGCACTCGTCTTTTTCCATTCTAATCGTCTCAAATTGAGTTTGGAAGACTTGGAGTTTGAAGTCCTTGACCACTTCCATTCCTTCATGAGTCGTCTCAAGGATCTCCCAAGCTTCCTTTGCAACCCTTGTGGTTTGAATTAGTTTGTATTGGTTGTCATCCATGGCACATAGGATTGCGTGCATGACTTTGTTGTTCCACTTGGACTCCTCGAACTCTTGGGGAGTACATTGTGCCTTTGGCTTGGGGACTTCCTATCCACCTCCCGTAGGAGTTATCATAGGTGGCGTGTACCCATCTTCAATGCCATCCACACACGGTCATGAATTTGGAGCACATATGCTTCCATTTTGCATAGTTCACCCCAGTGAGCAAAGGGGGTCTTGTGCTAGAGGCACCTTCGCCTCCAATTCCATTTCCACTCATTGTGTTTGGGTGTGAATGATATGAATGCAAACAATCAAGCTAAACACACACACACACATACAAAGCAAATGAGCTAAACTCACAAGACAAAAAAATGCAAACAAATGTAAAAGACACTATCAAGAGCAAGGGATCTCCTAATTATGTTAAGGAACCCGCTTTGATACCAATTGAAAATATATATAAAACGAGTCTAAAATAATCTAGGGGGGGGGGGGGGGGGTGAATAGATTTTTAGATGATTCTTACCCAATTTTCGTTATTAGTCAATTTTACGAAAATAACCCCAAACTAGTCACAAAATAAAATCAAGTGTAAAAATATGGAATATAAATGACACTTGATTTTTACGTGGAAACCTTCAAAAAGGAAAAAACCACAGGCTGTTATGTGCGCCACACATGAACCTCGAATTCACTAATTGCAATAGTGTTCACAACCTAGGTTGACCACGTCAAACACTACGATCACTAACCCACCACTAATACCCGCAGGCTTTTAAAAGTGAACCTAGTCCCTTGCTTGCAAACTACCAAATGGTAAATACAAAACTTGACTCTCAAAGAGAAGAGATAAACAACCTTGAAACAAATTATAGCACGGTGTGTATAAAACTATCTAGAGGGTGGGTGAATAGATTTTAAACTATTACCCAATTTTTCGTGTGAAGTCAAAATTACGAAATTACCCCTAACTAGATAAAGCAATAAATCAAATATAAAATGTGGAAATTAAATAACACTTGATTTTTACGTGGAAACCCTCACGGGAAAAACCACGGGCTAGTAAGTAAGCCACACTCGAACCTCGAATCCACTAAATGTGTAAACGATTACAACCTAATCCCGGTATAAGTGAACCTAGTCCAATTTGCTTGCGATCTAAGCAACCTAATCCCGGAAGCTATACACAAGTCTTACTTTCTCAATGAAGAGAATAACACCCTAAGTGAATATATGAATATCCAAAATGCAACATAGAGCAAGGGAAACCCTATATGCTTATCTAAGATGATTAATATACAATTAGAACAATCCTAGATATTAAAATTAAATGACATGTCAAATAGTTTAGCTAATCAAGATTAAGCACAAAACCTAATTAGCTATCACAATACAACTTCTCAAACATACATCACACTAATCTCAAACTTGTATCAAAAGATATATGAAAATCATACAAGTAATAAATTGAGATTGCTTATTAAGAAAAACACAAAATATGTAAGATATTAGTGAAAAGCTTACCAAGCAAAGTATGATGAAGAATCCATGCAAGATGACATCTAGATGATCAAAGATGATGCTAGATGATGATTGATGATCATGAAAAAAGTGTTTGAGTAATTAAAAATGAGTTCTTGGAATTTTTCTTCTCTTTGAAAAATATCATAAGTATGAAATCTGAATATGAACTCTCTTGATTGACCTAAAGTCAAAGTGGCATATATATAGGGGGCCAAATCAAAGTGTCATCGTTTTGATAAGTTAGCTTGAAATTTTCCTTAGGCGCTGTACGTAGAGCGCTTCTGTACAGCGCCTATATAGCACCCCAACTCTGTTCTCTCGGGAAAACAGAGGGGCGCTGTACGAACAACGCTTCTGTACAGCGCCCATCCAAAATGCATTAGACCTGATGCATTTAAAAGACCATTTTTGCATCAGGTCTTGTGGGCGCTGTTCAGAACAGCGCTTTGTAGAGCGCTTTGAATAGCGCCCTTTGCAATGCAAGAAATCCAAGGCTATGCATGACAAGGCAATGGACAATGCAATAAGCAATCAAACTAACATGCAAGAAGAGATGAAAATTAGCATTAATGCACAACAATAAGAAACACAACATACAAGGATTAAACATATGCATGAGTTGTGAGTGTGTGCAACTATTTCTTCAAGACAAGAAAGCATATAGAAATTTACCTTCGGTGCTTATCAAGAATGAGGTCTTCAAAGGGCTTGAGCAATAACAACAACATCTAAGCTACCCTTACAAAGAATCCCCAACATGTGGTTTGTCCACGAAATGAGCCAATCAACAAATGGGAACCTTACAATCTCCCCCTTTGGCTATTTCGTGACAAAACCACCACTCACATTGATTCCTCACAAAAAAATAGAAACTACGGGACAACAATGATTTTCTACAATACAAAGAGATAAGAAAATAAAACTTCAAGTCTTCAATCTCTTATAGAATAATCAAACCCTGAAAATAAGATTTCTATATTTTCCAATACAAGTGAAATGTAAGATTAATCAAGTGAGAACAAAAACAAGCATTTGCATTTTTAAAAAATTAAGCACAACATTATGCAATGTATGTGTATGCAATGCTCCCCTTCAACGGGTTACTCCCCCTCAATGTATATTCTCCCCAACAAGCACAATTGCTACTACTATTTGCAACTCCCCTTACCATATCCTACTCCCCCTTTTTGTCATGATATAGGCAAAGGAGTAGTCCCCAACTGGGTCACTCATAGCAACGAGAGATAGTAGCATGCAAGATATTTGCATAATCAATATAAGTCACTTTATGCATCTCAATTAATTGAAGAGAAACAAGGAGATTTATTTGATGAAAATGTGTGAATCAAACATGCTTTGCATACAAGACATATAGCATTCAAGTCTAAAATACAATGGTATTTGGCAAAGCAAATGACAAAGGTTTCTAATAAGAATTCAAACCAATTTCACCATTGTCATGAGAAAAGCAAGGATATAGAGTTTTCATTGATTTTAACTTATGAGCAACTATATCCAACTTTATAAGCGAAACATGGCATGAGCGACTTTGCACCCTATTTGATTTTTCCAGATAAGATATCTGTATGATAGTAGCCATGTTCAACCAATAAAGAAAGAGAGACATTTGGAATATAAATTCCTTTGAACGGATACAAGATCCTTTATTCATTTTGAGTCTCATAAGCTTTCACACAAGTTTTTCATTTTAAGAATATGCAATCATTAATTCATGCTTTTCATGTAAGCATGTTATATGAATTTCATGCTTTTTCATTTGGCATTAGCATGTTATAAAAGAATCATCATGTCATGGAGATAACTATAGGTCATTCAAACCATACTTCCTATGTACATCTTCTAGTCCAAAAATGCATGTTTGAACATAAATATGACATGGATTGTAAACAAGCAAGGTTCACACTTATTGAATTGAAAACATATATATACATATGTGCAACCAAGCTTACTCAAGCAATTAAAAGAAGAGGCATAAGATATTTCAAATTTTTTGCAAGCGACAAGAATGCAAAATAGCTCTCTTTGCTGAGTTCCCCATATGGGGTCAATCACAAAACACATCACTCCACAAGACATATCCCAATAGATCTACTAAGTGTTTTAAATCGAGTAGCATCTAAGGGTTTAGTAAATAGGTCCACAAGTTGATCATTAGTACATACATGTTCAAGTACTATGCATTTATTTTCAACAAGCTCTCTAATGAAATGATGGCGGATGTCAATATGCTTAGTTCTAGAATGTTGGACCGGATTCTTGGAAATATTAATGGCACTCATATTATCACAAAAGAGAGTGAGTATACCTTGGTTGAATCCGTAGTCTACTAGCATTTGCTTCATCCATAGGAGTTGTGTGCATCCATTCCCCGCGGCTATGTACTCGGCCTCGGCCATGGACAAGGAAATCGAGTTTTGCTTCTTGCAAAACCAAGACACCAAGTTGTTGCCTAGAAAGAAGCAACCGCCCGATGTGCTCTTCCTATCATCGCAATTTCCTGCCTAATCCGCATCACTAAAGCCTACAAGACTAGCATTAGGGTCAAAAGAGTACCAAATCCCATAGTTGGATGTCCCATTCACATAGCAAATGATTCTCTTTACGGAAGAGAGATGAGACTCCTTAGGATTCGCTTGGTACCTAGCACACACACCCACACTAAAGGAGATATCGGGCCTACTTACGGTCAAATAAAGCAAGCTTTCTATCATGCCACGATATAACGTTTGTTCCACACTTTTACCACTAGCATCCTTGCTTAGCTTCAAAGTGGTACTCATGGGTGTATCACAATGTTTGGCATTTTCAAGACCAAACTTCTTCACTAGGTTTTTAGCATATTTGGCTTGGGTTATGAAAAACCCATCATCTAATTGCTTAATTTGCAAACCTAGGAAGTAACTAAGCTCACCAACAAGACTCATCTCAAATTCATGAGACATGACATCAACAAATTGTTGTACCTTGGTGTTGTTGGTGGAGCCAAACACTATGTCATCAACATATATTTGAGCTATGAAAAGCTCATCATTGTCTTTCTTGATGAATAACGTCTTGTCAACACTACCCCTTGTGTAGTTATTGTCAACAAGAAATTGAGTGAGGCGCTCATACCAAGCCCTCGGTGCTTGTTGCAACCCATATAGTGCCTTCTTAAGGTGATAGACATGGTTTGGGTGGTGTGCATCCATAAACCCCTTGGGTTGTTCAACAAACACTTCCTCTTGCAAGAAGCCATTGAGGAAGGCACTCTTGACATCCATTTGGTGCAATTTGAACTTGTGCACACAAGAAATGGACAAGAGAAGCCTAATGGACTCTAAACGGGCAACGGGAGCAAAAGTCTCCTCAAAGTCGATACCCTCAATTTGAGAGTACCCTTGTGCTACAAGTCTAGCCTTGTTCCTCATTATGTTGCCATTCTCATCGGATTTATTCCTATAAATCCACTTAGTTCCTATCACATGTGAGCTTTTAGGCCTAGGAACTATAGTCCAAACCTCATTCCTTTCGAATTGGTTTAGCTCTTCTTGCATGGCAAGAACCCAAAATTCATCATTCAAGGCTTCATCAACCTTTTTGGGTTCTATTTGAGAGGTGTAGCATGTAAAGCTAATGAGATTAGCTATTTGACGCTTAGTCCTAACACCCTCATTCACATCTCCAATAACATCCTCTTTGTTTTAGAGTCTTCTAACCCAGTGGGTTCATTAGAGTCCAAGAGAGGGACTCTAGTAATAGGTTGTGTGACCTCATTATTGTCATTGGACGTCCCAACATTGGGAGTCACCACAACCCTCTCCAAAACTTCCTCCTCCTCTAAAACTTTTTCCTCCTCATGGTCATTAGACTTGAGCCTTGTATCATCAATGACAACATTCGATGATTCCATGACGGTTCGAGTCTTCAAGTTGAAAACTCTATAGGCTCTACTATTCAAAGCATAGCCAATAAAGATACCCTAATCACTTAGCATCAAACTTGCAAAGTTGATCACTGTCATTTAAAATGTAGCATTTGCTTCCAAATGTGTGGAAGTAGCTAACATTTGGCTTCCTACCCTTCTATAACTCATAGGAGGTGTTTCTAGATCCGGGCCTTAGGAAAACTCTATTCCCTATATAGCAAGCTGTATTGATGGCTTCGGCCCATAGGTTCCTAGGGACATTGTTGCTAAGCAACATCACTCGGGCCATCTCTTGGAGGACCCTATTCTTCCTCTCAACAACTCCATTTTGTTGAGGTGTCCTAGGAGCCGAAAACTCATGGGAGATGCCTAAGCAATCATAATAACTTTCAAAAGAGGCATTCTCAAATTCCCTCCCATGGTCACTTCTAATCCGTTTAATGCTTTTAATGTTAGAATTCATTTCATTTTGTATTTTAGTACAAAGCATTTTAAACTTATCAAAAGTTTCGGATTTTTCTCTAAGAAAATATGTCCATGTAAATCTAGAGAAATCATCAACACAAACAAAAATGTATCTCTTTCCACCTAAACTCTCGGTTTGCATAGGACCCATGAGATCCATGTGGAGAAGCTCTAGAGGCTCCTTTGTGGAGAGATACTTTCCCTTTTTGTGCATGCTTTTGGTTTGTTTTCCTTGTTGGCAAGGTCCACAAATACCATTGGCTTTCTTCTCAAACTTAGGGAGGCCACGCACACAATTGAACTTTCCAAGGGTTCTTAAATCCCTAAAGTTCATATGGCCAAGTCTTTCATGCCACAACTCTATTTGCTCATTCATGGACACAATGTTTGAGACTATTCTAGCTTCAAGACAATAACAATTGTCACTAGATCTCATACCCTTCAACAGGGTTTGTCCATTGGGCTTTAGGATTGAGCAATCATCTTTACTAAACAAGACAGGATATCCTTCATCACTTAGATGTGAAATGCTTATTAAGTTGGCTTTCAAGCCATCAACAAATAAAGCATCGGATAAGGAGGGTAATCCAGGAACGGAAATGGTTCCTTTCCCTACAACTTTCTTTTTGGATCCATCACCAAAAGTGACATATCCTCCTTCCTCCATAGCAAGAGTCTCGAAGAAACTCTTGTTTCCCGTCATGTGCCTAGAGCACCCACTATCTAAATACCAAAAATTAGAAGAATTTGCCTATAAGTCTATTTGAGCAACATGGCAAACATTTTCATTCTTTCTAATCCACCTAGAAACAATCTTAGCTTTCTTAGTGGTCTTTGGTACATGGGCTCTAGATGTTCTAGGATCATGCATAATTATATTATTATTCCTAGGAACATGCATCATGGCTCTTTTTTTTTTTCTTCTCTATCATGCTTCTAGTTTTGCACATTTTAATATATTGAAAGCAATGTGGTCTAATATGACCATCAAATCCACACAAGTGACATATAGGAGTAAAATAAGGAATCATACCTTGTCCTTGTCTTTGTGGATGAATGGGTTTAATCCATCTTCGTTGTTGAACCGGTCTAGATTGCTTCCTAGCTTGAGGTTGCATGATAGGTCTCTTTCCTTTGTGAGCCAAGTGTGGAGGAATGTTGGCTTGAGAGACCCTAGGGGGTTGAGCTTGAGGTTGCCTTCTTGGCCCCATATTCACTTGTGCATTTGAACATTGTCCTATTTCTAACTTCTTCCTAGGAATTTGCACAAATGAAGTTTCTTCGTTCCTCAAATTCTTGATAAACATGGTCTTGTTAGAGGTTGAGATCTTCTTGCCATCTTCATACCCAAGACCCCTCTTGTCACATGGACTCTTTCCAACACCAAGCATATGGTCAAGCTTCTTGGTGCTAGAATCCATCCTAGTCATAGACTCTCTTAGTTCTTCAAGCTCCCTCTTTAGACTTTCTTCATTCCTCCTAGATAAGACTAACTCCTCTCTTAGCTTATCTTCCATCTTATTGAATTTTTCCACTTGTTCACTTAAGTGGTCATTATGAGATGAAAGCTCAATATTTTCTTCTCTTAACATCTTGATCTTTCTTGTGCTCTTGATTGCTATTTAAACTCGGCATGGTATTTAGCAAGCACCTTTTTCTCCACAAAACCATTTATGGAGTTAGAAGAGGAATCACTTTCTTCTCCACTAGAGTCATTTTCCTCTTGACTCATTTCTTCTCTCTCACTAGCACTTTTGCTTTTATGGGAGGAGGCAAAAGCTAGGAGATTAGCCATGAGCTCTTCATCATCCGAAGACTCATCTCCCTCAATGGAGTCATCACTACTTCCACTCCAAGTGGCGGCCATCACTTTTCCCTTTTTCTTCTCATTGTGATTTTCACATTCGGGGGCAAAGTGACCTATGCCACCACACTCGAAACATCGGACCCCTTTCCTTTCGGTCCTTTCTTGCCTTGGTTCAAACTTCTTGAAAGAGCCCTTTTTCTTCAAATCTTGACCTTTTGATCCAAAGCCCTTTCTTCTAAACTTCATAACCTTGTTGAACCTTTTTACAAACAAGGCAATATCTTCATCCGAGTCAATCTTCTTTGCCTCCTTTTCATCCTTGGAGGTTTTCAAAGCAATTCCTTTTTGCTTTTTAGGAGGTGTGGAGATAGGACCCTTCCTAGACTCATAAGCTAGAAGTCTCCCAATCACCTCACTCGGCTTCATATCCTTATATCCACTATTTTCTTCTAAAACCGTCACCTTCAATTCAAACCTATCGGGGAGAGATCTTATAATCTTTTGCTTGATTCTCCTATCCGAATATGGATCACCAAGTTGATGACTTTGGTTGACTATGTCCATCAACTTGATCTCGAAGTCGTTGAAGCACTCATTCTCCTCCATCTTAAGCATCTCGAATTGAGTTTGGAGGACTTGAAGCTTAAAGTCCTTCACCATTTCGGTTCCCTCATGTGCAATCTCTAGGATGTCCCATGCCTCCTTAGCTATCCTAGTATTTTGAATCAATTTATTTTGATTTTCGTCCATTGCACATAGGATGGCATGCATCGCCTTCCTATTCCACTTTGAAGCCTCAAACTCTTGCGCGTTCCATTGCGCCTTAGGCTTAAATACTTCTTCTCCTCCACCACCGGGAGTCATCTTGGGTAGATCATATCCGTCTTCCACCGCCATCCATGCACGGTCGTGAATTTGACATATGTAGGATTCCATCTTCCCTTTCCATTGGGAATAGTTCAATCCGGTAAGAAATGGAGGCCTTGTGCTAGAAGCACCTTCATTGCCACCACCATTTCCACCGTTTCCACTCATAGTGTTTATGAATGAATGAAATGAATGCAAATGTATGAATGATCAAAAATCACACAAAATGCAAAACACACTAAAATAAGCAAGGATCACCTAAGTATATCTAGGAACCCGCTCTGATACCAATTGAAACAAATTATAGCACGGTGTGTATAAAACTATCTAGAGGGGGGGGGGGGGTGAATAGATTTTAAACTTATTACCCAATTTTTCGTGTGAAGTCAAAATTACGAAATTACCCCTAACTAGATAAAGCAATAAATCAAGTATAAAATGCGAAAATTAAATAACACTTGATTTTTATGTGGAAACCCTCACGGGAAAAACCACGGGCTAGTAAGTAAGCCACACTCGAACCTCGAATCCACTAAATGTGTAAAACGATTACAACCTAATCCCGGTATAAGTGAACCTAGTCCAATTTGCTTGCGATCTAAGCAACCTAATCCCGGAAGCTACACACAAGTCTTACTTTCTCAATGAAGAGAATAACACCCTAAGTGAATATATGAATATCCAAAATGCAACATAGAGCAAGGGAAACCCTATATGCTTATCTAAGATGATTAATATACAATTAGAACAATCCTAGATATTAAAATTAAATGACATGTCAAATAGTTTAGCTAATCAAGATTAAGCACAAAACCTAATTAGCTATCACAATACAACTTCTTAAACATACATCACACTAATCTCAAACTTGTATCAAAAGATATATGAAAATCATACAAGTAATAAATTGAGATTGCTTGTTAAGAAAAACACAAAATATGTAAGATATTAGTGAAAAGCTTACCAAGCAAAGTATGATGAAGAATCCATGCAAGATGACATCTAGATTATCAAAGATGATGCTAGATGATGATTGATGATCATGAAAAAAGTGTTTGAGTAATTAAAAATGAGTTCTTGGAATTTTTCTTCTCTTTGAAAATATCCTAAGTATGAAATCTGAATATGAACTCTCTTAATTGACCTAAAGTCAAAGTGGCATATATATAGGGGGCCAGATCAAAGTGTGGTCGTTTTGATAAGTTAGCCTAAATTTGCCTTAGGCGCTGTACGTAGAGCGCTTTTGTACAGCGCCCCAACTCTGTTCTCTCGGGAAAACAGAGGGGCACTATACGAACAGCGCTTCTGTACAGTGCTCGTATAGCGCCCATCCAAAATGCATCAGACCTGATGCATTTAAAAGACCATTTTTGCATCAGGTCTTGTGGGCACTGTTCAGAACAGCGCTTTGTAGAGCGCTTTGAACAGCGCCCTTTGCAATGCAAGAAATCCAAGGCTATGCATGACAAGGCAATGGACAATGCAATAAGCAATCAAACTAACATGCAAGAAGAGATGAAAATTAGCATTAATGCACAACAATAAGAAACACAACATACAAGGATTAAACATATGCATGAGTTGTGAGTGTGTGCAACTATCTCTTCAAGACAAGAAAGCACATAGAAATTTACCTTCGGTGCTTATCAAGAATGGGGTCTTCAAAGGGCTTGAGCAATAACAACAACATCTAAGCTGCCCTTACAAAGAATCCCCAACATGTGGTTTGTCCACGAAATGAGCCAATCAATAAATGGGAACCTTACAAACCTAAAGTGAATATGTGCAATATTCATAGTGCATAAATGTAAGGTCAAACATTTAAGATTATCTAGGCGTGGATGAACATGTTAAAGACATTCCTAGATATCATGTAGCTATATGACATGAATACAACTTAGCTATATGTACAAATCAAACGCTATATGTAATAGCTATCACAAGCAACTCACAAAACACAATAAAAAAGCAATCTTGAAACTAGTCAAGTAATAAAAATGCTATCTTGTAAAGCAAGAACATGTGAAGAGATGCAAAAATGTTCTAACTACAAGTCATGTGAGTAATAAAGAAAACCCATGAGAAATCATACCTAGAACATGCAAGATGATGTGTGAAGATGATGGGTTTTGGATTTGGATGAGTAAAGATAGGATCTTGGGAGTCTCTCTCTTGAAAATATTTTGACTTTTAAAAATATATTTTTTGCTCTCAATTACCACGAAGTGAAGAGGAAAATATATATATATATATATATATATGTTTAGGTTTATTAAACAAAACTGCACGTTCATATATATATATATATATATATATATATATATATACAAATTTTCTATTATCAGTTCGTCCTGACAATAAATATATCATGACAAAGAATGTGGACTACTAGATTTAAATACTTTGACTCAAAGTGTATGCACTTGTCAAAACTTCTCTATAATCTATGGTCCACATTCTTCGTCCTGATATATTTATTATCAGGAGGAACTGACAATAGAAAGACTGTATATATATATATATATTAACAAACAAAATGCACCGTATTTGGATGTTAGGTGTAAAAGACAAATGAGAGTAATCCAGTGTGGTGAGCTCACGTGAGAGGCTATCAAGAGGTCCAATTATTTAACAAATTAAATGCATGTGTGCAGCGCAACAAGTGGTTGCATGTGGAATTAAAACACATAATAAAAAGACCTTGAAATCAAAAAAAGAAATCAGCGCGAGGTTGGCATGAGGCTCGCGTGGCTGAGGGACTTGGTGGGCGTGAGGTGCTCGTGCCTCTCACACCAACCCTTTCTTGGTGTGGCTTTCATGCCACACCAAGTTGGCTTCCATTCCGAGCATTCTTCGGTCTAGTTTTAACCTCGGAATTCGAAATTTGATTCCGTCTTCGGAATTTGATTCCGTCTTCGAAATATAGACCCGAACTCAATCACAAATATGGAAAATTACATAACTTTCCACTCTAAGCTTGGAATTAAATTTCGGTTTACGATAAAAACATGGAATGTCCCAAATGTCTTGGAAATCATCCGAAACACATAGACAAGTCTCCAAATCGCTCGGAACTCATCTATGGATAAATCCACACATGGTTGGACTCGTAAAAAATAAAAAATCTCAAAATATAATTCTTTGAAATACAATGAGATTTTACCAACCATACCAAACAAACACAAATGCTAAAATGCATGAGTTGTGTGTGTGTACAACTAATCTCTTCAAGAAAGAGTAAAGACAAGTAAATTACCTTCCTTGAAGCTCTTGATGTCCACAATGAGGTCCATTAGCATTTGAGGAAATTTCTTCAATCCTAAGCTACCCTTACATAGTTGAACCCCATTGTGGTTTTGTCAACGAAATAAGTTAATCAAAAAGTGAGGCACTTACACCCGCCCGCGAACCCACAAAAATAAACGGGTTTGGGTTCGGGTTTCGCCCATGGGTTTTATACGGGTTTGCGGGTCACATTCACCAACCCACAGAATATATTAATTTATAAATATTTAATATTTAATTATATTTATTTATAAAATACAAAACTCCTATTTATTTATAATATATCATAGAGAATTATGAATACAAGTGTATTTCTTAGTTGAGACAAGAGGCAAAGCACATTGAAAAAACAAGAGTGCAAGGTTCTACCATTAGCTATATATAAATGAGAGTTTAGAATTGTAATTCTTAAACTTAGAATGAGTGGAGTTTTTATATTTTATTCTTTATATGGTTAAAAAGTTTCCAGTGGAGTTTAAATTTATAATATTTTAAATAATAAATATTATATAATTTTTATTTATGCGGGTTCACGGCTTCACCCGCGGATTTGTTTTCCAAACCCGCACCCATACCCACACCTGAACTCGCTAGGTTTTTCTTTGTACGGGTTCACGGGTCATAAATTCACCACCCAAACCTAACCTTATAGGGTCGGGTTCAGGTGGGTGCTCGCAAGTGCGGGTCAAATTGCCATCCCTAGTCACTACTGTTCCATTTTAACGATTTTCTACAATTTCTTTGTAGTTCTCCATTGCTGAATTCGGGATTGATAGCATGTTCTCTTTCCAGGTTGTAGTATCTAAATTGCAGCTCAAGTCAATGTCATTTTGGCTAGCAGTTTGACGAATCATTTCACTGAAGAATTCTTGATTCAGAACCTGCACCTTAAAATGACAAACATACTCAATTTAACATGTATACTCACCTGAACCGAATGCTTAAGCTCAACCAGATTCATTGTTATCTATTTATGATGTAGTCTTAGAAATTTACCTTAAAATCATCTTCACCATGGTCTGTTTCAGGGGCATTGCTACCTTCAGTTTGAGGTGCATGGCTCATGATACTATGGGTTGTTTTCTATGGAAAATCCCGTGAAATAGAAATTGGTTAGAAATAAATGAGTTTGGAATAACAATAAAAGAGTTTACAATTTAGGACTTCACCTTTTTGTTGATTCTTGTTATAACCTCAGCACGCTTGGAACAACTCTTGTAATTGTGACCTTCTTGCTTGCAAGCACTGCATGTGTATGACTTGTGCACTTGCTTGAACTTTCTCTGACTTGTGCACTTGCTTGAACTTTCTCTGACTTGGTGGTATTTCACCAATCTCCCTAATCCTCAACTTCTTTGGACGACCAGGTTGTTTGACAATCTTGGGTGGTACCAATGGTGGCCTTCCTATTTTAGTCTAACACTTCTCCATCTTGATCACATACATAACATCATCATAGCACTTCATTTGGCTCTCTTTGTGGTAATAGATGTCCACATACTTCGATGGATCTTCATATTTAGTATAGATGGCTGTAATTGCATGTTTGCAGGGTATGCCAGTCAGATTCCACTTCCTGCAGGTGCAATTTTTTCCCTTCAAGTTCACCATTGCAATAGATGTTTGGTTGATGCTCACTTGGTAATGTCCATGGCCTTCCTAATGAGCCACAAAATCCCCAGATTTCTTTGCTTCCAAGTACAATATTTCTGAAATTTTAGGGCCAATGTTTTTATACCACCTCATCCTTTTTGCTCTTTTATTTGCCCTTTGATTCATGATCTTGATATGAAGCATCTCCAATAGTGAATAGATTGGAGAACTCCTAGCTTCAAGCACCTCTCTGTCTCCATTTACAATCTTACACAGATTAAGTGTCATGTCACACTTAGGGTAAACTAAGAAAAAGCTCTTTGACCACTGACTTGGAGATATTTCATTCAACTACTTCCATGCTTTCTCATTCAACTTCTTGATTTCTACCATACAGGTTTGGAAGTCATCAACTTTGGTTGATCTTGCTGCCTTCCACACTTTACCCCTGATTATGTCATCCTTGAACTTCTTCTTGAAATTAGTCTTGGAGCTCTCTCTCTCTAACAATGGGTTCTTGAAGCTCTAATTTGGCCAAGTGAAAGAAAAGAGATATATATATATATAAAGCCCTAAGAGAAACGGCGTCATTTTTAGCAAACTAACTATAAAAATGCGTCAAACTGCTATGTGTGCCACAGTACGGATAAGGTGTCCCGACCGCAGTCCACACGATGTGGAAGCCCTAGAAAGCTTTGCGGTTGGGACCGCCGTAGAGGCAAGATCACCAACCACGGTACCCTATGCGTGAAACCCACTGGTTTCTACTTCTGTGGGTGCCGTGGTATAAGCAAGTGCATGGGGAGCCGTGGTATAAGTAGGTGCATGGGGAGCAACATGCACCACGGTAAGAGACAAAATCTCTTTTCCCTCCCGGGCTCTTAAACACACCTAAACTATATGAATTTTGTGCAAGTGTGAAGTGAATAAAGAACATGCATGGGAATAGATAAAACCATGAATAATCACCAAGCATGTGACATACAAAAATATACAAGATATGAAAATGCAATAGTGTGATGATAAAACATAAATGCACATAACTAAGAGAAACAAAAAAGCAATCATAGAAATGCAATATGAAAGTGTGTGTATGCAACTAAATCTCTTCAAGAGGTAAGTCAAGTGATTTACCTTTCGCTCTTGCTCTTAAAGCATATTGGGAAGTCCGGAAGCTTGCCAAACACAATTATCTAAGCTACCCATTACGTAACAATCCCAATGTGGTTTTTCAACGAAATAAGCCAATCAAAAACTGAGGAACTTACAATGGTCTTCATAACCAAGCTTCTCACTGTAGGGAAAAATAATAACAAAAGTGGTAAACGCAGCGGAAGCGATACTAAAAACGATTTAGTGACTTTTAAAAAATTTTCCTTTATGAACCTTAAACCCTTTTAATCAATAAACATGCATATACATTAACAAAAGTAAATTACCTTTTGTCGCGTGATCCGATTGACTTACGTCGATGGTAATCCGCAAGACCTTCAATCCGAGCACGAACGTGGATCACCTAGGAGCGTGGTCTCCCTTTTCTTTGAATTGCAAACCTGTGAATGGACCAAACAAAAAACTTTCTTTTCTTTGTTAGTCACAAAACAATCAAAAGAATGTCAAAAATTATTCCGGTCACTTTTGAGTTCTCAATCTAATGATCGAAACTCGCGTGAACCTAGATCGATATCGTATACACAAGCTTATTGATGATTAAGCAATTGTATACTATCAAAGAATAATTTCACACTCCTTTTTGTCTTTCTAGAATAAAAACTCTCTTAGAATTAAGAAGAAGAAGAAAAAAAAAAATAAAAACTCAAGCTCCAAAACTTGTGGTGGCCGAACCCTATAAGAACCCTTATATAGGTTGGCCGAATTTTTTCTTCTTTTTCCTTTAGGGTTGCCGAATTCTATGTAGTCTTAGATTAGGGTTGGCCGAATTTCATCATGTCACTTATATAGGGTGACTAAAATTCAACCCTAATTCTTTTCAACTTTATAGACTTCAAACCCTAATCCAACTCCTTGATTTTTATTCTTTTATTTTGACTAAATAAAAAGACTCCTTATTTGATTAAATAAGTAAAACTAATTTATTTATTTCCTTGTCAAACAAGTCTTTTACTTTTAGGAAAGATTTGTTTCTTTAATTAAACAATTAATCAATAAATTAATTAATTCTTATTTAATTAAAACAAATGAAACAAAATAATATTTTAGGTTAAAATTTTAACCTTGCCGCCCCACTTGTATAAGATTGGGCCTAACATTATTTTCTTATTTCATTTAATCCATTGGACTGTAAATAAAAAGCCCACATGTGAACCAGACCCATTCTTACTAAAAGAAACAAGCCCACATGTCTTTCATTAATATATTAATATAATTGAGCAGCCCATTACTTAAATAATGTGCAAATTATATTCTTAATATATTAAATGCAATTCTAGATGGACCCTTAAATTGGTCCGGTAGAATATATCAAGTGATCCATGCAAGTCCGTGTGGATTGGGGATCTTGGCGGGCCATCTAAATTTAAGCTTCAATAGACATAACCTAATCACAATCAACAAATGATTCACTTAGGTCCGATCCATTAATTTTAACTCATTCCACTAAAGAGCTAAAACTGAACTCTTAAATAAAGATAGAAAAGGAAGATGCTCCTCATTCATACCCTAGACAATCATATTGGAGATAGTGTATCCTCGTGATTAATATCAGTAATCGCCAAGAGTTCATAGACCGCCTATAACTCTCCAAGTTACCATATTTACTCATATGACCACGTTTTGAACTTGGATATTTTGACTTGTCCAGAAGCCATGTTTTCAATAGACACTATTGAAAACTCAACGTTGAGATTTAATATCCAATTACCTCAAAACATCCATATGATGATATTATACTCTCATTTAATTAAATGGAGCCACGATGTCCATATCTATAAATGAAGTCCTCTATCGATTAACAAATGAATATCACCAAACTATCGAGGATAGACTATGCGATATAATCGTACTCATTGATAACTCAAATGATATCACTTGCAACCATAAGTCCATCATTTATCTCAGGATTAAGATAGACTCTCCGATTGTCCTGATAATGAAAAGACTATTATCTATTGACGGTTCTAGATAAAGCTTTTCATTGTGATCCAGTTCAATGCACCCAGTGCACTAGATCCTTTTGCTCGAAGACACTCCGATGATTTTAGACTCATCATATCTCATTTGATCCCACTCAAATGCTAGAAAAAGAATTCTACAACTTTAACAAGATAAAGGTGCCCAACCTTTAACTTAAGTTGTGAACATTATTCAAGACTAACTAAAGAATTGTGTCTACCACATACATATCCAGATGTACGAACAATTCTTCTTTTCCCATAGTCTTTAGACCTTATGATTATTTACTTTGACAATTATAACATAAACTATAAATGCTATACGATTTGTTAAACCAGAAATCACTTTATTAATATGAAAAAGATTGTTAATTACAACATTACACTCTTGCTATTGAGCATAATCCTAACACTCACACATCTTATCCAAATCCATAATGGACATGATTTCAACTTCCTTGAAAACATCACATATGCCTTTTGTGTAGCCCATTATGTTGTCATCAACATAAACAAACCTACCACCATGATACACAACCATGGTGTAGGGATCAAATAATCCACTGGCTGCATAAATACAACACAAACATGGTTCAATTTTATGGCAAAACAATTCTAAATCTGGTTCAATGTTCCAAAACAAGAACTTAAAAAATAGCATTTCCAAATCAAACAATAACTTAACAAACATATATATATATATATATATATATATATATAACACATTCATCTGATTATGTACAAGTGTCAAATTTACCAAAACAAGAACATAGCATTCCAAAAGTGATTTAATTTGAACCCAAATCTGATAACTTCAAATTTGTTCGCGACTTACCTCTTAAAGCCCTCATGTCTGGTGTCACAGTTCTTCGGGACAATCTCTCGAACCAGCCGTCCTAGTCCATTAGAAGACAACAACCCTACCCCACCAATCTTCAATTGTTCAGACAAAGATTAATAAACTATTTCTGGTAATCTAGGAAAAAACCAAAGATTTTCCATAAACCAAAGAGATAAAATTGACTCCTTCGATTTTCCCAAAACACCCGTTACAAAATGACAAAAATGCCACTACACTTGACGTCTCCATTAATTTTAAGACGGAATGGCTACTATTAACAATATGTGTACCAAGAGTGGCCATTTTGGTGCATTTGACAATGTTGGTAGCCAAATTGGTATTTTTGCCTAGACTTAATGGCCACCAGGGTAATTTACTCAAAAAATAAACAACCCCTTAGGGTGCGTTTGGTGCACGGGATATGATTGGATTATTTTTAAGACATGAGATTGGATTGAATTGGATTGGATTAGATTTGATTAATTATAGTGTTTCCCGTGTTTGGTACAACATGAGATTGAATTAAAAATAGTCCAATATTGTGTTTGGATAAGTAATGAGATTGGAAAAAATAAAAAATTAATCTAAAAAAATTAAAAAAAAGCCAATCCACATCCACCAATCACCATCAACGATCTCTCTCCTTCCTTCTCCCCTCTTCCTTCTCTTTCTCTACTTTCTTAGTTTCTTTGTTCTCTCTTCGTTCACACACAACGAAAATCAGTTTGCAGATCATCTTCTTTTATTTTTCTTCTTTTTCTTCTTCTTCTATTTTTAATTTTTCAATTTTTTTTTCTTTCTTAAACCGAAATTAGTGGGCGGATCTTCTTTTATTTTTAATTTTTCAATTTTTTTCTTTCTTAAACCGAAATTAGTGTAGATCTACTTGGATCTATGTAGATCTAAATAGATGTACATTGATTTTTGCTAATTTTATTATATGTAATCCTTAATTTTTTTTGTAGTGATTATTTGGGAAGCTGTTAAGGAAGCGTTGAGCAATATCTTGAAAAAATTCTGATTTACTATTACTATTAGTTGTTCTTGTTAACTTTATTCATATTTTAATTATTTTAATTAATCCAGACGTTTTTCTTGGCCTTTTTTTTTATTCATGTCCATGCTTGATTTTGCAATTGAAGGTTTTGATTTTGGGATTGTGGGTTTCAAATGTTTTTTTTTTTTTTTGAAATGGAAATGCTTTCTACTCAACAAAAACCAGATGAAGAAGTAGTCGATCTAAAGAAGGTTTTGCTTTTGTGATTGTGTGATTGAAGGTTTTGATTTTGTGATTGTGAATAAATTTTTCGTTCTCTGGTTTGGTTACTGAAGAAGATGATGATGTTAGATGAGAGAAGAATAGATGGGATTCATTTGAATCCCATCATTTTGGACGGGACTAAATTATCCCACATTAGTGGGATAAAAAATCCAAACGAGACTAATTTATCCTATCTCACTACCGAGCCAAACATGGGAAAATGACTAAAAATAGTCCAATCCTAGTATCATCTTGTCAAACAAAACTTAGTGTCTGTGGTCTTTATGTTATCCAAAATTCATCAATCCAATCCATTTGACCATGTTTTTTATGGTCAATCCTCACTAAAAAGCAAAATGACATTTTTACCTTTGACTATTTGTTTTCTTTTAAAAAATAAAATAAAATGAAAGAAAATTGTATAAAAAGTTATAGAAAAATAAAAGAAAAATGTAAAGAAAAAAAATTGGATCTAAATCTAAAAATGAAAAGTAAAAAAAAAAAATGAAAAAGAAAAGAAGGAGGTGGAGGATCCTCTATTGAGATCTAGACACCTATTTGGATCTCTATCAATGATGGAGATCCCGATGATGGGATCTCCATCATTGATAGAGATCCCATCATCGGTTGATGGAGATCCGTATGCGATGGAGATGCACTTCATTAGTTTGAGGGGTGGTGGTTGTGTGTGAATGAGTTTAGGTGGTGTTGGATTTTGGGTTTTGGCTGGTGGTGGGTGTTTAATTGGTTTGGAATTAGGGTTTGACTAGATGGATTTTATGCGGTGAAGTTGCTAGGTTCAATGGTTGCTGGGTTCGTGGTTTCGACAGTGGGGTTGGGTTTGAGGGTTGCTGAATACGTCTTTGTTGATCGCGCTTCAAATGTTTACATTTAGCGCCCCTTTTACCTTGTTTTTGTAATCAATTTCTAAGCATTCTATGTGTTTAATTGTGTAAATAAGTATTTTCAGGTAAAACAGGTGTTTCAAGGGCATTTTTGTCCAAAGTGAAGAAATGAGGGCAAATTGGGCAAAGAACAGAAGAAAAGCAAGAAGGCTGGTTCATGCATTCAGGCCGGCGGGCAAGAAGCCGCCGCTCAAGGCCGCCTTCATCCAGGCGGGATCTTTCGGCGGGCAAGAAGCCGCCACTCAAGGCCGCCTTCATCCAGGCGGAATCTTTCGGCAGGCAAGAAGCCGCTGCAGAAGCCGCCGCTGTCGTCAAGGCGGGATCTGGCAGCGGGAATAAAGCCGCCGTGCATGCCCACCGCCGATTCTGAGAAGCTGCAATTGGCTAAAGCTCGCCCCAAAAGTCAAGAAAGGCTGCCTTTTTCTCCACCTATTGTCCTTGGAAGGCCTCCTTTCTCTCTCATGCATATACAAAGGTGTCAAAACAAAGAGAAATATAGTTAGTTTTAGTTAGAGAGAAGATAGAGTTAGTTAGAGAGAAGTTAGAAAGGAGATATTAATTAAAGATATTTTGTTCTTAGGAATCAAGAAATATAGTGTTTTCTTGGCCAATTTCTAGGTAGCCAAACACCCCATATTGGTTACTTAGAGTGATCACCTCAAGTTGCCATAGAAGAGTGAATTGCTTGGATTGCAAGGAAGACCATTTCCACTTCACAAGTTTGTCCATTGGTGATGTTTTCCTTACTTGTATATCTTTGTAATTTTGATACTATGTGTAGCTAATCCCTTTTGTTAAGGAATTAGATGTAATTCTTGTACTTCCTTGTTATCTAATCAATCATATTTGTATAATCCTCTTAAGTCATGTTTTGTGCATTTATAATTGTATGTGTGGTGGTTGCAACCACCTATATCCTTATAGTGCAAAACTTGATGAAATTGTATGCATGGACCATTTATTGCATATTAATAGTGAAGCACCTATGAGTAGAGATTACTAACTTGTAATTCTCTACTACTCAATCATTGATTTCCCCTTGATCACTCTCTAATCTTAGATTTAATTGTGATTAAGTTGAGAATTAGGTGCTTAGAACATTCATATGGATATATGCATGTTAGTAATTGAAGGTTAGTCTTAATGATTGATTGATTAGAAGCTAGAATATTACTTGAATGAATCTAATTCCTTAACAATTTTCAATTTAGAATTTAATTCAAGTAGTTGTAGTTTGCTAATTAGACATCTTCATCTTAGATTAATTCATTTGTTAATCACTAGTTAATTTTAGTAAAACTTGTTAGAAGCATTAGGAAATTGTAGAGTTAATCTAAGGATAGAAAGCTTGTAGTGCTTACCTAGTGGGAACGATACCCTTATTTGCTCATTACACTAGGTTAACGACTTGTGCACTTGCAATAGGGTCACCAGACTCGCACGCCCCTTTAATACAACCGAGGTAGAATAGGTTATATTATAGTGACATTTGTAGAACCGGTTCGGGCGTGTCAAAATTTATGGCGCCGCTGCTGGGGAGCACGGCTTGTTACTTTATGCCTTATTCTTTTTAGAACATTAGTCAATTTAATTGTTGCATAATCGTAGTGATTTTCTGTTTGTGCACTTAACCTTTTGGTAGTTAGTGTAGTGTACTTTCAGGTTTCTTGTCACGAATAGATGCACGGAAGATGATCGTTGGGAAGCCCACTTGAACCTTTTGTTGAAAATATTGATCGTATAGCGAGGCTACCGACAATGACGGAGAATCCTAGAGGACTATCCGACCTTGAGGAAGGGTCAACCTCTTCTAGCAGTACCTCTACTGGTTCAGAACACGGACAGGATCAACGAATGATGAAGGAATTCTCATTGCCTACCGTTGGATCACATCCTTCAGCCATATTGTTAGATGATGCCCAAAGAAATTACGAGTTGAAAAACTTGCACTACAACACACTCCCGCACTTTGGTGGTAACTTGAGTGAAGACTGCCTTCAATTCATGAAGGAATATTATAATGTGGTGACCACTTTTCCACTCAGAAACTTGACGGAGGATCACTTACGCATGTGATGTTTTTCGTATTGCATGAGAGACGACGCCAAGAAATGGCTAATGGCATTACCAGCAGGATCACTTACCACATGGAGCGGTGTTGAACAGAAGTTTTTCGCCAAGTACTTTCCCTCATGGAAGACGAAAGAAATACGAAGTATGATAGCTGATTTCCAGGAAAGGGAAGGGGATGCGTTTCATGAATCATGGGGTAGATTCAAGCTACTTTTAGCATAGTGCCCTCACCATGAGTATACTTTAGTATCACAAGTTCAATCTTTCTATGATGGATTGACGGGACTTTCACAAGCTTTTGTTGATAACGCATGTGGGGGAGCGATGCGAGAGAGAACGGCACATTATGTGTTTGATAAGTATGAGATGCTTGAACAGAATTCCCAACAGAGGAACACTCGAGGTAGTCGAGGAGGAGTGAGCAGGGAGATGGCGAGTCAAATGAGTGATATGAGTAAGAACATTGAGATGCTCATGAGCAGGTTTGGTAGCCAACCTTTAGCCCCAGATTAGAATTATATCAGGGAAAACCGTGGAATGGACATGAATTCCATAGTTGAGCCAATGCTACCCAGGAAGGAAGAATTGCAAGTGGTGTATCCGCCACGTCAGTCAAGAGAGTTGGATGATCCTTTCTCCAACACGTACAATCGAGGATGGGCAAGGCATCCTAATCTGAACTACGGGAACAACCATTGTTTGAATCCCCCGTTACCTCCATAGAACAACAATAATAACAACTGGTATCCACCTCTAGGACACCAATCAAGACCACAGCAAAGTACGCAACCATGGAAGGTAAAGGAAAACTTATCGTGGCGCAAACAAGGCCAGAGAGACAATGAGTACAGGGCCACTAATCAGTATTACACCAGCGATCCTAATCATATCAGGATTACTTCTATGGAAGGAGTAGTCAAGACATTGGAAAGACAAATAGAGGAGTATGCTGAAGTTAGTCAAAAGAAGGAGCCAGGGAAGCTTCCAAGTCAGTCTGAACAAGCCAAGTCGGTTACGGTACTAAGAAGTGGTAAGGTACTTTCTAACCCATATCCACCTAAAATTTCTGATATTCCTGATAATGTTTCAGTGGACAGGGATGTGCCTAGCAAGAATGATCTTGATACTCAAGTAGGGATAGGAACGAGTAGAGGTCCGGAGAGAGGACACAAGGATACTTCAAGGATACACAAATCACCTAATCCGTATGTGCCTCCAATCCCATTCCCAGGAAGGCTTCAAAAATCGAAACTGGACCAAGCTTTCAGGGAGATCTATGACATCCTATCAAAGGTGAATGTGAGCCTTCCCTGACTTGAGGTGATTGAGAAAATGCCCGCATACGCCAAATTCTTCAAGGAACTCAATTCAAAGGCGCGAAAGAAGGAATTTCTGGAGAGGATAGTGATCTCCAAGGAAGCAAGTGCAGCCATGGAAACGGCATTGCCACCTAAGATAAAGGATCCGGGAAGTTTCATCATTACCATATCAGTGGGTGAAACTCGAAGGGAGAAGGCAATGTTAGACCTAGGAGCTTCGATCAATTTAATGCCTTATGCATTGTTCAAGGATTTAGGATTAGAGGGATTGAAGCCAACCACCATGGAATTGATACTAGCCGACCGCTCAATACGACATCCAACAGGAGTGGTCGAAGATGTGTTAGTCAGGGTGGGCGAATTGATCATCCCAGTTGACTTTGTTATTCTAGAGATGGAGACCGATTCCACCAAGGCAAGGGAGATGCCGATATTGTTAGGGCGACCTTTTATGTCAACTGCCAAGGCAATTATCGATGTCCACAAGGGACGGCTCTTCATGACGGTTTTAGGTCAAACAGCAGAGTTTGAAGTGTTTGAAAGTATGAAAAACCCATTGAAGGGTAATGTTTGTTTTAACATTGCAAGTGCCGAACAAGATGATGAACCTCACTCTACTATCGGGGAATATATAGCACTCGCTCACAGCGATGTGACTAACAAGACCCCGCTTTTGCAGCATGATCCATCGAGTTACGATGACACCATCGCACAGCTCAAGGAAGAAAACCGGGAGTTGATGGAGAAGAACTTTGAGCTTACCACGAAGCTTGATGAAGCTTTAGAGGAAAATTACGCCCTCCAAGACAAAATTGAAGATGATTTCTCCCTAGTGAAAGATGAATTCGGAGAAAGGAATGAGTCTTTGAGTAGGGAATTCGAAGGCAAGATGAAAATCATGGAAGAGGAGATTCATTCTAGGGAAAAGGCCCTGGAAATTTTGAGAGTGAAAAATGAGGAGATTCTAGTTGAGATTGCTATGCCAAAGATAGGCACTTCGGTCAAGTCCAAAGGGATGGTTCAGCCACCTTCAAGGAAGACAATGCATGTATCACACGAGGAGTCCACCACTTTTGCTCCAAAACAAAAACCAAGGCGAAAGCCTAGGAGAAAGAATCGCATTCCACCTCCACAATCTACATCGGGAGGTACATTTTCTGTTTTCACTCCTATATGTCACTACTGCCATCGCCTAGGCCATATTAGACCTAATTGCCCAAACAAAAGACGGCAAGTTAGGAAATATGCAACCCCAATTCCCAAGGTCAATGTCAAATCCATTTGGATAGCAAAATCCAAGCTAGAAGGACTTAGTGGGAAGGGACCTTTGTGGGTCAAAAAGAAAGAAACGGGGTATGTGGTGATTGAACCACCCATTCTAGATGGGGCATGGAGGAGGTGATTGAATTGATGATTGTTCAAGTGTGTAAATATCAAATATCAAGGACACACTTGCCACATAGAAGTATTTTTGCTTTGTAAATATGTGAGTTTTTGAATGAATTGAATTGTGTTTAGGTGTGATCGGGAAATTGACAACCCTACTCAATCTCTTGTGCACTCACCGAGCTTAAAATTAAATCATTAAGGGTACGGGTGCACAAAAGAAAGGTTTGGGGGTTTCGAAATCCTTGGTATGAGTTAAGCACGTTCATTTAGCTTAATTAATGTAGAGAAAATATGTTGCATTTGGTGTGTTTGTTGTGCCATTATGTGTAGGTAACAAGAAATCAAGAGAAGAAATTGAAGAGAGTGAAAGGAGGGCAAAAATTATTTCGGCGAGCTCATTAGGCGGGCAATTGCCCGCCTTCCAGAATGAACAAGCCCGCGGAAATCGCCAAGGAGAACAAGCAAAGTTGGCGAGCTCATTAGGCGGGACATTGGCCGCCTTACAGAACGTACAAGCTCGCCAACAATTGAAGTCAAGAATAGTGGGCGGGTTCATTAGGCGAGACATTGGCCGCCTTCTAGAAGAGATGAACCCGCGACCACTCATGAGAACCACGGCGGGTTTCATCACGGCGGGAATGAGGCCGCCTTCTAGAATGAATGAGCCCGCCATTCTTGAAGGAAAGAAGTCCACGACGAGCTCATTAGGCGGGCCATTGCCCGCCTTCCAGAAAGTACAAGCCCGCCAACATCACTCAGACACGACGGGTTTGTTAGGCGGGCAACTAGCCGCCGTCAACAAGGTCGCCAACCCCCTAATGACCCAAAACGCTGCCGTTTTGATGAAATTTAGACGGTCGGCGGGTTTGTTGGGCAGGCAAGAAGCCGCCCAAACCCAAGTCCTATAAATAGGACCTGTTGCTGTCACGACCAACTGTTGCCCAAATTCAAATCCTTTCCACTTCTCCCGCGTGAATCAACAAAACTTCTTCTCCAATCCTTCCCCAATCTTGTTCGAATTCATCCGGAACTTCAAGGTAAAGGTAAGTGCTTCAACTTTACTCTCTTTTAATCACAAATTCATGTCTTACATCATCTTGAAAGGTTCTATGATTCGAAAATTAGGGTTCATATATGGTTCTTGATTTTGGTTGAATTATTGGGCAATTGTTGAAGAAAATAATTTTAGATATACATGGTAGAAACCATTTCGAACCAAATCCTCCTTGTTTGATTCCAATTCATTATTATATGATGTTAGGGTTCTTACTTGACCGAATTTTGGGGGTTTCGAATTTATTGTCTATCTTAATGAATCTTGTGATGTGATTATTGCTTGAAATCATTCCATTTCGTGATTAATGCTTTGATTGATGATATTAGAGTCTATTAGGGTTCATGCATGATGATAGAGTGATGGATTGAGAACATGCTTTTTGAGTGATTGTGGTTAATTGAGATTAATTGATGAAGAATTTGATGAATTAGAAGATATTGATGTGGAATTGTGAATTGGTTTGGTTAAGAGAGTTAAGAAATGTGATATGGAATATGGAATTTGCAATTCTTGTGCTTGTGCAATGACAATAGATGTTGTGTGGCAATTTTAGATCAAGTAAGGTGTGTGCAATTGTGTGCATGTGTTAAAGACCAAATTGATTGTGAATGTGATCTAAGTTGTGTTGGACAACTCGAGTACAATGTGGCACATGTGTGTGTGAGTTTTGAAACTAAATATAGCACGGTGTGTATAAACCTATCTAGAGGGGGGGGGGGGGGGGGGGCGTGAATAGATTTACGCTTTTTACCCAATTTTTCGTGTTAGTCAAAATTACGAATTTACCCTCAAGATAATATAAACAAGCAAGTGTAATATGGTGCGGAAATTAAATCAACACTTGATTTTTACGTGGAAACCCTCACGGGAAAAACCACGGGCTATGTAAGTAAGCCACACTCGAACCTCGAATCCACTAAATGTGCAAACGATTACAACCTAATCCCGGAAGTAATCACACACCTACCTAATCCCGGTATGAGTGAACCTAGTCCAATTTGCTTGTGATCTAAGCAACCTAATCCCGATTGCTACACACAAGACTTACCTTCTCTAGAAGAGAATACAACCCTAAGTGAATATATGTTAATATCCAAAATGCAACATAGAGCAAGGGAAACCCTATATGCTTATCTAAGATGATTAATATGCAATTAAGAACAATCCTAGATATCAAAACTAAATGACATGTCAAATAGCATAGATAATCATAGATTATAAAAACCTAGATATCTATCAAAAACAACACTCAATCAATTCATCACAAATAATCTCTTTTCTTGTATTTAGCATATGATCTAAAACATACAAGTAATTTAAAAGAGATGGCTTGATAGTAAAATATTACAATAAAATGAACTTAATCAAAATCTTACCAAGCAAGTTGTGATGATGCAAACCCATACATGGATGCACTCTATATAGACATAGAAGATGCAATATGAAATTTGATGCAAAAGGGGTTTGATTTGAGTGGTTAAAGGTGAGTTCTTGATTTGATTTTCTCTCAAATCTCTCTCTCTCTCTCAAGAATATGGAGCCTCTCTCTCTAGGGTTTGATTTTGTGGCACACCCTCAAAATGATGAGAAAGATATGTATTTATAATGCCCAAATGAAACTACGTCGTTTTGGAAGAAATGGAAAAAGTATGGGCATTTTCGCGGTACTCGCGTCAGTGCAGCGACTCAACATTCTAGTGCTTCGAAACATGACCAAACGACATCGAAACCTTTCATATAATATATCGTTGGAAAGGTATGGATGTCTAATTTCTACTTGTTTTTACAGAATGACATTTTGATGTCTTTAGAAAAATTTATGGTCAATTGAGTGACCAAAGGTCAGAAACGGACAACAACAGAGTTGCCCTGTTTTGGTTGTAACTTTGGAGATTTTAAAACCAATCCAAACGGTCATGAAATATTACGAATAATATACCGTTGGAAAGGTATGGGTGTCTAGTTTGTACAGAAATTTTCAAAACTCATTTTGAAGCTTTGTGTAAAAAGTTATGGTCACAAGACCATGCAAAGGTCAGTTTTGAAAACACTTAAAACATTGAAATCCAATCTTTTAAAACTAGACACCTTACTCCAATCAACCAAACCAAAACTACCACTTATCCAAGAGAAGAATGAGACCTTCTCAAGTGGTCAACCATCGCGCTAAGACATGCACACCATCGTGCAAGCGCGGACGTTTCCGATCACACAAACGGAAACGAATTACACCACACTTAAGACTAATCATGAAGTGCAAGTGTGGGTATTGAATGCATCCTAATGCCTAACATGTCATGGCATTATCATTGAACAAGATGCACTCAATTCAAACATGCATGAATAAAATTCATGACTTTGCATCCTAATGCCTAAACATGTCATGGCATTTCAATAAACTAGATGCAATTAAATAAACATGCATGAAGAGATATTCAACAATTATGAATACACACATATGAAAACACACAACATATAAGAATAACATTTATGCATGAGTTGTGAGTGTGTGCAACTATCTCTTCAAGACAAGTAAGCACCTAGAATATTACCTTTGGTGCTTGTCAATAATGAGGTCTTCAAAGGGCCTAATGCACTAACAACAACATCTAAACTACCCTTACAAAGAATCCCCACAAATGGTTTGATCACGAAATAAGCCAATTAACAACAACGGGAATCCTTACAATTTTAATTGATGAAAATGGTACCTACATTTGCATGAAGAAAATGTTATGAAAATGCATATATGTGGCATCTTTTATGTAGAAATTTGGCACCAAATTCTATTCCAATATGACTCTATTGATTCTCCTAGCTTGATGGTAGAATGAAACACACCCACATGCACATAATATTAGTAGTATACATAATTATAGTGTTTTAACTAAGTTTAGTTGGATATTGTTGTCACTAACCCGAAGTCTAATCCATTTGGAGTATTTGTTGTGCTTTTTCCTTGCTCTAACCACAGATGGGACCTAAAAGGAAGGCATCTACAATGGAGAGAGGGGATGCATCCCGAAAGGGAAAGGAGAAGGAAAGATCCTCTCAACCGGAAAGGACAGCCGAGGAGATCTATGAAGAACGACTCCAGAGCACCACTAGGAGACCCATCCTCCTTGAGAGAGACGTGAGCTTTGAGGAGTTAGGGGATACGGTGATTTTCAACGAGATCCGTCGAAGGAAGTGGGAGGCGTATGTGTCCTTCCCAAAGAGAGCCAATCGAAGGATCGTCCAAGAATTTTATGCTTCCATAGACCTGGATGCATTTGAGAGGGGAGCCCCGGTCATGGTCCGAAAGAAGGCCATCTCTATGACCGCCGAGCAAATCAACGACTATCTCAACACAAAGAGTTATCCTCAGTGGGAGGAGGGGTATGAGCCCAATGCCCTCTTCGAGCATTATGACAGGCAATTCGGCGTCGCACTCACAGGGGACGAGAACATGCATTGGGATGGCAAGGTCTACCAAAGAGATCTAGGCTTCGAGGAGCACTTTTGGAGTGTATACTTCAGCTACTCACTCATGCCTAGCGGACACAGAACAGACTTGAAGAAGCACATTGCCATCATGATCTACCAAATGAAGCATCGCTTGGAGTTTGATGTGGGGCGCATTATAGTGAAGAGGATAGCAGAGTCAGGAAGGCAGAGCAATCTGAGCCTTTTCTTTCCATGTTTGATCACCCACTTTGCTCGAAGGGCAGGCCTCCGAGTTGATTTACCTGCAGATGGGGTTCTGACACCATCAGGTCATGTAGGCAGGAGGGCCTACAACGAGGCAGCTGAGGGAAAGCCCTGGATAGAGAAACTTCTTAGCGCGAGCAGAGGGATCAGAGATTGGCTCAGCGGAGGTCCATTAAGAGGAGAGAGTTAGAAAGAATAGAAGAGCAAGGACGTGAGGAGTCCGATGTAGGAGTTGACAGAGATGAGGTCCTATGGACCTACCAAGTCCTTTGGACTTAGTTGAACCTATTTGAGACTTGTTAGTCTCGTAGCAAGCGGGTTCATTCTTATTAATCCACTTAGGTGACACTAAGTCAATCCTAGTGGACAAAGGTTCTAGAGTACAAGATGAAAAAGGATTATGCACATGATTTTCTTCCTTTTATGAAGCATCTTAGCTCTAGCCTTTTTCTTGTCAAACATGCTTTTAGCTCTACACATTTCAATGTAATGCAAGCAATTTGGTCTAATATGACCAATAATACCACAAAAATGACAAGTGGGAAAAAGGTTAGGAATCATACCATTCCCTTGAGCATGGATGGGTGCTTTCCCTTGTCGTTGTGGTTGTCTTGGTTGTTGGATAGGATCTCTCCTCCTTTGTTGATAACCAAGACGAGGTTGCTTGCTTGTCTGAGCTTGCATGTCTGAACTCTTCCCATGTTGTTTTTGAGTTTGAGGGAAGATAAGGTGAGGAGCCCTTTGGGTGTGAGCTTGAGCTTGACCTTTTGGTGCCACAACCACTTGGGCACTTCTTGAACACTCTCCTAGGTCCATCTTCTTCCTAGGGTGTTGAGGAGGAGGGGACATATTGAAGTCCATCATGACCAAGGATGTCTTGCTTGTGGAGGAGGCATCCTTGTCATCAATGTAGCCAAGACCTCTCTTGTCACTTGGCTTTCTTCCTACTCCCAACATGTGGTCAAGCTTCTTGGTGCTTGAAGTCATTTTAGCCATTAAGACCTTAACTTCTTCAAGCTCTCTTTCTAGCTCTTCTTCTCTCCTCTTAGATAAGGCTAAGTCTTCTTTTAGCTTATCTTCATCCGCCATGGATCTTACCACTTCTTCACACAAGTGGTCTACTAGTGTTGAAAGCTCTAGATTCTCTTCTTTTAATCTTCTAATTTCTTCCTTGTTCCTCATTATTGAGCTCTCAACTTTGTCTTTGTAGTCATTAAGATCCATACACTCCACATTTCCATTTGTGGAGTTAGATGACAAATATTCAACACTTGTGTCATCTCCTCTAATCTCCATTTCACCAATGGAGTCATCTCCTTCATCAAGATCATCAAATTTGTCTCTTGATGAGGAATGAGCCAAATCCCTATGAGTAGCTACGCCAACTACTTCTATATCTAGTTCTTCTTGGGGATTACAAGTAAGAGCAACTATGCCATCTTCTTCAACCTCTACACTCTTGGCTCCAAATTCTGTGTAGATGATGGCAAGTTCTTCATCACTTGAAGGATTTTCGTCATCTTCATATTTATCCCATAAGGTGGCCAACGCCTTCCCTTTTCTTCTATCCTTCAAGTTTCCACACTCCGGGGATAAATGCCCGAATCCTCCACATTCGTAGCACTGAATCCCCTCTCTTGAAGACACTCCTTGGTTTGACTTGTCATTGAGTCCCATGTCTTCAATAGAGATACCCTCCTTCTTGTCATGCTTCGAAGTCTCCAAAGCAATTATCTTCTTCTTCTTAGGAGGTGAGGTGGTCAACTTCTTCTTAGGAGGTGAGGTGGTTAATTTCACAAATCTCCTAAATCTCTCTAGTAAGAGAGACATCTCCTCAACGGAGTTAATTTCTTCTCTCATGAAATCACTCATAGTGTTTGCGTTGAATGAATGCAAAAGAGAAGAATGCAAAATGTATGAAGAAATCAAACAAACATACAAAATGCAAAAACACACCAACAATGAGCAAAGGATCACCTAAGTATATCTAGGAACCCGCTCTGATACCAATTGAAACTAATTATAGCACGGTGTGTATAAAACTATCTAGAGGGGGGGTGAATAGATTTTACGCTTTTTACCCAATTTTCGTTTTTAGTCAAATTTACGAAAATGCCCCAAACTAGACAATATAATAATCAAGTGTAATATGGTGCGGAAATATAAACGACACTTGATTTTTACGTGGAAACCCTCACGGGAAAAACCACGGGCTGGTAAGTGCACCACACTCGAACCTCGAATCCACTAATTGTGATAACGTATACAACCTAATCCAGGTTTGACGGCCTAATCCCGGCCAATATCCCGCTACCATTACCCGCAGGCCTGTAAAAGTGGACCTAGTCCAATTTGCTCATGTGACCACCTAATCCCGGTGTCCGACCTAATCCCAGTCTATCACATAAGACTTACAATCTCCTAAGAGATCAAACAACCCTATGTGAATATGCAATGATATCCAAATATTGCAATAAGAGCTAGGGTACTCTAAATGCTTACCTAGGATTATAAGATGACAATATAATCAATCCTAGATATCACATGTAGCTATATGACATGGCATATAACTTTAGCTAAGTAAAGGATAACCAATCCTAGATACAAAGCTATCACAAACAACACTCAATCAATACATCACAAATAATCTCTTTTCTTGTATTTAGCATATGATCTAAAACATACAAGTAATTTAAAAGAGATGGCTTGGTATTTAAAATACTAAAATAAGATGAAATTAATCAAAATCTTACCAAGCAAGTTGTGATGATGCAAACCCATACATGGATGCACTCTATATAGACATAGGAGATGCAATATGAAATTTGATGCAAAAGGGGTTTGATTTGAGTGGTTAAAGGTGAATTCTTGATTTGATTTTCTCTCAAAATCTAACTTTGAAGTTTAGGGTTCTTAAGAGTCAAGAAGTTGTTCAGATAATGAGAAAGTATGATATTTATAGACATCAAGAATAGGGCAAGTGAAAAGACAATTTTGCCCCTGAATCACACTATCGCGGTTGCTCTGTGGCTCGACTGCCGCGGTTGAAAAAACCGCGGCACTGAAACCGCGGCGGGCGTCACAGCACAAAGCTTGATTTTCAAGCGACTCAAAACATGACCAAACGACATCGAAACCTTTCATATAATATACCGTTGGAAAGGTATGGAAGTCTACTTTCTACTCCAATTAACAAAACATGATTTGGATAACTTTAGAAAAAGTTATGGTCATTTGAGTGACCAAAGGTCAGATTCGGATAACAGCTGTGATGCCCTGTTTTAGTGGTCACTTTGGAAATTTCAAAACCAATCCAAACGGTCATGAAATATTACGAATAATATACCGTTGGAAAGGTATGGGTGTCTAGTTTGTACAGAAATTTTCAAAACTCATTTTGAAGCTTTGTGTAAAAATCCATGGTCACACGACCATGCAAAGGTCAGTTTTGAAAACACTTAAAACATTGAAATCCAATCTTTTGAAACTAGACACCTTACTCCAATCAACCCAACCAAACTAAAGCTACCACTTATCCAAGAGAAGAATGAGATCTTCTCAAGTGGTCAACCATCGCGCTAAGACAAGCACACCATCGTGCAAGCGCGGACGTTTCCGATCACACAAATGGAAACGAATTACACCACACTTAAGACTAATCATGAAGTGCAAGTGTGGGTATTGAATGCATCATAATGCCTATCATGTCATGGCATTTCATAGAACAAGATGCAATCAATTAAATGCAAGAAGAGATATTAAATAAATCAATAAAGCACAATGCACACAAAATATAAACACAACATTCAAGAATAAAAGTTATGCATGTTGTGTGTGTGTGCAACTATATCTCTTCAAGACAATGTAAGCACTAGATATATACCTTTGGTGCTTGTCCTTTTGAGGTCTTGGAAAGGGTCTTGATCTTCAACTAATCACCTAGACTACCCTTACAACCAAACCCCAACTTGTGGTTTGACCACGAAATAAGCCAATCAATAAAAGGGAATCCTTACAGGTTTGGTGGCCGAAACTTGGATCTCTATGGTGGAGGTGTCTTGCTTAGTTGTAATTTGATCACCACCATCCATATTTGAGATGGACGATGGAGATCAATCTACCTATTTATATATATATATATATATATATATACAGTTTTTCTATTGTCAGTTCGTCCTGATATAAAATATATCAAGACGAAGAATGTGGACCATTAGATTTTTATACTTTGAATTAAAGTGTATGCACATGTCAAAACTTCTCTATAATCTATGGTCCACATTCTTCGTCCTGATATATATATATATATATATATATATATATTTATATATATCCACCGTCCATCTAAAATTTGGACAATGGATATTTATAACTTTTTTTTTTTTTATATTATATAAACATTTAAAAAAATTTGTTATCAATTGTTTTGTATTGACATGTGGCTTTTTTTGTTTAAAGATAAAAGTGCCCTTGGAACCATTAAATTTAACTAACGGTTACTCAAAATTGATGGTGGAAAACCTAAGGACCACGGGCAGAAAAAAAAAAGAAAAGAAGGAAAGATAGTTAAAAACAGTTATTTCGTAAAAATATAGGGACCAAAATGATAATTCCCCTTATTATTATTTCTCCTTAAAAATAAACTATAATGTTGTTTGTTGGTTGTCAACGCAATGGCACAGTAAGTCTTTAACGTTAGCTTAACTCTTCTACTCCATCCACAGTGGAATTTGCTCCTAATCCAGCGGCTCCCTCCATCTACGTTTGAATACAATTGATGCTGCAATGTAGTTGTAATGTTTAGGCAAAATTACACAAACATACCCCGACTTAAACATATATATGAGGCAAAATCCAGCTTTGCCAAAAATACAAGAACATACCTTTGACCTTGGGTTTGATCATTTGAGATAACGGTGGTGTTTTCTGAATAGTCATATCTAATAATTACTTTCAGTCACTTTTGTTGATTGAAAAGCATCATTGCCCCCATACCAGTCCCTTAACCCTTTAATACAACCTGACACCATTTCCCGCCATTTTGTGTACCTTCTATACTATATCACAACTCTCACGTGCCTTGTATAAGAACATTGAGATTGCTTGGGTTCTAACAAATATCACACCATTTTCATTTATAACTAAAACCAAACACAAAGGAAGGAAGCATACCAAGGAGGATAGTAGGATCCTGATAATCGGTGTAACAAGCAATCTCATGCGGAAGAAAAATAGCAAAGAACCCTCTGCATGTATTTATTTATTTATTATATTTGACAATTTATGTGTGGTAATATTTGTATAGTATTAAGAATTTCTAAAAATAATGTATTAATGTGGAAAATTTATGAACTAATTATACATGTGTATGATATGTACATGTTAATGTTATATAGTTAATGGAAATAGTTGAGTTGATATTCATTAATAGTACGTGTCTTTGCTCATGAATATACTTCATTATGCCTTTGTACTGGTTCTATACATGTTCATGTTTAGCAATTAAAGGAAGTAATTGTTTTCATATTCATTAGTAATACATGTCCTTGTTTCATTGACATGCCTTTGTTTTTAAAGTTATATTTTTAGCATTTATATTCATATGGTTTCAATACACAAATTAGGTGTTTGAACTGATGTTTATTCAACTGTTTGTTGCAGTGATGGCAAGTTTCAATAATAATGCCAAATTCCTTAGATCCCAGGTGGAGTTTGCCATACAAAATCTCGATCAGTACTGAAATTTCCCTTAAGTAGTAGTGAAATATAACTAGAGGGAGGGTGAATAGGTATAGGCTCCAAATTCTCCCAATTAAAAAATAATGCGGAATATATCAATGAAAATGCACACTTGATTAAATTTGACAAATTAATTGATTTCACTTATACAAGAGTTAATCAATTTACAAGATATGCAATCAATGAAAGAAATGGAAGATAAAGAAAAGTAAAAGCAAAAATGAACACAAGTGTTTTAACGTGGTAAAACCTCAATGAGGAAACATCCATGGGTTGATACCACAACCACCGGCAAAGTAATCCACTATGTGAAAAAGGACTTACACACTCAAGCTATCACTCATGATATCCGCTCAAGCTATCAACTCATGATCTACACTCGGGCTAGTGAATCACCAAGCCTACTTCCTATCCGAGATGTGTCCTACACCTCTAGAAAGCAACTTTCTATCCAAGACGCTCACGTCTCTAGGAAGATTTCTTGCTTGCCTATCCGGATCCTCCCGACCCTAGACAAGACTTCCCTGCGTGATTATCCGAGTCCTCCCGACTCTAATCAAGACTTCCTTGCTCTATCCACAAAGCTTCACTCACTTTGCTAGAGACTTCAACCTAATGCAAGGCTATGATCTAAAGTGATGCAAGTGATGCAAAAACAAACAAATTAAGCTAGATGATCAATCAAGCAAAATGTACATGTTCAATGATAGTCTAGAATATGATTTCAACACACAATCACAAAATTATCTAGAAATCAAGACATGCAAAACAATAAGAACAAAGGTATGAATATTCAATTTATCACACTAAAAACCTAGTTCTTAGATCAAGAAATAGAACCTAGAAAATAATATGAGATACATCATATATTCAATTTCTAGAATCAATTTCACACACAATCAAGTTTAGCACATATATGTTCAAAACAAATCACAAAGCTAAAACTCAATTAACAAATGATCAAAACAACCCTAGCAAGTGATCTAACATACTTCTCAACAAATTTCATCAATCAAATAGTAAGAATCAAGAGATGATCAAAGATGAAATCGAAAAGGAAGAAGTTGAAATACAAACACTGACCACGTACTGAAAAAGCATCAGCTGAGAAAAATGGTGAAGTCAGCTGCCTCTGGAAATGCTTGGGGTTTGTAGCTCTCTTCAAGACCAACAATTTTGGTTTTTGAATCGATTGATATCGAGTTCGTATGAGAGAGATATGATCAAAACAAGTAAACAAAAAATGTAGAATTCTGCAGCAAAAATCTTTAAGTGTTCTTCAAAATTCTTTAAAGTGTGGAGGGAAGGAGGTAAGCTTAAAAGGAGGGAAAGGAGAATTTTTACGAGCAAATCAGGAGCTGCCATGTCACCACCCCGTGGGGGGCGCGTGGGGCCCACGGGAGCAGAGGGCTCCCTTGGCCGTGGGGCCCACGGCCTCCCACACGGGCTGACCTTGAGGCCACACGTGCTCCCGACTTCTCTCGCGCACTCCTTCGGTTCCTTAGCCCATATCTTGGGCATCCGACCTCTGATTTTGAATCCGTTTTCGGATTCCAAACCGTAACTCCCTCACGCACGACTACGACTACGACTACTAAACTTTGAAAAATGGTTGAGAAATCATCTCGGAATTCGATGATGAAGTCAACACAACAAATGAGAACGAAAAGTAGCATAGTCAACTTGTTTGGACTCGAAACCTTATGAGTGAGTAACCGAAATGAACGGAACTCAACAAGGCATTAAATAAGAGCATGTTCAAGTCCTAAACATAAAATATGGAAACAAATAAACACATATTCACACAAGCATGCCATATCAAAGAGATAGTCACAAAGCATGCAATTTCACAATGTTTGTCAATACAAGATCAATGCATGAGCATGCTATGAAGTGTGTGAAAGTGTTATACCAAATGTTTGAACCACGATGCAGGGACACACATGTATGAATTGTGTGTGTGTGCGCTAACGCCTTGCAAGAGGATGGAAGTCAAGATTTACCTTTGACGTTTTTCACCTCTTGAAGACGACTTTTGCACTAGACGTTGCTCTTCACTCTTTAAGCTTCCTTTCTTCAAATAATGTCCTAAGCAACAACTAATACAAACATAGAGTGTTTTGCAATGGAATTAAGCCAATACAAATCATAAACCTTACAAGTACACATTGGGCTCATTGTGGGCCGAAGTTTACATGTGCACATGTGCCACTTTCCCAGAGCCTACTGAGACCTTCAAAGCAAAGGTCAAGTTACCATGGAGTCAGAGTACAAAGTATTGAACTATTACAGGGACTTGCAGTGCGTGGTCAACATGTTCAGGAATAGAAATCTTTAGACCATCAGAATAGATGTTGAGCTACAAGATCTTGCAGTTGCAGCCATGCCTCTTGAAGACATTGATGCAGATAATTTAGCATTTAGTTCCTCAGAATCACACAACAATTCAGCAAAAAAAATGAGGCAATCGATTGTTGAAGTTGTGGACTTATCAACTGATGATGATGGAAACAATGGTGAACAACTTCCAAGTTATGCATCATTGCCAAGTGAAAATGATGAGGATTATGTCCCTAATTCCAACTATTCAATGAGTAAAATGTCTTCAGACATACTGCCTAAGTCTGCAGATGTACAATCAGACAATGACACTGACTATGATGATGAACAACTATCCAATGCCGCTTCTTTCACTTGGAACAATGACTTCATGGAGCATGAATCAAGTGATGATGAAGGTGGTGGAGTACAAAGACCGGGTCCAGGTCCAAGGGGTAAGCCATATAGGCAATTTGCTGGTGGGAGAGTCCATTTGGAGGTTGGTTAGTTGTTCAACAACCTCAACAACTTCAAACTAGTGCTCAGGGATTATGTGGTGCAAGAGGGTTTCAAACTAAAAAGAATTAAGAATGCAAAAGAGCGTTACACTGTTGAGTGTGCTTATGATGGCTATTCATGGAGGGTTCATGTAAGCCTTGTAGTTGATAGAACCAGCTTCATGATCAAGACCATGAACGGTAGACATTGTTGTCAAAATATCCATAAAAATCAAGAGGAAAATGCAAACTAGGTGGCACACAGGTTTCTTGCTATGATTGAAGAAAATCCAAAAATAATAGTTAAATTCTTTCGGCGAGAGATACAAAGGATGTATGGGTTGTCCATACCTACATACACTCTGTATAGAGCCAAGAATAGGGTGTTAAACAAAGCTGAGAAGGAACACATTACTTCATACAACAATCTTTACAACTATGGGTATAGTGTAAGACAAAGGAACCCTGGTAGCATGGTGCTGTTAAAAACAGTTACTCCACACTTGGGTGCACCTGCACGGTTCCAGAGGTTTTTCTTGTCATTCCAAGCCCAGAAGGGTGGTTTATTGTATGGATGTAGACCTTTCTTGGGACTTGATGGATGTCACTTGAAGGGGAATTACCCAGGGGTGCTATTTTCTACCATTGGGATTGATGCTAATCATGGTGTCTTCCCGGTGGCTGCTTGCATTTGTGAAGGAGAAAGCAAGGATAGTTGGGGATGGTTCATACATCTATATATGCTTATAGGGTTGGAGGAGACTAAAAGGATTACATTCATAACAGATAGACAAAAAGGAATGTTAGATGCAATAGAGAGGTTTTGACCAAGATCAAGCAGCAGATATTGTGTGAGACATGTTATAGCAAACCTACAGTCAAGGTTTAAGGGGTAGTTGAATGGCATGTATGTGTGGAATATAGCCAATTCCAGCAAAAATGCATTCATGAAGGAAATGGCAAAACTATAGGAGGTAAATGAACAAGCTCATGACTGGATTATGCAAATTCAACTCAAGCATTGGTACGTACATGAGTTTGATACACATATAAAGTCAGAGCATACCACTAACAACATAACTGAGAGCTTCAACAGTTGGGTTGATAAATATAGAGGATATCCAGCTCTTATGTTGCTTGAGAGTTTGAGAACCAAGAAAGTTTACACAGTGTGAAGAGTATGGACACAACATCAGGACTTGTAAAGGGTGCGAAGGAGCTGCAAGCAAGAAGAGAATGGAACTTGACTTCATTGCACTTTTGTCTATTTACTATTTTTGTTCACCAATATCTTTGTTTGTGTGTATCCAGGGTAAAAACAGTACAACTGGAGGGAAAAGGAAGATGAACTTTGAGGTTTCAATTTTTACATCTAAACATATTTAAACATCCTTTTTCATCATAAATAGATTATTAAAATTTTTGAACTTATACTGTTTATTTTATATAGGTGGGTCAAATGTCAGGTAATGCATGGCCAACAGCGGGTACCAGGTTATTTGTATTGCTAAAAAACAATCCGGTTCGAACTGCAAGAGACAGAAAATAATGAACAAAAAAAACACGTTAGGGAAATCGAGGCCTGTGTTTCACACGGTATCCTTAAGACAATTTCGTCAACTAGGTTTTTTAAATAGAAAACCTGATTAGTAGGGTTCAATTGGATTGATACGGAAATAACTTGTGTTTTCGTGTAAATTTAGTGACCTGAGCCAAATACAATTAGTGTATGATATCAATGTGATCTATCTTTGGAATTGAAACTAAACCTGCCGAATCAAAGAAGATACAAAGCTTAAATATAAACTCGTCCTCTTTTTACAGCTAGTCTCCAAAAATCCCTCCTTCTATCGAGTTTTAAACCCCATATTTATACTCTTCGAAAGCGTGTCTGAATAACCATACTTGAGTGTCCTAGGCTGACAGACTTTAGGTAGCTTGGGCGGGAGCCTATTTCGCATCGAATGATCTTTTGACACCTGCTCGTTGAATCTTTCGACGTGTTTTAGGGAGTATAGCTCTTTGTTTGATATAGGCGGTGGAGCTGCACATTTTATAATATAAATGTGCCCGAATGATATGTTTGAAGATGTTCGTGTCCTTCGGTTGGACTCGGCTCTTCTGAGAACGGTCTGATGATTTCCCTTGATATGGGCCGGTGTAGTTTCCTTCATTGGTGGGCTTCTTTTCTGAGGCCTTAGGCTTTTTTCTGAGGCCTTGGGCTTGAGTCCTTTTTAGGGTATAACAGCTGGCCCTCAGTTTTTTATTTATTCAATTAATGAATAAGAAAATACTTGGATCTTCCCGAGATGAATCCAGCCTTCGAACATCTGTTGCCCGATTTTACAAGACTGAGTCCATTTTATAAAGACTCGGCCAACATGGGTTTGAGGCCTAATTCCTTCGGCTGTCCTCCAAAGGAAATAGATTTTTATTTTGCACGTAAGTCGATCTCAAGCCTAAGTCTGATCTGATTTTTTGATTTGACGATTGTGTTTCCTACTGTCCACGTGTCGATCATGCACCGCCTCCCGGTTAATTTCCCCCATGCGCATTTAATGCTTGCGCCGAACGGTGCTTCGATTTTCGGTGTTCATGTATTTACGTTATGCCTTCTCTTATAAGTGTTGATCTTGTTTATCAAAGAGGCCAACTTTGCTTCTTGTTTTGTTTCTTTATTGGTGAGAGAGAAGAAGAGAAAGAAAGGAAAGAAAAGAAAGAAAAGACAGAAGAGAAATCAGGAAAGAGGCGGAGAGAAAAGAGGGAAAATCTCCTCCATTTTCCGGCGAAATTTGGCCATCGGTGACCTGGGTGTTTCTTTCCACGGCCCAACTGGTATGGTCTCTCTCCATCTTGTTTCTTCTAGGTTTTGAAAGGCCTTTATGACTTTGTTTTCTCTTAGCACGAATTTGGGGATTTTTGCCTTTGTTGGTTGAGAAGATTTTCAAAAACAAAAGGGTTTTTGAGAAGAGATATATTTTTGTTTTTTGAAAAGATTCCCGCTTATCGTCTTCCCGCGCGTGTTCATTTAACTTAATTTTTTCTTTTTCAGAATCTTTGATGCTTGCTTGAATCCTGACATCATGGTGAACAAAGCACTCAAGGGCCCTTGCTTGCTTGCCGACCAAGGAGAGTGTACTCAATCTGATATCGAGGACCATCGCGGTATCCAGGTTCGATATTCGCCTGAGAATCCCTCTTTTGTGGATTGTGAAAACAATGCTGTTGATGAAAGGTGTCTGAGGGAGTATAGGACTTTCTTCCGTATTCCACTGATGTTACGTTTCATTTACCTGGGGATAATGCTGCTTGGAATCCTCCCCCTGGTTGTGTAGCCATTTATGGCTTCATGTTTTGTTGTGGTGTGACTTTGCCCATTCCGGGATTTATAGCCCGTTTTTTGAGTTCGATAAAATGTGCACCCATGCAGTTGACCCCGAATGCGTATCGCAATTTGATGGGGCTGTATTGTCTTTGGCGTGATTTAAATTTTGGGGAGCCTTCGGTTAATGAGATCAAACATTGTTTGATCCTTCAGAAATCTATTAACGAGGCAGGTTCGTATTATTTGGGTTCTTACCACCCTTCCAGGTGGATGCCCGTCGGCGAAGATGGGAAGCGGATGGAAGGAAAATTGGATCTACCCATCAAAGAAGATGTTCCGAAAAAGAATAGGTTAATCTGGGGTGCCCCGAGTTCCAATAAATACTGGAAGGGGAGCTGGTTTTTTGTCCAAGGGAATTGGGGAAGGAAACCCTCAGATGGTTCGGATGGGACGGATTTAGAGATCCCTCATCATTTTTGTAAAGCCCGTGAGTATTATTTATATTTCGTTTTCTTAAACTTCAGGAATGTTTAAGGCCGAGTATAGTATCTTGGATTGGCTTAATTCCTATTTGTCCTTGTTTTTAGGTACCTATACTGATCAGCCGAAGCTGACCAAAGAGGAAACAGACCGAGTGTCACAGGCGGTTCAAACTCCCATGGATAGCCGGAATTTCAAGACGCTGGTGACCACGGAGAAGCTGAAGGCTTTTGGCCTAATCCCAGCCTTGATAAATGACCGAAACCATAGTAAGTACGCATCTATATGTGCACAGTTTTCTATCTTTCCTTCTAATGGCTCTAACGACTGTTTGGTGTAGTTTTAGATTTGGACCCGATTCTTGGAAAAACTCTGCGCGCGTTAAAAAGCGTAAAGGTTGTTAGCAAGGAAGATGCAAAGGTGGCCGAAAGGCAGGGTATTGCGCCGCCTGATGACCCGGATGTGGCCGATAGCCTTGATTTCCCCATGCCGACTCCAAATGTGGTGACGGCAAGTTCTCATGTCACAACCCCCACCTCTAAATCTAAAGTCGGCAGTCCCCCACGGGGGTTAAAAATTCATGCCGGGGGTCCTGGGAAAAGGAAGGGAGAGAAGCTTTTTTCTCATAAGGGGCCGAAGACCACGCGCACCCTCAGTATTCCTTTGCAACCCAAGAAAGGAACTAGCGAACTGACTGGGAGTGAGCCCATTGATAGCGTCTTCAGAGATCTTGGTCCCCTTACTGAGCAGAGGGTTTCAAAAAATGTTACAACTGAACCTCCACCCATTCTTCATGATGGTGATTTTCCCATCTTAACTGACCAACCTTTGGATCGGAATATTCCACGTCCTTCGGCCAGCCTTTCTGGCTTTTTTGGTGGTGAAGGGTCAACACATCCTAAACCTGCCGCAGCAACTGGACCATCTTTGCCCGACCCTGATACCCTGGATCCTTCGGTTGCACTGCGTTGGGTTATGTCCGGAGAGCTTTCCTTTGGGCCCACCGGGGATTTTGAGTCTTTCATAAAGGATGATCTGATAGATCAGTATCAACGCAGCCTTCATTTTATGACCATGGTAAGGTTTTTTCTTTTTCCTATGGTGTGTTTCTCAGGCTTTTGGACTAACCCTCTATGCATCTCCTGTCTTCCTTTTCAGTTTTTAAGGAAATGTGACTTGGTGGCTAAAGACAGGGAAAAGTTGGCCGACCAAGTTAAGAATTTGACCGAAGAGAGGATGAAGCTTCTAGCTGATAACGTCAACCTTCGGGCCAGCCATGAGAAAGCTCTAGCTGTCGAAAAAAAGAAAAATGAAGAAGGTGGCCGTCGAATTGCTGCGCTAGAGAAACAAAGGGACTCTCTCAATTTTCATTTTAGGGAGTATGAGAGAGATTTTGAAACGGTGAAAACCGAGCTCGGTGTTCTATCAGCCTTTTCAAACGCTCTCCCGCTTTCGAGGCGTTTGCCCATAAAGAGTTCGTGAAGGGAGTTGATGCTTGCAAAACCCTTGTTCGCTCTATGGAATTTCCTGTTGTGGCCGACCACATAGATGAGTCCATGAGGCTCAATTTGCAGGAAGCCGAGCAAGACCTGAAGAAGCAAGTTTCAAGGTGGGAGTCCGACAGAAAAAGGAAAAAGATGCCTCTGTTAGATGTTCATATTGATCTGGAGGCTCGGGTACGTCAATGTTTTGGTAGTTCGTGCCCGGGCAACCTGTGGCTTGACCCCCTTATTGATTATGGTCCAGATTCCGAGTCTGAGGATGATCCATTTTTTGAAGATGATATCCTGGAAGAGGAAGATAAAGGGGAAAAAGAGGGAGAAGCTGAAGTTACTGATAAGGATTTCCAAGGAGATACCGGTGATGATAGCTGAGTACTTTGCTTGTTCTTTTGTTTTTGTTTTTGTAAACTTTGTTCTTGTATCAGTTTGATAGCGTAGGACGAGTATTTATTTTGTTCAAGGTTTGAACTTTTTGTGTTATGCCGGTGGTCGGGCAAGGATGTATGCAGCGCATTTCTTTAAGTATTTTGACTCTTTTGAGAAAAATGTTCGTTGGAACTTGTCCTATTTGTTTATGAGAATTTATCCTTTATGTATTTAAACATATCTTAGGATTTTGATTTGATTAATCTGATGGATTTTTAGCCCCTGGTTATGATCCAGTATTGCCATACCCTTCGAAAATCAAATTTTTACTTGGGCTTTTTCTGCGGGCTTTAAAGTACTCGGTAATGATCCGATCAACGATAGCCCGCGTGAGCCAAGTTCGCATCTTGTGTATGCTTTTGAGTTGAATAATAAAATACTCTCACGAAACGTTCTAAAGTAGTACTTTATTTGATAATCTCTTGCCCGTGGGCTACATGAGAATTTGACGCGGGAAGGCTACCAAATCAAAAGATTTTATACGAGTGTTTTTGTTTCCTTCTTCCTCGGATGAGTACCTTCTTACTAATAATATACTTTCAAATACTGGGCGTTCCAGGGGCGATGTATGACTTCCCTATCTGGTCTTGCTAATCGGTAAGCCCCATGTCCGACTATGGCTGTTATCTGGTAAGGTCCTTCCCACTTATCGCCGAGTGTCCCAACAGCCTTATCTCGGGTGTTGGGCATTATCCTCCGTAGAACTAGGTCGCTTACTTGGAACTGTCTTGGTTTTACTTTGTTATTATAATGTCGGGCAATACGTTGCTGATAGGCGGCCATCCGGATCTGGGCCCTATCCCTTCGCGCCTCCAGATCGTCGAGGCCCGAGGTCAGAAGAGCGATATTATTGTCTTGATCGTAAAATCTGACCCGAGGTGAAGCTACTTCGGTTTCGATGGGGATGACTGCTTCGGCTCCAAATGCCATTGCGAATGGGGTTTCTCCGGTCGACGTTCTCGAAGTCGTTCTGTATGCCCATAAAACTTCGGGTAATAAATCTACCCAACACCCTTTCCTGACATCTAGTTTAGCTTTGATGTTGTGTTTGATAATCTTATTTATTGCTTCCACCTGCCCGTTGGTTTGTGGGTGTGCCGGGGTAGCGAACAGGCAGTTGTAGCGAACAGGCAGTTGATATTCCACTCGTCACAAAACTTTCGGAAATTGGCGTTGTCGAACTGCGTTCCATTATCTGTGACTATGGCATTTGGAACACCAAACCTATAGATGATCGATTTTCTGATGAAGTCCGTTGTTTTTTCCTCAGTTATTCGGACGAGTGCTTTTGCTTCGACCCATTTTGTGAAATAATCTACCGCTACAATGGCATATTTTGCCCGACCCTTTGCGGTTGGCATTGGGCCGATTAGATCAATTCCCCAGCGATCGAAAGGGTGTGCTGATACCATCGTTCTGAGCCATTCAGGTGGCTGCTTGATATTATCTCCTATCCTTTGACATTTGTCACAACCCGTTGCAACCTTTTTAGCGTCGTCGAATAGCTTCGGCCAGTAGAATCCCTGTCTCATCACTTTGTGTGCTAAACTGTGTTGGCCCGTGTGGTTGCCACATATGCCTGCATGAATTTCATTTAAAATTATTTCCGCCTCTGTTGGTCCTACACACCGCTGTAATGTCCTTGAGAAACCTCTTCTGTATAACTCATCGGAAATCATCGTATATCTGGCCGAACGATATCTGAGACTTCTGGCCTCGATCTTGTCCTCTGGGACTCGACCACTTATTAGAAAAGATCTGATTGGTGTCATCCAACTTGTTTCAGTTGGGTCGATTTCGGAGACTAACAGCATATTGTCGGAGTGGATGCTCGGTAATTGTAAGTGTGTTACCGAGATTGTTTTAGTGATGATGGCATTAGTGGCGGAGGCTAGTTTGGAGAGTGCGTCCGCGTGATTGTTCTCAGCCCTGGGAATCTGAGTGATCCGGAAAGTCTTAAAACGCCTGATGGCTTGTTTTGCTAAGGCTAAACAGGCTGTCATTCCTTCTTCTTTGGCTTCATATTCGTCTAGGATTTGGTTGACGACTAGTTGGGAATCGCTGTATACATCTATTCGGTCGGCCCCTAATGCCGTAGCGACCTTCATTCCTGCTAAGAGAGCCTCGTATTCAGCCTGATTGTTTGTTGCTTTGAAATCGAAACAGAGAGCAAATTCTATCTGATCATTTTCAAGGGTGGTTACTACCATTCCTGCCCCGCTTCCATGTGTATTTGACGATCCGTCGACGTGGAGCTTCCATGGGTAGTTACTTTGTAGATCGTCGGCTTTGGCCAATCTCATATTGACTGTAGGTTCTGAAAACTCCGCTATAAAGTCGGATACGGCTTGTCCCTTGATAGACGACCTTGGTTTATATTCGATATCAAATTCTCCCAATTCTATGGCCCATTTCGTTAGTCGGCCGGAGACTTCTGGTTTTTGTAAAATCTGTCGTAGTGGGCAATTGGTCAGGACTGTGATAGGATGAGCTTGGAAGTATGGCCTAAGTTTTCTGGCAGACACGATTAGTGCTAGTGCCATTTTTTCTGCCTCTGAATATCTTGTCTGGGGATCAGTTAATGCCTGGCTTGTATAATATACTGGTCTTTGAGACTCTTCTTCTATTCGGACAAGAACTGAACTTGTCGCTGCTGTGGAAATCGATAGATATAGGAGGAGGCTTTCTCCCGTGATTGGTTTTGACAGCAGTGGTGTTGTGCCGAGGTATATTTTTAGTTGCTGGAAAGCTACCTCGCATTCTTGTGTCCATTCTATGGTCTTGCCTTTTTTTAAAGCCTTAAAAAAGGGCAAGCATTTATCCGTTGATTTAGATATGAACCGGCTCAGTGCGGCGAGGCATCCGGTCAGCCGTTGGAATTCCTTCAAAGTTTGAGGAGGCTTCATCGTAATCAGAGCCTCTATTTGGTTTGGGTTTGCTTCGATGCCTCGCTGATGTACGACGAAACCGAGGAATTTCCCCGCTCGGACACCGAAAAGGCACTTGACTGGATTTAATTTCATCCCAAATTGCCTGATGGTAGCGAAAGTTTGGCGGAGTGCATCGATGTGTCCCTCGGTCGTCAGGCTTTTTGTCAACATATCGTCAACATAGACCTCCATTGTTCGACCTATCTGGTCAGCAAACATCCGATTTACCAACCGCTGATATGTTGCTCCTGCGTTTTTAAGTCCGAAAGGCATGACCCTGTAGCAGTATAATCCTTGGTCAGTGATGAACGTTGTTTTTTCTTCATCCGGGCCGTTCATTTTACTTGGTTATAGCCTGAGTAGGCGTCCATAAAGCTTAATAATTCGTGCCCAGATGTAGCGTCTACTAACCGATCAATCCTTGGGAGAGGGAAACCGTCCTTCGGACAGGCTTTGTTAAGGTCCGTGAAATCTACACACATCCTCCACGTGTCGTTCTTTTTCTTTACTAAGACAACATTGGCAACCCACTCTGGATAAGTTGTCTCTCGGATAGATCCGGCTGCCAAAAGCTTTTTTACTTCTTCCCTAACGGCTGTGTTTCTTTCTGAGTTAAAACACCTTCTTTTTTGGGTTACTGGGCAAGCGTCTCGTCTGACCAATAGGCTGTGGGTGATTATACTCGGATCAATGCCCGTCATATCCCCGTGGTCCCAGGCGAAGACGTCGGCATATTCTATCAGGAAGGCCGCGAGTCTAGCTTTCAATTGAGGGTTCAAATGGCTTCCTATTTTAACTACTCTCTCGGGCATGCTTTGATTGAGGGTAACATTGTCTGTTGGCTCAATTTCTTCTTCTTGATCTTTGTTGGTTGGTTCCCTTGGATCCAAAGCGAATTCCATTGGATTCTCGACCGTATTTTCGATGGTTATTTCCCGTTTGATCACCGTTTGCTTCTTTTTCCCAATGGCTGATGGTTCGTCTAGCTGGAGTACTTCTTCTGTTCCTCTTTTGGTGATAAATGTTGAAAGGTTCGCCTTTCGAGCGGTTTCCTGGGAACCCCTAATTTCACCCGTTCCAAACTCGGTTGGGAATTTTATTTTAAGACAGTAGGTAGCTGTTACCGCTCTTATTTCGTTAAGGAAAGGCCTTCCCATCAGGGCGTTGTAAGGCCAATTAGGGATGTTAACCACTACAAATTCAACCATGACTGTTCGCCTGGCGGGGTAGTGGCCAACCCCTACTGGGAGTTTTACTGTCCCGAGCGGCCGTATTTTAGATCCTCCGAAGGCCCTAAGGGGAGCATCAAACGGTTCGAGGTCTTTCATCTTGAAACCTAATTGCTAAAAAACCGATTCGCTTAGAATGTCTGCTGAACTACCGTTATCGACCAAGATTCTTCGGATATCTCTATGTCCAATTTGTAATTCCACAACTATAGCATCGTTGGGACGAGCGTCGTACCCTTCGGCATCCTCGGGTCGAAAAGAGATAGGGCTCCACCCTTCTTTTGATTTCTTTCTGATATGCTCTGTGAGATTGATCTCTTTTCCTGAAACCTCTCTTAACTCGGCCTTCCTTTCCCGATTGCTATGACCAGTGTTTGGTCCTCCCGAAATCGTGTGAATCGGACTTCCTTTCCGAGGGCTTTTCTGAGGTAGATTTCTTTCGTCTGTTTTCGATCCTCGGCCATCATCCTTCTTGATCAAGTAATCTTTCAGATGTCCTTCTTTAATTAGACTCTCAATATGTTCTTTTAGTTGGAAGCATTTCGATGTTTCATGACCATGGTCACGGTGGAAACGGCAATATTTCTCTGTGGGTCGTTTGTGTGGGGGAGCGTTCATCTTCTAAGGCCAACGAAGTATTCCCTTTTCCTGGGCTATAGTGAATATGCTTTCTACATCCCGTGTGAGCGGGGTGTAGGCCGAATACTTACTCTTCAAGTAATCTCTCCCATCCCGGGTGTCGAACCTCCGACTTCCTTTGTTCGATCAGGGCGTCTTTCCTTTGGTCCTGTTCTGGCTATGTCAATTCTCAACCTTCTCCTCTCTTAGGACGTGCCCCATGCACCAGGGTCCCACCTTGGGCTACTGAAACTAATTATAGCACGGTGTGTATAAAACTATCTAGAGGGGGGGTGAATAGATTTTACGCTTTTTACCCAATTTTCGTTTTTAGTCAAATTTACGAAAATGCCCCAAACTAGACAATATAATAATCAAGTGTAATATGGTGCGGAAATATAAACGACACTTGATTTTTACGTGGAAACCCTCACGGGAAAAACCACGGGCTGGTAAGTGCGCCACACTCGAACCTCGGATCCACTAATTGTGATAACGTATACAACCTAATCCAGGTTTGACGGCCTAATCCCGGCCAATATCCCGCTACCACTACCCGCAGGCCTGTAAAAGTGGACCTAGTCCAATTTGCTCATGTGACCACCTAATCCCGGTGTCCGACCTAATCCCGGTCTATCACACAAGACTTACAATCTCCTAAGAGATCAAACAACCCTATGTGAATATGCAATGATATCCAAATATTGCAATAAGAGCTAGGGTACTCTAAATGCTTACCTAGGATTATAAGATGACAATATAATCAATCCTAGATATCACATGTAGCTATATGACATGGCATATAACTTTAGCTAAGTAGAGGATAACCAATCCTAGATACAAAGCTATCACAAACAACACTCAATCAAAACATCACAAATAATCTCTTTTCTTGTATTTAGCATATGATCTAAAACATACAAGTAATTTAAAAGAGATGGCTTGATATTTAAAATACTAAAATAAGATGAAATTAATCAAAATCTTACCAAGCAAGTTGTGATGATGCAAACCCATACATGGATGCACTCTATATAGACATAGGAGATGCAATATGAAATTTGATGCAAAAAGGGTTTGATTTGAGTGGTTAAAGGTGAATTCTTGATTTGATTTTCTCTCAAAATCTAACTTTGAAGTTTAGGGTTCTTAAGAGTCAAGAACTACATTCAGATAATGAGAAAGTGAGATATTTATAGACATCAAGAATTGGGCAAGTGAAAAGACAAGTTTGCCCCTGAAATCGCACGATCGGCGGTTTCAATTCGGCGGCCAGACCGCCGAATTGAACCGCCGAATTGCTCCCGAGAAGAACAGGGGAAATTCGGTGACTTCGTTCGGCGGTTTCGTGACCGCCGATTCAACCGCCGTTTTGGACCCGAGATTGAATTTCAATCAGGTCTCATTCGGCGGTTTCTAACGGCGGCCAGGCCGCCGAAGGAAACCGCCGTTCACCAAAAATGGTGAAATCAAGGGAGAAGCCAAAGGCATCTCCACCGGCGATCATCGCGCAAAACAAAGCACATCAGCGTGCACGCGCGGACGTTTCCGAACAACTTTCGGGAAACGAATTTCTCCACACTAAACGCTAATCATGCATGAAGTGCAAGTGTGGGTATTGAAAGCATCCTAATGCCTATCATGACATGGCATTATCATATAACAAGATGCAATCAATTCAACAAGCAAGAAGAGATATTGAATAAATCAATAAGGCACAATGCACACAAAATACAAACACAACATTCAAGAATAAGAGTTATGCATGTTGTGGGTGTGTGCAACTATATTTCTTCAAGCCAATGTAAGCACAAGATATACCTTTGGTGCTTGTCCTCTTGAGGTCTTGGAAAGGGTCTTGATCTTCAACTAATCACCTAGACTACCCTTACAACCAAACCCCAACTTGTGGTTTGACCACGAAATAAGCCAATCAATAAAAGGGAATCCTTACAGCTACCTCTTCTTCCTCTGCCCTAGCGTATTCAGCTGTTATTTCGACTAATCCTGGATACGTAGAGGGCCTCTGTCGTCTCAATCGAAATGAGAAAGAACCGCTTTGAAGGCCGTTGGTGAAGGCGTTGACAGCCGCTATATCATTGAAGTCTTCTATCCTTACAGCTTCCTTGTTAAAACGGGCTAGGTATTCTCGGATTGTTTCGTTCTTCCCTTGTTTTAAACTTGAAAGGTGAGCCAAGGATTTTTTCCGTTGGAGGCTTCCCATAAATTGTTGCGTGAAAGCTTGGCTGAGTTGGCTGAAACTGCTGATGCTATTCCGGGGCAACTGTCAAAACCAACTTCCCGCTAAATCTCCGAAGGTTACTGGGAATGCTTGACACAACAGACGGTCGTCACGAGTCTGTGTGGCCATCAAGGTGACAAACCGGCTAACATGCTCTATTGGGTCTCGCTCCTCCGTGTATTGTTCGATGTTTGGCATTCTGAAATTTCTTGAGAAAGACTTTTCTGAAACCTCCTCCGTGAATGGTCCGTGGTGGGTGCCCGGTGATCGTATCGAGCCATGTGTCTTGCGGTGGTTTCTTTCCATCCTTTGCATGTCGTCTCTGATTTGCCGTATTTCTTGCATATATTCCGGGTCCTTTGCGGGCGACCGATCAAAATGGAGGTGTCGGCGAGCGGAAGGATTTTTCCTATTTTGTTGGGCTCGGCTTGCTTTAAGTGGAGACCCGCTGGATCTAGGCGGGGTTCTGGTTTTTTCGAGATGCCCGACCTTGGTGGCCATTGTATCGCTTGTGGGAGATACTTTCTTCCTCTTCCAATTCGTTGGTAGTTCTCTGATCTTTCCTTTTTTTCCGAGTCGAGCGGGAGCTATCCTCGTCCGAGTGTCCCGACCAGGACTGTGACCTGATACGCTCTTCTGCTACCGCCTTTCCTTTGTCTATCTTCTCTTGTCGGGGAGGGTCCTCGATTTGTACGCCGTATGGAGCTAATATCGCCTGGCTCCTCGGTGTGCGATAGACGAGAGGAGGGACTTGAAAAGCTCCCCCCATGATTTTCATGAGCTGTTGTAGATGTGCGTTTGCTTATTGCAGTCCTTGTGGTGAAAGACTCGGGAGGGTTTGTGTATCGGATGGTGGTGGAGTTAGAGTAACCTGCGGAACACTGGATTCCCGAGGCCCGAAGGCTGGGTTGTCGATAGCTGGGTCGGTGGTGAAGGTGGTGAGACCCCTCGGATCCTTGCCTGCGTGGTCCGACGGATTCATGGGCTTTGTTGTTTAAGATTTCTTCGGAGTTAAAGCTTTAAGCCCCTCCTTCTAGCGCCAATTGTTTTCGTGTAAATTTAGTGACCTGAGCCGAATACAATTAGTGTATGATATCAATGTGATCTATCTTTGGAATTGAAACTAAACCTGCCGAATCAAAGAAGATACAAAGCTTAAATATAAACTCGTCCTCTTTTTACAGCTAGTCTCCAAAAATCCCTCCTTCTATCGAGTTTTAAACCCCATATTTATACTCTTCGAAAGCGTGTCTGAATAACCATACTTGAGTGTCCTAGGCTGACAGACTTTAGGTAGCTTGGGCGGGAGCCTATTTCGCATCGAATGATCTTTTGACACCTGCTCGTTTGAATCTTTCGACGTGTTTTAGGGAGTATAGCTCTTTGTTTGATATAGGCGGTGGAGCTGCACATTTTATAATATAAATGTGCCCAAATGATATGTCTGAAGACGTTCGTGTCCTTCGGTTGGACTCGGCTCTTCTGAGAACGGTCTGATGATTTCCCTTGATATGGGCCGGTGTAGTTTCCTTCATTGGTGGGCTTCTTTTCTGAGGCCTTAGGCTTTTTTCTGAGGCCTTGGGCTTGAGTCCTTTTTAGGGTATAACAACTTGATTATTACGTTTTTAATGATAAAGGAAATTAATTAAAGAATAATCTCCAAAGATATCTATTCCTAATTAAACATCGATTTTGTTTTCTTAGTGATCAAGTAAGTATTTGAATCCAAAACAAAAATTAATACTTTCCTTATCATCTAAAATGTCTAACTTAAGGAAGTAGTAAAAAGTCGGTTGTACTCTTACGGCCCAATCGGAGCAGCATTCGTGTACGCAGGACGCACCCACACACAAGTCGTGCAACCAAAGGTTCGAGGTCCATGATTTGTCTCCCCATGCACGCAAGATAGAGAGCCTCTATGCTACACGTGTTGATAAGCTACTATCGCACAATCACTTATATACCACATATGAGTGTTTTCCCTAACCAATGTGGGATGCACAATTTTCCCTACACTATGGGCTCACCTTGAGACTCAATTTCTCATTCACCAATTATTCATTTTGTGAGTTTGAGTATACCATTTTGAAGCTCTCATGGAGGAGAATTCGAATATATTTTGTTCTTCCATTTTCATGGAATCAATCATACCCAAATAATGCTCTCTAAATGTGTGTTCATCACAAAATTTCCAACAATCCCCCACATGAATGAAATTGACCTAAGAGACACGAGAAATGACTTTTGGTAAGTTCAAACGGCCGAAACCTGTATAGGATAGGTAGGTGTTACCCTTTAAACCTTCCCTCGTAAATGTATATTTACTTTACTGGCTGATCAGTAGATATGATATCCTTGAACTGTTTTGCCGATTATGTAAATGATAGCACACCTCACACAGGCATTTTCCAGACCTAATTTGGTTCTCATTGTTATGTTCGTTTTGGCCATGAACATACGCCTTGTTCTATGAGAGTCGTTAGAGAATATAGCCCTTCACTATTCTCTTTTAGAAGTGGCCCCACTTCTCTTTTACATAGGTGATTTCTTAATCAAGAGTAACCCACATTACTCTACCCAGAATTTCATTGCTTGAAATTTCATCGTATAAGAATCATTAAAAACATAGTTTAACCTTTCCCTACAGGCATCACTATTTGATCATAGGAATGGACTGGGGCTTAACCCCCATAGTGATCCAACTTAGGTCTTACAACTTGATTGTCCCATTGAACCTAAATATTGGGATCTCCAGTCAACTAGGTTAGGTTTCCATTGTATCGAATTTTTATTTCATGGGCTTTAGTCCCATTCCCCTCGATGACGTCTCAACTAATTCTCTATTTAACCTTTTGGTTAGCGGATCCACAATGTTATCATTTGACCTTACATAGTCAATAGAGATAACTCTAGTTAAGAGTAATTGTCTAATGGTATTATGTCTTCGACGTATATGTCTAGACTTCCCATTATACATGTTGCTCTGTGCTTTTCCTATTGTTGATTGACTATCACAGTGGATGCAAATCGCCGGCATAGGCTTTGGGCGTCTTGGAATATCCTCTAAGAATTGGCGTAGCCATTTAGCCTCCTTACCATATTTATCTAAAGCAATAAATTCAGATTTCATGGTGGATCTGGCTATACATGTCTGTTTGGAGGATTTCCAAGATACTGCTGCATCTCCTACTGTGAACACATACCCACTGGTAGATTTTGAATCTTTCATATCAGATATCCAGCTTGCACCAGTGTATCCTTCTAAGATAGCAAGATATCTGGTATAATGCAATCCATAATTATGAGTGAATCATAAGTACTTCAGTACTCTTACTATTCCTTTCTAGTGATCGGTTCCTGGATTACTCGTGAATCTACTTAATTTGCTTATTGCATTAGTTATGTCTGATCTTGTACAACTTGTTAAGTACACCTGACTTCTTATCACTCTAGAATATTCTAGTTGAGAGATGCTCTCACCTTTATTCTTGGATAGGTGTAGATTTGTATCTACTGGTATTTTGGAAATTCCATAATCATTTTTGTTGAATTTCTCAAGAATCATGTCAGCATAGTGTGACTGACTTAGAATGAGTCTGTTTGATGTCCTTGAGATTTTCATTCCCAACATTACATCAGCCAGTCCTATATCTTTCATATCAAATCTTGATTTCAACATATCCTTGGTAGATTTGATCATTTTATCATCACTACAACAGTAAGCATGTCATCAATGTAAAGGCACAAAATGACATGGCCATTTCCTGTGTCCTTGACATAAACACATTTGTCACATTCATTGATTTTAAATCCATTTGACATCATAGCATTGTCAAATTTCTCATGCCATTGTTTTGGTGCTTGCTTTAGACAGTATAAAGACTTTACCAATTTACAAACTTTCTTTCCTTGCCCTAGAGCGGAAAAACCCTTAGGTTGTTCCATGTAGATCTCTTCATCTAGATCTACATTTAAGAAAGCTGTTTTCACTTCCATTTGATGTACTTCAAGATTTCATAAAGCTGCGATTGCAAGTATCATCCTAATAGAGGTTATTCTCATCACAGAAGAATATGTATCAAAGTAATCTAGGCATTCTTGTTGATTGTAACCTTTAATTACAAGTCTAGCCTCATACTTATCAATTGATCCATCTGCTTTCATTTTCCTCTTGAAAATCCATCTGGATCCTAGCGGTTTACATCCCGAAAGAAGGTCCACTAATTCCCAAGTGTGATTTTGTAGAATGGAATCAATTTCGCTCTTAATAGCCTCTTTCCACAAGAGTCCTTCTTAAGAGCTCACTGCTTCTTTGCAAGTTCACGGTTCATCTTTTAGCAAATAGGTCAGAAAATCTAGACTAAAATATGTTTCCGTCCTTGCTCTTTTGCTACGTCCAGGTTCATCCTCAACTTCATTTTCTTGTTCTTGGTCCTTACTTTAAGGATTCCCTTTAATTGATTGGCTTATTTCGTGGGCAAACCACATGTTGGGGTTTGATTGTAAGGGTAGTCTAGGTGATTTGTTGAAGATCAAAGACCCTTTCCAAGACCTCAAGAGGACAAGCACCAAAGGTATATATCTAGTGCTTACATTGTCTTAAAGAGATATAGTTGCACACACACACAACATGCATAACTCTTATTCTTGAATGTTGTGTTTATATTTTGTGTGCATTGTGCTTTATTGATTTATTCAACATCTCTTCTTGCATGTTTGAATTGAGTGCATCTTGTTCTATGACAATGCCATGATATGTTAGGCATTAGGATGCATTCAATACCCACACGTGCACTTCATGTATGTTAGCTTTAAGTGTGGTATAATTCGTTTCCCGAAGGATGTTCGGAAACGTCCGTGCTTGCACGATGGTGTGCATGTTGTAAGTTCTGGAGGCGTGTTTAATATATAAAGCTAGAGGGGGGGGGGGGGGGGTGAATAGATTTTAGCTAATTATTACCCAATTTTCGCGTGCATGTCAATTTTACGAAAATACCCCTAGCAAGTCAAATATACATACAAGTGTAATAAGATGCGGAAATAATAAATGACACTTGATGTTTACGTGGAAACCCAACCACTGGGAAAAAACCACGGGCTGTTTAGTGCGCCACACTCGGAACTCGAAATCACTAATTGAAATGAAGTTTACAACCTATGTAGACCTCGTTTAACACTCCGGTCTGTAACCCCTCACTTCTAACCAGCGGGCCTTTATTAGCAATCCTATTCCAATTTGCTCGATCCTCGCAGTCACTACTTGTAATGATGTTTACAGCCTAATCCCGGTCTGTAACCCACCACTACTACCCGCAGGCTTGTAATAGCAACCCTAGACCAAGACTTCAATCTCTCAAAAGAGATGCAAAACCCTATGTGAATATGTATGAATATTCAATTAACAAACAAGGCTAGTGTAAGGATTCCCGTTGTTTTTAATTGGCTTATTTCGTGATCAAACCATAAATGGGGATACTTTGTAAAGGTAGTTTAAATGTTGTTGTTAGTGCATTAGGCCCTTTGAAGACCTCATTATTGACAAGCACCAAAGGTAATATTCTAAGTGCTTTCTTGTCTTGAAGAGATAGTTGCACACACTCACAACTCATGCATATGTTTAATCTTTGTAAGTTGTGTTTCTTTTTGTTGTGCATAAATGATTATTTACATCTCTTCTTGCTTGATTTTATGAGTGCATCTTATGTTGAAAACATCATAGCATTTAGGCTTTTAGGATGCATCTTGTTTGACTTTGTACCCCTTGCATGATTGCATGTGGGATGCAAATTTTGGGGCTGTGCACTGGTCCACCAGCGCCGGTCGACCAGCGCCGCTCACCGGCGCAAATCGCCCAGTGGCACGCCGCTGGTCGTGCGCTGGTGTGGACCGACGCCGGCCACCAGCGCCGATCGCCCAGTATGGCGCCGCTGGACTGGCGCTGGTGGCAGCGCCTGACGTCCAGCGCTCAAGCCAAAATTGGCTTGTGCGCTGGTCCTGCGCTGGTCCACCAGCGCAGGTCCACCAGCGCACAGAGTATTTTTCTGGCGAGTTTTCAAAACGACCTCACTTCACTTATGGCCTCTATATATATGCTAACTTGATTTTAGGTCATTCAAGAGAGTTCTTATTCATGCTTCATACTTAGGATATTTTTCAAGAGAAGAAAAATACACAAAGAACTCATTTTTAATTACTCAAACACAATTTCATGATCATCAATCATCATCTAGCATCATCTTAGATCAACTAGATGTCATCTAGCATGGAATCTTCATCATACTTTGCTTGGTAAGCTTTTCACTAATATCTTACATATTTTGTGTTTATTTTATCTAGCAATCTCAATTAATTACTTGATTCTTATTTTGTATGCTTTAGATACAAAATTGAGATTAGTATGATGTATGTTTGAGAAGTTGTATTGTGCTAGCATATTAGGTTTTGTACTTGATATTGATTAGCTTAACTATTTGACATGTCATTTAGTTTTGATATCTAGGATTGTTCTTAATTGCATATTAATCATCTTAGATAAGCATATAGGGTTTCCCTTGCTCTATGTTGCATTTTGGATATTTTCATATATTCACTTAGGGTTGTATTCTCTTCAAGAAAAGCTAAGTCTTGTGTGTAGCAATCGGGATTAGGTTGCTTAGATCACAAGCAAATTGGACTAGGTTCACTCATACCGGGATTAGGTAGGTGTGTGATTACTTCCGGGATTAGGTTGTAATCGTTTGCACATTTAGTGGATTCGAGGTTCGAGTGTGGCTTACTTACATAGCCCGTGGTTTTTCCCGTGAGGGTTTCCACGTAAAAATTCAAGTGTTAATTTAATTTCCGCACCATATTACACTTGCTTGTTTATATTATCTTGAGGGTAATTTCGTAATTTTGACTAACACGAAAAATTGGGTAAAAAGCGTAAAATCTATTCACCCCCCCTCTAGATAGCTTTATACACACCGTGGTATATTTAGTTTCAATTGGTATCAGAGCGGGTTCCTAGACATACATAGGTGATCCTTGCTTTATTTTGGTGTGTTTTGCATTTTGTGTGATTTTTGATTATTCATACATTTGCATTCATTTCATTCATTCATAAACACTATGAGTGGAAACGGTGGAAATGGTGGTGGCCACGAAGGAGCTTCTATCACAAGGCCTCCACTTCTTACCGGTTTGAACTATTCCCAATGGAAAGGGAAGATGGAATCCTACATATGCCAAATTCATGACCGTGCATGGATGGCGGTGGAAGACGGATATGATCTCCCTATGATGACTCCCGCGGGTGGAGGACAAGATGTTTTGAAGCCTAAGGCGCAATGGAACGCGTAAGAGTTTGAGGCTTCAAAGTGGAATAGGAAGGCGATGCATGCCATTATGTGTGCAATGGATGAGAATCAATACAAGCTTATTCAGAATACTCAGATTGCCAAAGTGGCATGGGACATTCTACAAGTTGCACATGAGGGAACCGAGGTGGTGAAGGAGTCCAAGCTTCAAGTCCTCCAAACTCAATTTGAGTTACTTAGGATGGGAGAGGATGAATGCTTCAACGACTTCGAAATCAAATTGATGGACATAGTAAATCAAAGCCATCAACTCGGAGACCCGTATTCGGATAGGAGAGTCAAGCAAAAAATTATGAGATCTCTCCCCGATAGGTTTGAATCAAAGGTGACGGCCATAGAAGAAAATAGTGGCTACATGGATATGAAGCCAAGTGAGGTAATTGGGCGTCTCCTTGCATATGAGTCTAGGAAGGCTCCTAGCAACACTACTCCTCCTAAGAAGTCTAAAGGAATAGCTTTGAAAGCATCTAAGGATGCAAAGGAGGCAAAGCATGAATCGGATGAAGACCTTGCCTTATTTGTGAAACGGTTCAACAAGGTTATGGGGTTCAAGAAGAAGAAGGGATTTGGGTCAAGAGGACAAGATTTGAAGAAAAAGAGTTCCTTCAAGAAGTTTGAGCCTAGACAAGAGAGGACCGAAAGGAAAGGGGTCCGATGCTTTGAGTGTGGTGGGATTGGTCACTTTGCCCCCGAATGTGCGAGTCACAATGAGAGGAAGAAGGGTAAAGTGATGGCCGCCACATGGAGTGGGAGTAGTGATGACTCCAATGAGGAAGATGAGTCTTCAAGTGAGGAAGAGCTCATGGCTAACTTCCTAGCTTTTGCATCTTCTCACAAGAGCAAAAGTGCTAGTGAAAAGGAAGATTTGAGTCAAGAGGAAATTGACTCTAGTGAAGAAGAAATGACTCCTCTTCTAGTTCCAAGAAGAAGTTTGTGGAGCAAAAGGTGCTTGCTAAATACCATGCCGAGTTCAATGATTTAGCACTTAAAAGCACAAGAAAGATTGAGAGGTTGAGAGAAGAAAACCTTGAACTTTCGGCTCACAATGACCACTTAAGTGAACAAGTGGAAAGATTGAAGAGGAGAGAGGATAAGTTAATTGAGGAGTTAGACTTATCCAAGAGAAGTGAAGAAGGCTTGAAGAGGAACTTGTAGAAGCTAAAGAGTCCTTGGCTAGGATAGATTCTAGCACCAAGAAGCTTGATCATTTACTTGGTGTTGGAAAGAGTCCAAGTGACAAGAGAGGTCTTGGGTATGAAGATGGCAAGAAAATCTCAACCTCTAACAAGACCGTGTTTGTCAAGAGCTTGAAGAATGAAGAAACTTCATTTGTGCAACCTCCTAGGAAGAAGTTAGAAATAGGACAAAGTTCTAATGCACAAGTGAAAATGGGGCCAAGAAGGAAATCTCAAGCTCAACCTCCTAAGGTTCCTCAAGCCAACACTCCTCCCAAATTGGCTCACAAAGGAAAGAGACCAATCATGCAACCTCAAGCTTGGAAGCAACCAAGACCGGTTCAACAACGAAGATGGATTGAACCCACTTATCCACAAAGATATGGACGTACTCAAAGGCGAGGTATGATTCCTTTTTTCATTCCTATTTGTCACTTTTGTGGTTGTGATGGTCATATTAGACCAAATTGCTTTCAATATATTAAAATGTGTAGAAAACAAAGCATGATTGAAAAGAGAAAGAATAGAGCCAAGATGCATGTTTCTAGGAAAGAAAATATTGATTTGCATGATCCTAGAAATAGTAGAGCACATGTACCAAAGACCACTAAGAATGCTAAAATTGTTGCTAAGTGGATTAGAAAGAATGAAAATGTTTGCCATGTTGCACAAATAGCCTTGAAGGCAAATTCTTCTAATTTTTGGTACTTGGATAGTGGGTGCTCTAGGCACATGACGGGAAACAAGAGTTTCTTCGAGACTCTTGTTATGGAGGAAGGTGGAAATGTCACTTTTGGTGATGGATCCAAAAGAAATGTTGTAGGGAAAGGAACCATTTCCGTTCCCGGATTACCCTCCTTATCCAATGCTTTATTTGTTGATGGCTTGAAAGCCAATTTAATTAGCATTTCACATCTTAGTGATGAAGGATATTCCGTCTTGTTCTCTAAAGATTATTGCTCTATCCTTAAACCCGATGGACAAACCTTGTTGAAGGGCATGAGATCTAGCGACAATTGTTATTGTCTTAAAGCTAGAATTGTATCTAATCATGTGTCCATGGATGAGCAAATTGAGTTGTGGCATGAAAGACTTGGCCACATGAACTTTAGGGATCTACGGACCCTTGGAAAGTTCAATTGTGTGCGTGGCCTCCCTAAGCTTGGGAAGAAAGCCAATGGTATTTGTGGACCTTGCCAACAAGGAAAGCAAACTAAAAGCATGCACAAAAAGGGTAAGTATCTCACCACCAAGGAGCCACTTGAGCTTCTCCATATGGACCTCATAGGTCCCATGCAAACCGAAAGTTTGGGTGGAAAGAGATACATTTTTGTTTGTGTTGATGATTTCTCTAGGTTCACATGGACATATTTTCTTAGAGAAAAATCCGAAACTTTTGATAAGTTTAAAATGCTTTGTAATAAAATTCAAAATGAAATGAACTCTAATATTAAAAGCATTAAGCGGATTAGAAGTGACCATGGGAGAGAATTTGAGAATGCCACCTTTGAAATCTTTTGTAATGGTTTAGGCATCTCCCATGAATTTTCTGCTCCTAGGACACCTCAACAAAATGGAGTTGTTGAGAGGAAAAATAGGGTCCTCCAAGAGATGGCCCGTGTGATGTTGCTTAGCAACAATGTCCCTAGGAACTTATGGGCCGAAGCCATCAACACGGCTTGCTATATAGGAAATAGAGTGTTCCTAAGGCCCGGTACTAGAAACACCTCCTATGAGTTATGGAAAGGCAAGAGGCCAAATGTTAGCTACTTCCACACTTTTGGAAGCAAATGCTACATTTTGAATGACCGTGATCAACTTGGCAAATTCGATGCTAAGAGTGATGAGGGTATTTTTATTGGCTATGCCTTAAATAGTAGAGCCTATAGAGTTTTCAATTTAAAAACTCTAAGTGTTATGGAATCATCCAATGTCGTATTTGATGATACTAGGCTCAAGTCTAATGATCATGAGGAGGAGGTTATTTTTAGTGATGGTTCTCCTTTGGAGGAGGTTGTGGTGTCGCCTAATGTTGGGACATCTAATGTCAACAATGATGGCACACAACCTATTGATAGAGTTTCTCTCTTGGACTCTAAAGAACCCGCTCCATGGGTTAGGAAACTCCATGATAAAGAAGATATCATTGGAGAGGTAAATGAGGGTGTTAGGACAAGACGTCAACTTGCTAATCTTATTAGCTATACATGCTACACCTCTCAAATTGAACCCAAAAAGGTTGAAGAAGCCTTAAATGATGAATTTTGGGTTCTTGCCATGCAAGAAGAGCTAAACCAATTCGAAAGGAATGAGGTTTGGACTCTAGTTCCTAGGCCTAAGACCACTAATGTCATAGGCACAAAATGGATATTTAGGAACAAATCCGATGAGAATGGCAACATAGTGCGGAACAAGGCTAGACTTGTAGCACAAGGGTACTCTCAAATTGAGGGTATCGACTTTGAGGAGACTTTTGCTCCCGTTGCCCGCTTAGAGTCCATTAGGCTTCTCTTGTCCATCTTTGTGTGTACAAGTTCAAATTGCACCAAATGGACGTCAAGAGTGCCTTCCTCAATGGCTTCTTGCAAGAGGAAGTGTTTGTTGAACAACCTAAGGGGTTTGTGGATGCACACCACCCCAATCATGTCTATCGCCTCAAGAAGGCACTTTATGGGTTGAAACAAGCACCGAGGGCTTGGTATGAGCACCTCACTCAATTTCTTGTTGACAACAACTACACAAGAGGTAGTGTTGACAAGACACTATTTATCAAGAGAGACAATGATGAGCTTTTCATAGCTCAAATATATGTTGATGATATAGTTTTTGGCTCCACCAACAACACCAAAGTCCAACAATTTGTTGATGTCATGTCTCTTGAATTTGAGATGAGTCTTGTTGGTGAGCTTAGTTACTTCCTAGGTTTGCAAATTAGGCAAATGCATGATGGGATTTTCATAACCTAAGCCAAATATGCTAAGAACCTAGTGAAGAAGTTTGGTTTAGAGAAAGCCAAACATTGTGATACACCCATGAGTACCACTTTGAAGCTAAGCAAGGATGCTAGTGGTAAAAGTGTGGAACAAACTCTATATCGTGGCATGATAGGTAGCTTGCTTTATTTGACCGCAAGTAGGCCCGATATATCTTTTAGTGTGGGTGTGTGTGCTAGGTACCAAGCGGATCCTAAGGAATCCCACCTCTCTTCCGTGAAGAGGATCATTCGCTATGTGAATGGGACATCCAACTATGGGATTTGGTACTCTTTTGACACTAATGCTAGTCTTGTAGGTTTTAGTGATGCGGATTGGGCAGGAAATTGTAATGATAGGAAGAGCACATCGGGCGGTTGCTTCTTTCTAGGCAACAACTTGGTGTCTTGGTTTTGCAAGAAGCAAAACTCGATTTCCTTGTCCACGGCCGAGGCCGAGTACATAGCCGCAGGGAGTGGATTCACACAACTCCTATGGATGAAGCAAATGCTAGTAGACTACGGATTCAATCAAGGTACTCTCACTCTCTTTTGTGATAACATGAGTGCTATTAATATTTCCAAGAATCCGGTTCAACATTCTAGAACTAAGCATATTGACATCCGCCATCACTTCATTAGAGAGCTTGTTGAAAATAAATGCATAGTACTTGAACATGTAGGTACTAATGATCAACTTGCGGACCTATTTACTAAACCCTTAGATGCTACTCGATTTAAAACTCTTAGTAGATCTATTGGGATATGTCTTGTGGAGTGATGTTCTATGATTGACCCCATATGGGGAACTCAAGCAAAGAGAGCTATTTTGCATCCTTGTATCTTGCAAAAAATTTGAAATAACTTATGCCTCTTCTTTTAATTGCTTGAGTAAGCTTGGTTGTACATATGTATATATGTTTTCTATTCTATAAGTGTGAACCTTGCTTGTCTACAATCCATGTCATATTTATGTTCAAACATGCATTTTTGGACTAGGAGATTTACATAGGAAGTATGATGTGAATGACCTATAGTTATCTCCATGACATGATGTTTCTTAAATAAGATGCTAATGCTAAATGAAAAAGCATGAAATTCATACAACATGCTCACATGAAAAGCATGAATTGATGATTGCATATTCTTAAAAATGCAAAACTTGTGTGAAAGCTTATGAGACTCAAAATGAATAAAGGATCTTGTATCCGTTCAAAGGAATTTACATTCCAAATGTCTCTCTTTCTTTATTAGTTGAACATGGTTACTATCATACGGATATCTTATCCGGAAAAATCAAATAGGGTGCAAAGTCGCTCATGCCATGTTTCGCTTATAAAGTTGGATATAGTTACTCTTAATTGAAATCAATAATCTCTATATCCTTGCTTTTCCCATGACATTGGTGAAATTGGTTTGAATTCAAATTAGAAACCTTTGTCATTTGCTTTGCCAAATACCATTGTATTTTGGACTTGAATGCTATATGTCTTGTATGCAAAGCATGTTGGATTCACACATTTTCTCAAATAAATCTCCTTGTTTCTCTCAAATTAATTGAAGTGCATAAAGTGACTTATATGTATATGCATATCTTGCATGCTTCTATCTCTCGTTGCTTTGAGTGACCCGGTTGGGGACTACTCCTTTGCCTATATCATGACAAAAAGGGGGAGTAGGAAATGGTAAGGGTAGTTGCAAAATAGAGAAGCTATTGTGCACTTTGGGGAGATAAAACATTGAGGGGGAGTAACCCTTTGAGGGGGAGCATTGCATTTATCATACATTGCATACATTTGCTAATGTTGTTCCTAAATTCTAAAAATGCAAATGCTTGGTATTATTCTCACATGATTAATCTCACACTTTACTTGAATTGGATTGTTAGAAACTCTTTTCAGGGATTGATTATTCTACAAGAGGATTGAAGACTTCAAGTTGCATTCTCTTATCTCTTTGTAATGTAGAATATCATTGTAATCCCGTAGTTTCTATTTCTTTTGTGAGGATTTAATGTGAGTGATGGTTTTGTCACGAAATAGCCAAAGGGGGAGATTGTAAGGATTCCCGTTGTTTTTAATTGGCTTATTTCGTGATCAAACCATAAATGGGGATACTTTGTAAGGGTAGTTTAAATGTTGTTGTTAGTGCATTAGGCCCTTTGAAGACCTCATTATTGACAAGCACCAAAGGTAATATTCTAAGTGCTTTCTTGTCTTGAAGAGATAGTTGCACACACTCACAACTCATGCATATGTTTAATCTTTGTAAGTTGTGTTTCTTTTTGTTGTGCATAAATGATTATTTACATCTCTTCTTGCTTGATTTTATGAGTGCATCTTATGTTGAAAACATCATAGCATTTAGGCTTTTAGGATGCATCTTGTTTAACTTTGTACCCCTTGCATGATTGCATGTGGGATGCAAATTTTGGGGCTGTGCGCTGGTCCACCAGCGCCGGTCGACCAGCGCCGCTCACCGGCGCAAATCGCCCAGTGGCGCGCCGCTGGTCGTGCGCTGGTGTGGACCAGCGCCAGCGCGATCGCCCAGTATGGCGCCGCTGGACTGGCGCTGGTGGCAGCGCCTGACGTCCAGCGCTCAAGCCAAAATTGGCTTGTGCGCTGGTCCTGCGCTGGTCCACCAGCGCAGGTCCACCAGCGCACAGAGTATTTTTCTGGCGAGTTTTCAAAACGACCTCACTTCACTTATGGCCTCTATATATATGCTAACTTGATTTTAGGTCATTCAAGAGAGTTCTTATTCATGCTTCATACTTAGGATATTTTTCAAGAGAAGAAAAATACACAAAGAACTCATTTTTAATTACTCAAACACAATTTCATGATCATCAATCATCATCTAGCATCATCTTAGATCATCTAGATGTCATCTAGCATGGAATCTTCATCATACTTTGCTTGGTAAGCTTTTCACTAATATCTTACATATTTTGTGTTTATTTTATCTAGCAATCTCAATTAATTACTTGATTGTTATTTGTATGCTTTAGATACAAAATTGAGATTAGTATGATGTATGTTTGAGAAGTTGTATTGTGCTAGCATATTAGGTTTTGTACTTGATATTGATTAGCTTAACTATTTGACATGTCATTTAGTTTTGATATCTAGGATTGTTCTTAATTGCATATTAATCATCTTAGATAAGCATATAGGGTTTCCCTTGCTCTATAGTTGCATTTTGGATATTTTCATATATTCACTTAGGGTTGTATTCTCTTCAAGAGAAGCTAAGTCTTGTGTGTAGCAATCGGGATTAGGTTGCTTAGATCACAAGCAAATTGGACTAGGTTCACTCATACCGAGATTAGGTAGGTGTGTGATTACTTCCGGGATTAGGTTGTAATCGTTTGCACATTTAGTGGATTCGAGGTTCGAGTGTGGCTTACTTACATAGCCCGTGGTTTTTCCCGTGAGGGTTTCCACGTAAAAATTCAAGTGTTAATTTAATTTCCGCACCATATTACACTTGCTTGTTTATATTATCTTGAGGGTAATTTCGTAATTTTGACTAACACGAAAAATTGGGTAAAAAGCGTAAAATCTATTCACCCCCCCCCCCCCTCTAGATAGCTTTATACACACCGTGGTATATTTAGTTTCAGCTAGGGAACCTTAGATGCTTATCTAGGATGATGATATATTCAAATAAATCAACCCTAGATATCAATTGCTAAATGACATGTCAAATAGCATAGATAATCATAGATTATAAAAACCTAGATATCTATCAAAAACAACACTCAATCAATTCATCACAATTAATCTCTTTTCTTGTATTTAGCATATGATCTAAAACATACAAGTAATTTAAAAGAGATGGCTTGGTATTTAAAATACTAAAATAAGATGAAATTAATCAAAATCTTACCAAGCAAGTTGTGATGATGCAAACCCATACATGGATGCACTCTATATAGACATAGGAGATGCAATATGAAATTTGATGCAAAAGGGGTTTGATTTGAGGTAGGTGAGTTCTTGATTTGATTTTCTCTCAAAATCTATCTTTGAAGTTTAGGGTTCTTAAGAGTAAAAGAACTTGTTCAGATAATGAGAAAGTGTGATATTTATAGACATCAAGAACAGGGCAAGTAAAAGACAATTTTGCCCCTGAATCACACTATCGCGGTTGCTCTGTGGCTCGACTGCCGCGGTTGCACAAACCGCGGCACTGAAACCGCGGCGAAGCGTCACAGCACAAAGCTTGATTTTCAAGCGACTCAAAACATGACCAAACGACATCGAAACCTTTCATATAATATACTGTTGGAAAGGTATGGAAGTCTACTTTCTACTCCAATTAACAAAACATGATTTGGATAACTGTAGAAAAAGTTATAGTCATTTGAGTGACCAAAGGTCAGATTCGGATAACAGCTGTGATGCCCTGTTTTAGTGGTCACTTCGGAAATTTCAAAACCAATCCAAACGGTCATGAAATATTACGAATAATATACCGTTGGAAAGGTATAGGTGTCTAGTTTGTACAGAAATTTTCAAAACTCATTTTGAAGCTTTGTGTAAAAAGCTATGGTCACACGACCATGCAAAGGTCAGTTTTGAAAACACTTAAAACATTGAAATCCAATCTTTTGAAACTAGACACCTTACTCCAATCAACCCAACCAAACTAAAGCTACCACTTATCCAAGAGAAGAATGAGATCTTCTCAAGTGATCAACCATCGCGCTAAGACAAGCACACCATCGTGCAAGCGCGGACGTTTTCGATCACACAAATGGAAACGAATTACACCACACTTAAGACTAATCATGAAGTGCAAGTGTGGGTATTGAATGCATCATAATGCCTATCATGTCATGGCATTTCATAGAACAAGATGCAATCAATTACATGCAAGAAGAGATATTGAATAATCAATAAAGCACAATGCACACAAAATATAAACACAACATTCAAGAATAAGAGTTATGCATGTTGTGTGTGTGTGCAACTATATCTCTTCAAGGCAAAGTAAAGCACTAGATATACCTTTGGTGCTTGTCCTTCTTGAGGTCTTGGAAAGGGTCTTTGATCTTCAACAAATCACTTAGACTACCCTTACAACCAAACCCCAACTTAGTGGTTTGCCCACGAAATAAGCCAATCAACAAAACGGGAATCCTTACACATGTCTTAGCACGATGGTTAACCACTTGAGAAGGTCTCATTCTTCTCTTGGATAAGTGGTAGTTTTGGCTTGGTTGTTTGGAGTAAGTGTCTAGTTTCAAAAGATTGGATTTCAATGTTTTAAATGTTTTTCAAAATTGACCTTTGTATGGTCTTGTGACCATAACTTTTTATACAAAGATTGAAATTGAGTTTTGTAAAATTCTAGGGAAACTAGACACCCATACCTTTCCAACGGTATATTATTCGTAATATTTCATGACCGTTTGGATTGGTTTTGAAAATTCAAAAGTGACCACTAAAACAGGGCATCACAGCTGTGATCCGAATCTGACCATTGGTCACTCAATTGACCATAACTTTTTCTACAGATATCAAAATGTCATTCCATAAATTGGAGTAAAACGTAGACTTCCATAACTTTCCAATGATATATCATATGAAAGGTTTCGATGTCGTTTGGTTCATGTTTCGGTGCGCTCAAATATTGAGCTTTGCTGTGGCGGATTTATGCGGGTCGTGGCCGCAAAACAAGGGCGCAGAAAAGGGACCAGAACGTCAGGTCAATTCTGCGCCCTCAATTCTGCTAGCACGGACAGTAGAATAGGTAGCCGATTTGGCCCGTAAAGTTGGGACAAAATTGTCTTTTCATTTAACCTTTTCACTCTCTATAAATACATCCTTATCTCTGGTTCAAAACACAAGTCTTGCATTCTAACATGCACAAATCATCATCTAGGCATCATCTAGGTTCATCTAGCATGTGCTAATGCATGGGTCTTCTTCAACACACATGGTATGATTTGTTGAACACTTTTATCTTACATAATTAGTGTTTCTACTTATCAATTTTATCTCATTTATTACTTGTATGTGTTTAGATTAATTTCTACATACATGATTGAGATTATGTGTTGATTGGGTTATTTATGTTAGCTAGGTTTTCATGCCTATTTTATATCTAGCTAATTAATCTCATTATATGATTGAGATTATTTTTGATAGCTTAATTGATTAGGTCATTATTGCCTAAAAGCTATGCCATAAACATTCTTGTGTGATTTATTTATAACTAGGTTGATAGATTGTTTTTTAATCAACTAGTTAATCTTTTGAATGTTTATGGGTTTTTTGTGATAGCTTTGTATCTAGGATTGGTTATCCTTTACTTAGCTAAAGTTGTATGCCATGACATATAGCTATTTTCATAGCTATGATTGATTTTATTGTCATCATATAATCCTAGGTAAGCATCTAGAGTACCCTAGCTCTTCTTGCATATTTGGATATCACTGCATATTCACATAGGGTTGTGCATCTCTTTTGAGAGATTTAAGTCTTGTGTGATTGACCAGGATTAGGTCGGATACCGGGAATAGGTGGTCACATAAGCAATTGGACTAGAGTCACTTTTAAAGGCCCGACTGGTAGAAGTGGGGGGTTATTGACCGGACTGTTAGACGAGGTCTACATAGGTTGTAAACTCCATTTCAATTAGTGAATTTCGAGGTTCAAGTGTGGCGCACTAAACAGCCCATGGTTTTTTCCCGTGAGGGTTTCCACGTAAACATCAAGTGTCAGTTATTATTTCCGCATCTTATTACACTTGTACGTATTTTTGACTTGCTAGGGGTATTTTCGTAAAATTGACATGCACGCGAAAATTGGGTAATAATTAGATAAAATCTATTCACCCCCCCTCTAGCTTTATATATTAAACACACCTCCAGGACTTTACACTTACAACTATCAAGGTGTGTTCGTTTCGACGAACTTGCTTCATCATTGGATTTACATGAAAATACATGTTCAAAGAACGATAAATTTCTAGATTCCATTATCGTGTATTTGCGTATATCTGGGATGTCAGACTTATACACCAAAAATCGATGAGCACTACTGTTATGTGCATATCTAATGAAAATGCAATATGAAACTGAATTAAAGCACGGTGTGTATAAAACTATCTAGGGGGGGGGGGGGGGGGGGGGGGAGTGAATAGATTTTAAACTTATTACCCAATTTTTTCGTGTTAAGTTAAAATTACGAAATTACCCATAAATAGATAAAGCAATAAATCAAGTATAAAATGCGGAAATTAAATAACACTTGATTTTTATGTGGAAACCCTCACGGGAAAAAACCACGGGCTAGTAAGTAAGCCACACTCGAACCTCGAATCCACTAAATGTGTAAACGATTACAACCTAATCCTGGAAGTAATCACACACCTACCTAATCCCGGTATGAGTGAACCTAGTCCAATTTGCTTGCGATCTAAGCAACCTAATCCCGGAAGCTACACACAAGTCTTACTTTCTCAATGAAGAGAATAACACCCTAAGTGAATATATAAATATCCAAAATGCAACATAGAGCAAGGGAAACCCTATATGCTTATCTAAGATGATTAATATGCAATTAGAACAATCCTAGATATTAAAAACTAAATGACATGTCAAATAGTTTAGCTAATCAAGATTAAGCACAAAACCTAATTAGCTATCACAATACAACTTCTCAAACATACATCACACTAATCTCAAACTTGTATCAAAAGATATATGAAAATCATACAAGTAATAAATTGAGATTGATTGTTAAGAAAAACACAAAATATGTAAGATATTAGTGAAAAGCTTACCAAGCAAAGTATGATGAAGAATCCATGCAAGATGACATCTAGATGATCTAAGATGATGCTAGATAATGATTGATGATCATGAAAAAGTGTTTGAGTAAATAAAAATAAGTTCTTGGAATTTTTCTTCTCTCTGAAAAATATCCTAAGTATGAAATCTGAATATGAACTCTTGTAATTGACCTAAAGTCAAAGTGGCATATATATAGGAGGCCAAAACAAAGTGTGGTCGTTTTGATAAGTTTGCCTCAAGTTTGCCTCAAATTTGCCTTGGGCACTGTATGTAGAGCGCTTCTGTACAGTGCCCATAATCTGACCTCTCGGGTCTGAGAGGGGCGCTGTACGAACATCGCTTCTATACAGTGCTCGTACAGCGCCCATCCAAAATGCATCAGACCTGATGCAATTAAATGTCCATTTTTGCATCAGGTGTGGGAGGCGCTGTTCAGAACAGCGCTTTGTAAGACAAGGCAATGGGCAATGCAAGATGCAATCAAACTAACATGCAAGAAGAGATGATAATGAGCATTAAAGCACACAAATAAGACACATAACATACAAAGATTAAACATATTGAAACTAAATATAGCACGGTGTGTATAAAACTATCTAGAGGGGGGGTGAATAGATTTTACGCTTTTTACCCAATTTTTCGTGTTAGTTCAAAATTACGAATTTACCCTCAAGATAATATAAACAAGCAAGTGTAATATGGTGCGGAAATTAAATCAACACTTGATTTTTAGGTGGAAACCCTCACGGGAAAAACCACGGGCTATGTAAGTAAGCCACACTCGAACCTCGAATCCACTAAATGTGCAAACGATTACAACCTAATCCCGGAAGTAATCACACACCTACCTAATCCTGGTATGAGTGAACCTAGTCCAATTTGCTTGCGATCTAAGCAACCTAATCTCGGTTGCTACACACAAGACTTACTTTCTCTAGAAGAGAATACAACCCTAAGTGAATATATGTGAATATCCAAAATGCAACATAGAGCAAGGGAAACCCTATATGCTTATCTAAGATGATTAATATGCAATTAAGAACAATCCTAGATATCAAAACTAAATGACATGTCAATTAGTTTAGCTAATCAATATTAAGCATAAAACCTAATATGCTAGCACAATACAACTTCTCAAACATACATCATACTAATCTCAATCTTGTATCCAAAGCATACAAAATAACAAACAAGTAATTAATTGAGATTGCTAGATAAGAGAAACACAAAATATGTAAGATATTAGTGAAAAGCTTACCAAGCAAAGTATGATAAGATTCCATGCAAGATGACATCTAGATGATCTAAGATGATGCTAGATGATGATTGATGATCATGAAAAAGTGTTTGAGTAACTAAAAATGAGTTCTTTGTGTATTTTTCTTCTCTTGAAAAATATCCTAAGTATGAAGCTTGAATATGAACTCTCTTAAGTGACCTAAAATCAAGTTAGCATATATATAGAGGCCATAAGTGAAGTGAGGTCGTTTTGAAAACGCGCCAGAAAATTGCTCTGTGCGCTGGTGGACCTGCGCTGGACGACAGGCGCAGGACCAACGCACAAGCACATTTTTGCTTTGGCGCTGGACGACATGCGCTCACACAGGCGCCAGACCAGCGGAGCACAACTGGGCGATCAGCGCTGGTGGCCTTGCGCTGGTGTGGACCAGCGCACGACCAGCGGCACGCCACTGGGGGTTTTACGCCGGTGAGCTGCGCTGGACGACCGGCGCAGGTGGACCAGCGCACAGCCCATAACTTTGAACCCCACAAGCAATCATGCAAGGGGAACAAAGGTAAACTAAGATGCATCCTAAAAGCCTAAATGCTATGATGTTATAAACACAAGATGCAATCATAATAACAAGCAAGAAGAGATGTAAATAGGCATTGATGCACAGCAAAAAGAAACACAACATACAAAGATTAAGCATATGCATGAGTTGTGAGTGTGTGCAACTATCTCTTCAAGACAAATAAGCACTTAGAGTATTACCTTTGGTGCTTGTCAATAATGAGGTCTTCAAAGGGCCTAATGCAATAACAACAACATCTAAACTACCCTTACAAAGAATCCCCATATATGGTTTGATCACGAAATAAGCCAATTAAAAACAACGGGAATCCTTACAATCTCCCCCTTTGTCTATTTCGTGACAAAACCATCACTCACATTGATTCCTCACAAAAAAGATAGAAACTACGGGACTACAATGATATTCTACATTACAAAGAGATAAGAGAATGCAACTTGAAGTCTTCAATCCTCTTGTAGAATAATCAATCCCTGAAAAGAGTTTCTAACATTTCCAATACAAGAAAAGTGTGAGATTAATCATGTGAGAACAATACCAAGCATTTGCATTTTTAGAATTTAGGCACAACATTACCAAATGTATGCAATGTATGATAAATGCAATGCTCCCCCTCAAAGGGTTACTCCCCCTCAATGTATGTTCTCCCCAAAGTGCACAATAGCTTCTATATTTTGCAACTCCCCTTACCATATCCTACTCCCCCTTTTTGTCATGATATAGGCAAAGGAGTAGTCCCCAACCGGGTCACTCATAGCAACGAGAGATAGAAGCATGCAAGATTTGCATATACATATAAGTCACTTTATGCACTTCAATTAATTTGAGAGAAACAAGGAGATTTATTTGAGAAAATGTGTGAATCCAACATGCTTTGCATACAAGACGTATAGCATTCAAGTCCAAAATACAATGGTATTTGGCAAAGCAAATGACAAAGGTTTCTAATAAGAATTCAAACCAATTTCACCAATGTCATGGGAAAAGCAAGGATATAGAGATTATTGATTTCAATTTAAGAGCAACTATATCCAACTTTATAAGCGAAACATGGCATGAGCGACTTTGCACCCTATTTGATTTTTCCGGATAAGATATCCGTATGATAGTAGCCATGTTCAACTAATAAAGAAAGAGAGACATTTGGAATGTAAATTCCTTTGAACGGATACAAGATCCTTTATTCATTTTGAGTCTCATTAGCTTTCACACAAGTTTTGCATTTTTAAGATTATGCAATCATCAATTCATGCTTTTCATGTGAGCATGTTATATGAATTTCATGCTTTTTCATTTAGCATTAGCATGTTATTTAAGAATCATCATGTCATGGAGATAACTATAGGTCATTCACATCATACTTTCTATGTAAATCTCCTAGTCCAAAAATGCATGTTTGAACATAAATATGACATGGATTGTAAACAAGCAAGGTTCACACTTATAGAATAGAAAACATATATACATATGTACAACCAAGCTTACTCAAGCAATCAAAAGAAGAGGCATAAGTTATTTCAAATTTTTTGCAAGTTACAAGAATGCAAAATAGCTCTCTTTGCTTGAGTTCCCCATATGGGGTCAATTATAGAACACATCACTCCACAAGACATATCCCAATAGATCTACTTAGAGTTTTAAATCGAGTAGCATCTAAGGGTTTAGTAAATAAGTCCGCAAGTTGATCATTAGTACCTACATGTTCAAGTACTATGCATTTATTTTCAACAAGCTCTCTAATGAAGTGATGGCGGATGTCAATATGCTTAGTTCTAGAATGTTGAACCGGATTCTTGGAAATATTAATAGCACTCATGTTATCACAAAAGAGAGTGAGAGTACCTTGGTTGAATCCGTAGTCTACTAGCATTTGCTTCATCCATATAAGTTGAGTGCATCCACTCCCCGCGGCTATGTACTCGGCCTCGGCCGTGGACAAGGAAATCGAGTTTTGCTTCTTGCAAAACCAAGACACCAAGTTGTTGCCTAGCAAGAAGCAACCGCCCGATGTGCTCTTCCTATCATCACAATTTCCTGCCCAATCCGCATCACTATATCCTACAAGACTAGGATTAGTGTCAAATGAGTACCAAATCCCATAATTAGAAGTCCCATTCACAAATCGAATGACTCTCTTAACCGAAGAGAGATAGGACTCCTTGGGATCGGATTGGTACCTAGCACAAACTCCTACACTAAATGATATATCGGGCCTACTTGCGGTCAAATAGAGCAAGCTCCCTATCATGCCACGATATAAGGTTTGGTCTACACTTTTACCGCTAGCATCCTTGCTTAGCTTCAAAGTGGTGCTCATAGGAGTATCACAATGTTTGGCTTTTTCAAGACCAAACTTCTTCACTAGGTTTTTGGCATATTTGGCTTGGGATTTGAAAATCCCATCATCTAGTTGCCTAATTTGCAAACCTAGGAAGTAACTAAGCTCACCAACAAGACTCATCTCAAATTCATGAGACATGACATCAACAAATTGTTGGACTTTGGTGTTGTTGGTGGAGCCAAAAACTATATCATCAACATATATTTGAGCTATGAAAAGCTCATCATTGTCTCTCTTGATGAATAGCGTCTTGTCAACACTACCTCTTGTATAGTTGTTGTCAACAAGAAATTGAGTGAGGCGCTCATACCAAGCCCTCGGTGCTTGTTTCAACCCATAAAGTGCCTTCTTGAGGCGATAAACATGATTGGGGTGGTGTGCATCCACAAACCCCTTAGGTTGTTCAACAAACTCTTCCTCTTGCAAGAAGCCATTGAGGAAGGCACTCTTGACGTCCATTTGGTACAATTTGAACTTGTGCACACAAGAGATGGACAAGAGAAGCCTAATGGACTCTAAGCGGGCAACGGGAGCAAAAGTCTCCTCAAAGTCGATACCCTCAATTTCAGAGTACCCTTGTGCTACAAGTCTAGCCTTGTTCCGCACTATGTTGCCATCCTCATCGGATTTGTTCCTAAATATCCATTTGGTGCCTATGACATTAGTGGTCTTAGGCCTAGGAACTAGAGTCCAAACCTCATTCCTTTCGAATTGGTTTAGCTCTTCTTGCATAGCAAGAACCCAAAATTCATCATTTAAGGCTTCTTCAACCTTTTTGGGTTCAATTTGAGAGGTGTAGCAAGTATAGCTAATAAGATTAGCAAGTTGACGTCTAGTCCTAACACCCTCATTTACCTCTCCAATGATATCTTCTTTATCATGGAGTTTCCTAACCCATGGAGCGGGTTCTTTAGAGTCCAAGAGAGGAACTCTATCAATAGGTTGTGTGTCATCATTGTTGACATTAGATGTCCCAACATTAGGTGACACCACAACCTCCTCCAAAGGAGAAACATCACTAAAAATAACCTCCTCCTCATGATCATTTAACTTGAGCCTAGTATCATCAAATACGACATTGGATGATTCCATAACACTTAGAGTCTTTAAATTGAAAACTCTATAGGCTTTACTATTTAAGGCATAGCCAATAAAAATACCCTCATCACTCTTAGCATTGAATTTGCCAAGTTGATCACGGTCATTCAAAATGTAGCATTTGCTTCCAAAAGTGTGGAAGTAGCTAACATTTGGCCTCTTGCCTTTCCATAATTCATAGGAGGTGTTTCTAGTACCGGGCCTTAGGAATACTCTATTTCCTATATAGCAAGCCGTATTGATGGCTTCGACCCATAGGTTCCTAGGGACATTGTTGCTAAGCAACATCACATGGGCCATCTCTTGAAGGACCCTATTTTTCCTCTCAACAACTCCATTTTGTTGAGGCTGTCCTAGGAGCCGAAAACTCATGGGAGATGCCTAAGCTATCACAATAGCTTTCAAAAGAGGCATTCTCAAACTCTCTCCCATGGTCACTTCTAATCCGTTTTATGCTTTTAATATTAGAGTTCATTTCATTTTGAATTTTATTACAAAGCATTTTAAACTTATCAAAAGTTTCGGATTTTTCTCTAAGAAAATATGTCCATGTGAATCTAGAGAAATCATCAACACAAACAAAAATGTATCACTTTCCACCCAAACTTTCGGTTTGCATGGGACCCATGAGGTCCATGTGGAGAAGCTCAAGTGGCTCCTTGGTGGTGAGATACTTACCCTTTTTGTGCATGCTTTTAGTTTGCTTTCCTTGTTGGCAAGGTCCACAAATGCCATTGGCTTTCTTCCCAAGCTTAGGGAGGTCACGCACACAATTGAACTTTCCAAGGGTCCGTAGATCCCTAAAGTTCATGTGGCCAAGTCTTTCATGCCACAACTCAATTTGCTCATCCATGGACACATGATTAGATACAATACTAGCTTCAAGACAATAACAATTGTCGCTAGATCTCATGCCCTTCAACAAGGTTTGTCCATCGGGTTTAAGGATAGAGCAATAATCTTTAGAAAACAAGACGGAATATCCTTCATCACTAAGATGTGAAATGCTTATTAAATTGGCTTTCAAGCCATCAACAAATAAAGCATTGGATAAGGAGGGTAATCCGGGAACGGAAATGGTTCCTTTCCCTACAACATTTCTTTTGGATCCATCACCAAAAGTGACATTTCCACCTTCCTCCATAACAAGAGTCTCGAAGAAACTCTTGTTTCCCGTCATGTGCCTAGAGCACCCACTATCCAAATACCAAAAATTAGAAGAATTTGCCTTCAAGGCTATTTGTGCAACATCGCAAACATTTTCATTCTTTCTAATCCACTTAGCAACAATTTTAGCTTTCTTAGTGGTCTTTGGTACATGTGCTCTACTATTTCTAGGATCATGCAAATCAATATTTTCATTCCTAGAAACATGCATCTTGGCTCTATTCTTTCTCTTTTCAATCATGCTTTGTTTTCTACACATTTTAATATATTGAAAGCAATTTGGTCTAATATGACCATCACAACCACAAAAGTGACAAATAGGGATGAAAAAAGGAATCATACCTCGTCTTTGTGCATGTATGGGAGCTCGTCCATGTCTTTGTGGATAAGTGGGTTCAATCCATCTTCGTTGTTGAACCGGTCTAGGTTGCTTCCAAGCTTGAGGTTGCATGATTGGTCTCTTTCCTTTGTGAGCCAATTTTGGAGGAGTGTTGGCTTGAGGGACCTTAGGGGGTTGAGCTTGAGATTTCCTTCTTGGCCCCATTTTCACTTGTGCATTAGAACATTGTCCTACTTCTAACTTCTTCCTAGGAGGTTGCACAAATGAAGTTTCTTCGTTCTTCAAGCTCTTGACAAACACTGTCTTGTTAGAGGTTGAGACTTTCTTGCCATCTTCATACCCAAGACCTCTCTTGTCACTTGGACTCTTTCCAACACCAAGTAAATGATCAAGCTTCTTGGTGCTAGAATCTATCCTAGCCAAGGACCCTTTAACTTCAACAAGTTCCCTCTTCAAGCCTTCTTCACTTCTCTTGGACAAGTCTAACTCCTCAATTAACTTATCCTCTCTCCTCTTCAATCTTTCCACTTGTTCACTTAAGTGGTCATTGTGAGCCGAAAGTTCAAGGTTCTCTTCTCTCAACCTCTCAATCTTTCTTGTGCTTTTAATTGCTAAATCATTGAACTCGGCATGGTATTTAGCAAGCACCTTTTGCTCCACAAATTTCTTTTTGGAACTAGAAGAGGAGTCACTTTCTACATCACTAGAGTCAATTTCCTCTTGACTCATCTCCTCTTTTTCACTAGCACTTTTGCTCTTGTGAGAAGAGGCAAAAGCTAGGAAGTTAGCCATGAGCTCTTCTTCACTTGAAGACTCATCTTCCTCATTGGAGTCATCACTACTCCCACTCCAAGTGGCGGCCATCACTTTACCCTTCTTCCTTTCATTGTGATTAGCACATTCGGGGGCAAAGTGACCAATCCCACCACATTCAAAGCATCAGACCCCTTTCCTTTCGGTCCTCTCTTGTCTAGGCTCAAACCTCTTGAAGGAACCTTTTTTCTTCAAATCTTGTCCTCTTGACCGAAATCCCTTCTTCTTCTTGAACCCATAACCTTGTTAAACCTTTTCACAAATAAGGCAAGGTCTTCATCCGATTCATGCTTTGGCTCCTTTGCATCCTTAGATCCTTTCAAAGCTATTCCATTAGACTTCTTTGGAGGAGTAGTGGTGCTAGGAGCCTTCCTAGACTCATATGCAAGGAGACGCCCAATTACCTCACTTGGCTTCATATCCATGTAGCCACTATTTTCTTCTATGGCCGTCACCTTTGATTCAAACCTATCGGAGAGAGATCTCATAATTTTTTGCTTGACTCTCCTATCCGAATACGGGTCTCCGAGTTGATGGCTTTGATTTACTATGTCCATCAATTTGATTTCGAAGTCATTGAAGCATTCATCCTCTCCCATCCTAAGTAACTCAAATTGAGTTTGGAGGACTTGAAGCTTGGACTCCTTCACCACCTCGGTTCCCTCATGTGCAACTTGAAGGATGTCCCATGCCACTTTGGCAATCTGAGTATTCTGAATAAGCTTGTACTGATTCTCATCCATTGCACACATGATGGCATGCATAGCCTTCCTATTCCACTTTGAAGCCTTAAACTCTTGCGCGTTCCATTGCGCCTTAGGCTTCAAAACATCTTGTCCTCCACCCGCGGGAGTCATCATAGGGAGATCATATCCGTCTTCCACCGCCATCCATGCACGGTCATGAATTTGGCATATGTAGGATTCCATCTTCCCTTTCCATTGGGAATAGTTCAATCCGGTAAGAAGTGGAGGCCTTGTGGTAGAAGCTCCTTCGTGGCCACCACCATTTCCACCGTTTCCACTCATAGTGTTTATGAATGAATGAAATGAATGCAAATGTATGAATAATCAAAAATCACACAAAATGCAAAACACACCAAAATAAGCAAGGATCACCTATGTATGTCTAGGAACCCGCTCTGATACCAATTGAAACTAAATATAGCACGATGTGTATAAAACTATCTAGAGGGGGGGTGAATAGATTTTACGCTTTTTACCCAATTTTTCGTGTTAGTCAAAATTACGAATTTACCCTCAAGATAATATAAACAAGCAAGTGTAATATGGTGCGGAAATTAAATCAACACTTGATTTTTACGTGGAAACCCTCACGGGAAAAACCACGGGCAATGTAAGTAAGCCACACTCGAACCTCAAATCCACTAAATGTGCAAACGATTACAACCTAATCCCGGAAGTAATCACACACCTACCTAATCCTGGTATGAGTGAACCTAGTCCAATTTGCTTGCGATCTAAGCAACCTAATCTCGGTTGCTACACACAAGACTTACTTTCTCTAGAAGAGAATACAACCCTAAGTGAATATATGTGAATATCCAAAATGCAACATAGAGCAAGGGAAACCCTATATGCTTATCTAAGATGATTAATATGCAATTAAGAACAATCCTAGATATCAAAACTAAATGACATGTCAATTAGTTTAGCTAATCAATATTAAGCATAAAACCTAATATGCTAGCACAATACAACTTCTCAAACATACATCATACTAATCTCAATCTTGTATCCAAAGCATACAAAATAACAAACAAGTAATTAATTGAGATTGCTAGATAAGAGAAACACAAAATATGTAAGATATTAGTGAAAAGCTTACCAAGCAAAGTATGATGAAGATTCCATGCAAGATGACATCTAGATGATCTAAGATGATGCTAGATGATGATTGATGATCATGAAAAAGTGTTTGAGTAATTAAAAATGAGTTCTTTGTGTATTTTTCTTCTCTTGAAAAATATCCTAAGTATGAAGCTTGAATATGAACTCTCTTAAGTGACCTAAAATCAAGTTAGCATATATATAGAGGCCATAAGTGAAGTGAGGTCATTTTCAAAACGCGCCAGAAAATTGCTCTGTGCGCTGGTGGACCTGCGCTGGACGACAGGCGCAGGACCAGCGCACAAGCACATTTTTGCTTTGGCGCTGGACGACATGCGCTCACACAGGCGCCAGACCAGCGGAGCACAACTGGGCGATCAGCGCTGGTGGCCTTGCGCTGGTGTGGACCAGCGCACGACCAGCGGCACGCCACTGGGCGTTTTGCGCCGGTGAGCTGCGCTGGACGACCGGCGCAGGTGGACCAGCGCACAGCCCACAACTTTGAACCCCACAAGCAATCATGTAAGGGGAACAAAGGTAAACTAAGATGCATCCTAAAAGCCTAAATGCTATGATGTTATAAACACAAGATGCAATCATAATAACAAGCAAGAAGAGATGTAAATAGGCATTGATGCACAACAAAAAGAAACACAACATACAAAGATTAAGCATATGCATGAGTTGTGAGTGTGTGCAACTATCTCTTCAAGACAAGTAAGCACTTAGAGTATTACCTTTGGTGCTTGTCAATAATGAGGTCTTCAAAGGGCCTACTGCAATAACAACAACATCTAAACTACCCTTACAAAGAATCCCCACATATGGTTTGATCACGAAATAAGCCAATTAAAAACAACGGGAATCCTTACACATATGCATGAGTTGTGAGTGTGTGCAACTATCTCTTCAAGATAAGTAAGCACAAAGAAATTTACCTTCGGTGCTTATCAACACGAGATCTTCAAAGGGCTTCAACAATAAAACCAATACCTAGGCTACCCTTACAAAGAACCCCAACATGTGGTTTATCTACGAAATGAGCCAATCAACAAATGGGAACCTTACAATCTCCCCCTTTGGCTATTTTGTGATAAAACCACCACTCACATTGATTCCTCACAAAGAATTAGAAACTACGGGACTACTATGATATTCTACATTACAAAGAGATAAGAAAATGCAACTTGAAGGCTTCAACCTCTTGTAGAATAATCAATCCCTGAAAATAAAGTTTCTAACATTTCCAATACAAGTAAAGTGTGAGATTAATCAAGTGAGAACAAAAAAAACAAGCATTTGCAATTTAAAAGCTTAGGCATAACATTATGCAATGTATGTGTATGCAATGCTCCCCCTCAACAGGTTTGAAATTTCCCTTAAGTAGTAGTGAAATATACCTAGAGGGGGGGTGAATAGGTATAGGCTCCAAATTCTCCCAATTAAAAATTAATGCGGAATATATCAATGAAAATGCACACTTGATTAGATTTAGCAAATGAATTGATTTCACTAAGACAAGAGTTAATCAATTTACAAGATATGCAATCAATGTAATATATGGAAGATAAAGAAAAGTAAAGCAAAATTGAACACAATGATTTTTACGTGGTAAAACCTCAAAGAGGAAACATCCACGGGTTGATACCACAACCACTAGCAAAGTAATCCACTATGTGAAAAAGGACTTACACACTCAAGCTATCACTCATGATATCCGCTCAAGCTATCAACTCCTAATCTACCCTCGGGCTAGTGAATCACCGAACCTACTTCCTATCCGAGATGTATCCTACACCTCTAGAAAGAAACTTCCTATCCAAGACGCTCACGTCTCTAGGAAGATTTCTTGCTTGCCTATCCGGATCCTCCCGACCCTAGACAAGACTCCCTTGCTTGATTATCCGAGTCCTCCCGACTCTAATCAAGTCTTCCTTGCTCTATCTACAAAGCTTCACTCACTTTGCTAGAGACTTCAACCTAATGCAAGGCTATGATCTAAAGTGATGCAAATGATGCAAACACAATCAAATTAAGCTAGATGATCAATCAAGCAAAATGTACATGTTCAATGATAGTCTAGAATATGATTTCAACACACAATCACAAAATTATCTAGAAATCAAGACATGCAAATCAATAAGAACAAAGGTATGAATATTCAATATATCACACTAAAAACCTAGTTCTTAGATCATGAAATAAAACATAGAAAATAACATGGAGCACATCACACATTCATTTTCTAGAATCAATTTCATGATAGATCAAGTTTAGCACTTAAATGTTCAAGACAAATCACAAAGCTAAAACTCAATTAACAAATGATCAAACAACCCTAGCATGTGATCTAACATACTTCTCAACAAATTTCATCAATCAAATAGTAAGAATCAAGAGATGATCAAAGATGAAATTGAAAAAGAAGAAGTCAAAAAATAACATACTGACCACGTACTGAAATTGGACCAGTTGAGAAAAATGACAAAGTCAGCTGCCTCTAGAAATGCTTGGGGTTTGTAGCTCTCTTCGAGACCAACAATTTTGGTTTTTGAATCGATTGATTTCAAGTTCGTATGAGAGAGATATGATCAAAACAAGAAAACTAAAAATGTAGAATTCTGCAGAAAAATCTTCAAGTGTTCTTCAAAATTCAACAAAGTGTGGAGGGAAGGAGCTCCCTTGGCCGTGGCGCCCACGGCCTCCCACACGGGTAGGCCTTGTGGCCATACGTGCTCCCGACTCCTCTCGTGCGCTCCTTCGGTTCTTTAGCCCATATCTTGAGCATCCGAACTCCGATTTCAAATCTGTTTTCGGATTACGAACCGTGACTCCCTCATGCACGACTACGACTACACAACTTTGAAAAATGGTTGAGAAATCATCTCGGAATCCGATGATGAAGTCAACACAACAAATGAGAACGAAAAGTAGCATAGTCAACTTGTTTGGACTCGAAACCTTATGATTGAGTAACCGAAATGACCGGAACTCAATAAGGCATTAAATAAGAACATGTTCAAGTCCTAAACACAAAATACACAAACAAATAAACACTTATTCACACAAGCATGCCATATCAAAGAGATAGTCACAAAGTATGCAATTTCACAATGTTTGTCAATACAAGATCAATGCATGAGCATGCTATGAAGTGTGTGAATGTGTTATATCAAATGTTTGAACCACAATGCAGGGACACACATGTATGAATTGTGTGTGTGTGCACTAACACCTTGCAAGAGGATAGAAGTCAAGATTTACCTTTGACGTTTTTCACCTCTTGAAGACGACTTTTGCACTAGAAGTTGCTCTTCACTTTTTAAGCTTCCTTTCTTCAAAGAATGACCTAAGCAACAACTAATACATACATAGAGTGTTTTGCAATGGAATCAAGCCAATACAAATAGTGAACCTTACAAGGTTACTCCCCCTCAATGAATGTTCTCCCCAATATGCACAATTGCTTCTATATTTTGCAACTTCCCTTACCATATCCTACTCCCCCTTTTTGTCATGATATAGGCAAAGGAGTAGTCCCCAACCGGGTCACTCATAGCAACGAGAGATAGAAGCATGCAAGATATTTGCATATACATATAAGTCAATTTATGCACCTCAATTAATTGGAAGGAAACAAGGAGATTTATTTGTAGAAAATGTGTGAACCAAACATGTTTTGCATACAAGACATATAACATTCAAGTCCAAAATACAATGGTATTTGGCAAAGCAAATGACAAAGGTTTCTAATAAGAATTCGAAGCAATTTCACCATTGTCATGAGAAAAGCAAGGATATAGAGTTTTTGATTTTAATTTATGAGCAACTATATCCAACTTTATAAGCGAAACATGACATGAGCGACTTTGCACCCTATTTGATTTTTCCGGATAAGATATCTGTATTATAGTAGCCATGTTCAACTAATAAAGAAAGAGAGACATTTGGAATATAAATTCCTTTGAACGGATACAAGATCCTTTATTCATTTTGAGTCTCATAAGCTTTCACACAAGATTTGCAATTTAAGAATATGCAATCATGAATTCATGCTTTTCATGTGAGCATGTTATATGAATTTCATGCTTTTTCATATGACATTAGCATGTTATAAAAGAATCATCATGTCATGGAGATAACTATAGGTCATTCAAGTCATACTTCCTAAGAACATCTCCTAGTCCAAAAATGCATGTTTGAACATAAATATGACATGGATTGTAAACAAGCAAGGTTCACACTTATTGAATTGAAAACATATATACATATGTACAACCAAGCTTACTCAAGCAATTAAAAGAAGAGGCACAAGATATTTCAAATTTTTTGCAAGTTACAAGAATGCAAAATAGCTCTCTTTGCTTGAGTTCCCCATATGGGGTCAATCACAAAACACATCAATCCACAAGACATATCCCAATAGATCTACTAAGAGTTTTAAATCGAGTAGCATCTAAGGGTTTAGTAAATAGGTCCGCAAGTTGATCATTAGTACCTACATGTTTAAGTACTATGCATTTATTTTCAACAAGCTTTCTAATGAAGTGATGGCGGATGTCAATATGCTTAGTTCTAGAATGTTGCACCGGATTCTTGGAAATATTAATAGCACTCATATTATCACAAAAGAGAGTAAGAGTACCTTGGTTGAATCCGTAGTCTACTAGCATTTGCTTCATCCATAAGAGTTGTGTGCATCCACTCCCCGCGGCTATGTATTCAGCCTCGGCCGTAGACAAGGAAATCGAGTTTTGCTTCTTGTAAAACCAAGACACCAAGTTGTTGCCTAGAAAGAAGCAACCGCCCGATGTGCTCTTTCTATCATCACAATTTCCTGCCCAATCCGCATCACTAAAGCCTACAAGACTAGCATTAGTGTCAAAAGAGTACCAAATCCCATAGTTGAATGTCCCATTCACATAGCGAATGATTCTCTTTACGGAAGAGAGATGGGACTCCTTAGGATCCGCTTGGTATCTAGCACACACACCCACACTAAAGGAGATATCGGGCCTACTTGCGGTCAAATAAAGCAAGCTTCCTATCATGTCACGATATAAGGTTTGTTCCACACTTTTACCACTAGCATCTTTGCTTAGCTTCAAAGTGGTACTCATGGGTGTATCACAATGTTTGGCATTTTCTAAACCAAACTTCTTCATTAGGTTTTTGGCATATTTGGCTTGGATTATGAAAATCCCATCATGTAATTTGCCTAATTTGCAAACCTAGGAAGTAACTAAGCTCACCAACAAGACTCATCTCAAATTCATGAGACATGACATCAACAAATTGTTGGACCTTGGTGTTGTTGGTAGAGCCAAACACTATGTCATCAACATATATTTGAGCTATGAAAAGCTCATCATTGTCTCTCTTGATGAATAGTGTCTTATCAACACTACCTCTTGTGTAGTTATTGTCAACAAAAAATTGAGTGAGGCGCTCATACCAAGCCCTCGGTGCTTGTTTCAACCCATATAGTGCCTTCTTGAGGTGATAGACATGGTTGGGGTGGTGTGCATCCACAAACCCCTTAGGTTGTTCAACAAACACTTCCTCTTGCAAGAAGCCATTGAGGAAGGCACTCTTGACATCCATTTGGTGCAATTTGAACTTGTGCACACAAGAGATGGACAAGAGAAGCCTAATGGACTCTACACGGGCAACGGGAGCAAAAGTCTCCTCAAAGTCGATACCCTCAATTTGAGAGTACCCTTGTGCTACAAGTCTAGCCTTGTTCCGCACTATGTTGCCATTCTCATCGGATTTATTCCTATAAATCCACTTAGTTCCTATCACATGTGAGCTTTTAGGCCTAGGAACTAGAGTCCAAACCTCATTCCTTTCGAATTGGTTTAGCTCTTCTTGCATGGCAAGAACCCAAAATTCATCATTCAAGGCCTCATCAACCTTTTTGGGTTCAATTTGAGAGGTGTAGCATGTAAAGCTAATGAGATTAGCTATTTGACGCCTAGTCCTAACACCCTCATTCACATCTCCAATAACATCCTCTTTGTTATGGAGTCTTCTAACCCATGGAGCGGGTTCATTAGAGTCCAAGAGAGGGACTCTAGTAATAGGTTGTGTGACTTCATTATTTTCATTAGATGTCCCAACATTGGGAGTCACCACACCTCTCTCCAAAGGAGAGTCATCCTGTAAGGTTTATGATTTTTATTGGCTTAATTCCATTACAAAACACTCTATGATTGTATTAGTTGTTGCTTAGGACATTATTTGAAGAAAGGAAGCTTAAAAAGTGAAGAGCAACGTCTAGTGCAAAAGTCATCTTCAAGAGGTGAAAAACGTCAAAGGTAAATCTTGACTTCCATCCTCTTGCAAGGCGTAAGTGCACACACACACAATTCATACATGTGTGTCCCTGCATCATGGTTCAAACATTTGGTATAACACATTCACACACTTCTTAGTATGCTCATGCATTGATCTCTAATAGATAAACATTGTAGAATTGCATGCTTTGTGACTATCTCTTTGATATGGCATGCTTGTGTGAATTTGTGTTTGTTTGTTTTCTTATTTTTGTGTTTAGGACTTGAACATGATCTTATTTAATGCCTTATCGAGTTCCGGTCATTTCGGTTACTCATTCATAAGGTTTCGAGTCCAAACAAGTTGACTAGTCTACTTTTCGTTCTCATTTGTTGTGTTGATTTCATCATCGGATTCCGAGATGATTTCTCAACCATTTTTCAAAGTTGAGTAGTCATAGTCGTGCGCGAGGGAGTCACGGTTCGTAATCTGAAAACGGATTCGAAATCGGAGGTCGGATGCTCAAGATATGGGGCAACGAACCAAGGGAGCGTGCGAGAGATGTGCAAATCACGTGTGGCCACTTGGCCAGCCCGTGTGGGAGGCCGTGGGCCCCACGGGCAAGGGAGCCTTCTGCTCCCGTGGGCCCCACGCGCCCCCCCACGGGGTGCTGATGTGGCACCACGTGATTTTCTTGGAAATTCTCTCCTTTTCCCTCCTTTTAAGCAAATCTACTTCCCTCCACACTTGTGCAATTTTTTGAAGAACATTTGATTTTCCCGCATCAGTTTTCTACAATTTTTTTTTACTTGTTTTGATCATATCTCTCTCATACAAACTCGAAATCAATCAATTCAAAAAACAAAATTGTTGGTCTCAAAGAGAGCTACAAACCCCAAGCATTTCCAGAGGCAGCTGACTTCACCATTGTTCTCAGTTGAGCGTTTTCCAGTCCGTGGTCAGTATGTGTGATACAACTCTTTCTTTTTCAATTTCATCTTTGATCTTCTTTTGATTCTTACTATTTGATTGATGAAATTTGTTGAGAAGTATGTTAGATCACTTGCTAGGGTTGTTTGATCATTTGTTAAATGAGTTTTAGCTTTGTGATGTGTTTTGAACATATGTGTGCTAAACTTGATTTATCATGAAATTGATTCTAGAAAATATATGTGTGATGTGCTTCATGTTATTTTCTATGTTTTATTTCATGATCTAAGAACTAGGTTTTTAGTGTGATAAATTGAATATTCATACCTTTGTTCTTATTGATTTGCATGTCTTGATTTCTAGATAGTTTTGTGATTGTGTGTTGAAATCATATTCTAGACTATCATTGAACATGTACATTTTGCTTGATTGATCATCTAGCTTAATTTGATTGTGCTTGCATCATTTGCATCACTTTAGATCATAGCCTTGCATAAGGTTGAAGTCTCTTGCAAAGTGAGTGAAGCTTTGTGTAGAGCAAGGGAGTCTTGACTAGGACATGTGGTCCGGATAGTCAAGCAAAAGTCTTAGCTAGGAGTGTGGTACTCCGAATGGTTGAGCTAGGAGAGCTTAACTAGGATCTTTGTGATCCGGATAGCTAAGCACGAAATCTTCCTAGAGACGTGAGTGTCTTGGATAGGAAGTTGCTTTCTAGAGGTGTAGGACACATCTCGGATAGGAAGTAGGCTTGGTGATTCACTAGCCCAAGGGTAGATTAGGAGTTGATAGCTTGAGCGGATATCATGAGTGATAGCTTGAGTGTGTAAGTCCTTTTTCACATAGTGGATTGCTTTGCCGGTGGTTGTGGTATCAACCCGTGGATGTTTCCTCTTTGAGGTTTTACCACGTTAAAACTCTTGTGTTCATTTTTGTTTTTATTTTTTCTTTATCTTCCATATCTTACATTGATTGCATATCTTGTAAATTGATTAACTCTTGTATTAGTGAAATCAATTCATTTGCTAAAATCTATTCAAGTGTGCATTCTCTTTATTATATTCCGCATTATTTTTAAATTGGAAGAATTTGGAGCCTATACCTATTCACCCCCCCTCTAGGTATATTTTACACTATATTGCTTAAGGGAATTTCAATTGGTATCATAGCAGGTGTCTAGAAGTAATTAGATAGATCCATATTATAGTGTTTGTGTTTTGTTTTGTTGTGTTTTGTTGTGTTTGTTCATTTTTGTAGCTATGGGTGATTCAATGCCGGAAGGTGCCTTTAGTGCTAGACCTCCACTCTTGGATAGTGGTAACTACACCTTTTGGAGAAATACAATGAAAGCCTACATTAGAGCCATCAATGATAAAGCATGGATGAGTGTGAGTGATGTAGTAAAGGAAAATGAGTCCTTGGATGATCGAGAATCTACTTGCAATCACATTGCTCACGTGGCTATATATGAAGGAAGATTTGAGGATAATAGTGAAGACTCCTCAAGTATTGAGGAAAGTGAAAACTCTTCAAGTAGTGAAGATAGTGAAATCTCCTCTAATGATGAAGAGTTTGAAGTCTCCTCAAATCAAGATTTTATAAGCTTCAATGACAAGATCCTTCAACAAAAGAATGAAGAGAACATCAAGTTGAAGTTGATCAATGCCAATTTAGTGGTGATTTTTAAAGCTCTTATCAATGAAAAGAAGATGTCTTTGGAGAAGATGAGCAAGCAAAGTGAAGTCATCAAGGAGCATGAAAAGTCCATTGAAAAGTATGTCTCAAAGGTGGAAGAAAGTGCTCAAGAGCTAGATGATCTAAAAGAAGACTTTACTATGAAGTTGTTTGCCATGGAAGGAGAGATTAAGCAAAAAGAGAACTCTTTATCTATCATGAAATAAAAGAGTGTGAGCTTATAGATGAAGTCAAAGCTCTCAAAGAGTCTATTAATGGCATGAAAATTGGAGCCATTAAGCTTGATGATGTGATAAAACTTGGAAAGCATCATGGAGATAAAAGTGGCTTGGGTTATGTAGAAGAAGTTAAGAAGACTCCTACAACCAAGAAAAAGTCAAGAAAGTCCAAGAAGAAGAAAGACTCAACTACTATTCCTTCCAACATCAAAGACAAAGACAAGAAGAGCTATGGAACTTCTCAACCGACTTCTCAACCAAAGCATGCACACCCAAAAGGTAACTTTTCTAAATTCATTCCGGTTTGTCATTATTGTAATGTGGTTGGTCACATTAGGCCTAAGTGTTATGAATATGCTAGGCAATGCAAACTAGGAAATGTGGAACATGATAAAAATGTGAAAAAGTTACCTAATCATTCTCATAAGCATGAGTTTAAGTCTAGAGCTAGACATAACATCTCTAAGTTTATCCCGGTTTGTCATTTTTGCAATGTTGTAGGGCATATCAAACCTAAATGCTACAAGTATATTAGACAATGCGAACTAGGGAATGAGATGCATGCTAGTGAGATGAAAAGACTTCCTTTGGTTGTTTCTAAACATGTTGGGGCATTAGAGACTATGCATGATGAACATGTTAATGAAAAGAAATCAACAAGGAAAGTTTGGGTTAAGAAAAATAATGTGCATACTTGTGAAATGGATAAATCTTCTTTGAAAGTTTCTAAACATGACAATAGCTTTGATGCTTTGAGAAATGTGCATATTGATCATATTCATGTGAAGAAACCTATCAAGAAAATTTGGATTGAAAAGAATAACATGCATGTTAATGATAATCATGTTAAGAAAAATGTTGAGAAGAAGTTGGTTAAGAAGAGTGTTAACTATAATCATTTGAAGAGTCTTGATGAAATATTTGTGCGTGGCAAAAATGTTAACTTTAATATGAGTGATGTTTTCATGAAGAAGATAGTTGATGATTTATCTTCTAGATTTCATATTGCCATGCGTAATGATCATGATGTTGTTTGTGTTGGTTCACCTAAGACCAATATGGTCAAAGGTGAGTGCTCTCATACTTGATTGAGTAGCACATATGAGAATATTTTTGTTCTTGTTTGATAAGAGTTCTAAGTTTGATGCTTGACTATGCCATTTTTAATGTGCTAGGTCTAGTATTCAAACTTGGTGTCTCTAGTCAATACATGAACTTAATATTCTCATATTCACTATGATAGTCAAAATTTGTTGATTAACTTTAAAGAAGTTGAATTTTAAAATCTATTTGGTGAAAATTTTTGTTAAGACTTTTAGAGAAAGTCATTTTTGTAGGGAAAAATACAGTCAACATAGCGGAAGCGAGACTAAAAACGAGTTTAGTATAGTTTAAAATTTTTCCATAATTTGAACCTTAACCCTCTAATTAATTAACATATAATACTAAAGATATCATACCTTTGTCGCGTGATCCGATTGACATTGCGTCGATGGTAATCCGCAAGATCTTCCAATCCAATCACGAACGTGAATCACCTAGGAGCGTGGTCTCCCTTCTCTTTGAATTGTGTACCTGATGATGGATTAACAAAACTTTTTCTTTTTCGTTAGTCACAACAAATTCCAAGAGGCTACAAAGAATGTTCCGGTCACTTTTGAATTCACAATCGTTAGATCGAAACTCGCGTGAACCTTATTCGAAATTGTGCACAAAACCTTTTGATATAAAAGTTACTAGTGCACTATCGAAATAATAACAAACTTTTCTCTCTTTTCCTCTTGGCCGAATTCTCACACTAGTCTAAGAGTTGGATTCTATTGTTCTCAAGCAAAAGAAAAAACTCTCAAGCCAAAGACCTAGGGTTCTTGAAAATATACAAAGAATATATATATAGTGGCTGAATTCTTGCCTATTAAAACATATAAGTTAGTGCAGCGAAATCTGCACCTTACAAATATATAAGTATATATATATCTATGATTCTGCATGCCACATATATTTCTAATATCTATACTAATATATATTCCGGCTCAAGTGCCACATATATTTATAATATATATTGTATTTATATTTCCGAAATACTTTGCTCCATATATATATTATATATATATATATATATATATATATATTAGCTATATATATCATGTGGCTGAAAATCTTCTACCATGTAGGATTTGTGTCTTTTGACTTAAATCCTAACCCTAGGTAGATTTCCTTAGAATTCCAAACCCTAATCCAACTCTTTAGTGTATTTGTGACTATATAAAAGACTTCCTTATTTGACTAGATAAATAAATCCCTTATTTATCTACTTACCAAATAAAGTCTTTTATTTTAATTATACTACCACAATAGTATACTACTAAGAAACATATTTCCTAGTCAGAAAAAGATTTTGGTTCTTAATTAAATAATTAATCAATCAATTAATTAATTCTCATTTAATTAAATAATAAAAATAAAACAATATAATATCATATATATATATCTCGGCCATGTGCCATATATATTAATATATCTATATATTGTTTTTCTATTTTATTAAATCCATTGGACCTTAATAAAAGGCCCACATGTGAACCAGACCCATTCTTACTAAAAGAAACAAGCCCACATGCCTTTCATTAATATATTAATATAATTGATCAGCCCATTAAATAAATAATGTGCAAATTATATTCTTAATATATTAAATACAATTCTAGATGGACCCATAAATTGGTCCGGTAGAATATATCAAGTGATCCATGCAAGTCCGTGTGGATTGGGGATCTTGGCGGGCCTATCTAAATTTAAGCTCCAATAGACATAACCCAATCACAATCAACAAATGATTCACTTAGGTTCAATCTATTAATTTTAGTTCATTCCACTAAAGAACTAAAATTGTACTCTTAAATAAAGATGGAATAAGTAAATGATTCTCATTCATACCCTAGACAATCTTATAGGAGATGGTGTATCCTCGTGAAGAATATCAGTAATCGCCAAGAGCTCATAGACCGCCTATAGCTCTTCAAGTTACCATATTTTCTCATATGACCACATTTTGAACTTGGATATTTTGACTTGTCCAGAAGCCATGTTTCAATAGACACTATTGAAAACTTAACGTTAAGATTCAATATCCAATACCTCAAAACATCCATATGATGATATTCTACTCTCATTTAATAAATGGAGCCACGATGTCCATATCTATAAATGAAGTCCTCTATCGATTAACAAATGAATATCACCAAACTATCGAGGATAGACTATGCTATATAATCGTACTCATTGATAACTCAAATGATACCACTTGTAACCATAAGTCCATCATTTATCTCAGGATTAAGATAGACTCTCTGATTGTCCTGATAATGAAAAGACTATTATCTATTGACGGTTCTAGATAAAGTATTTCATTGTGATCCAGTTCAATGCACCCAGTGCACTAGATTCTTTTACTCGAAGACCCTCCGATGATTTTAGACTCATCATAACTCATTTGATCCCACTCAAATGCTAGCAAAAGAATTCTACAACTTCAACAAGATAAAGGTGCCCAACCTTTAACTTAAGTTGTGAACATTATTCAAGACTAACTAAAGAATTGTGTCTACCTCATACATATCCAGATGTACGAACAATTCTTCTTTTCTCATAGTCTTTTGACCTTATGATTATTTACTTTTGACAATTATAATAATTAAACTATAAATGCTATAAGATTTATTAAACCAGAAATCACATTATTAATATGAATAGATTGTCAAAAACACTATTACACTCTTGCTATTGAGCATAATCCTAACAATCTCCCACTTGCGCTATAGCAAATGTGTCATATCTCTCATTCCCATGTTCTCACCCTTATATACAATTTCCTTTAAAAGATGATACTTCCTTTCAATGTGTTTTCCTTTCATATGACTTCTTGGTTCTTTCGAATTAGCCACTGCTCCACTGTTGTCACAGTAGATAGTGATCTGCTTATTCGCACTAGGAACCGCTTCCAAGTCAATCAAGAATTGGTAGAGCCAAACAGCCTCTTTTGCAGCCTCGCATGCAGCAACATACTCAGCTTCCATGGTGGAATCAGCAATACAAGATTGCTTGATACTCCTCCATATGACTGCTCCTCCTCTAATAGTAAACACAGCTCCTGATGTGGATTTTCTGGAGTCAGAATCTGATTGGAAATCAGAATCTGTATACCCAACGGGAATTAAATGCCCTCCAGAGTATAAAAGCATATTATCTCTCGTTCTCTTAAGATACTTGAAAATATGCTTGACTGCCGTCCAGTGATCAGGATCAGGTTTCGATTGAAACCTGCTAACTATGCCAACAGCAAAACAAATATCTGGTCTAGTACAGAGCATTGCATACATGAGACTTCCAACTGCCGAGGCATATGGAACTCTACTCATGAATTGCTCTTCATGCTCATTCTTAGGAACTTGTTCCTTAGAAAGCTTGATTCCATATCTGAAAGGTAACATACCTTTCTTGGAATCCTGCATGGAAAACCTAGACAAGATCTTGTTTATGTATGAAGCTTGGGATAATGCAATCGTTCTATTCTTTCTATCCCTTATTACTTGGATACCTAGAATAAAACTTGCTTCTCCTAAGTCCTTCATATCAAATTGTTTTGCTAACCATTCTTTTACTGATGTCAATACACCTACATCGTTTCCAATGAGTAGTATATCATCAACATAAAGAATCAGGAAAACCAACTTGTCGCCTTTAATCCTTTTGTATACACAAGGTTCGTCAGGATTCTGAATAAATCCAAAACCTTTGACAACTTGATCGAACCTTATGTTCCAGGATCTGGATGCTTGCTTTAATCCATATATGGATTTCTGCAACTTGCATACCTTTTCCATTTGGCCCTTTTCAATGAATCCCTCTGGTTGCATCATATAGATGCTTTCGTCAAGACTTCCATTAAGGAAAGCTGTCTTGACGTCCATTTGCCAAATCTCTAGATCTAAAGATGCTGCAATGGATAAGAGTATCCTAATGGATTTAAGCATGGCAACAGGAGAGAAGGTTTCCTCGTAATCGATACCTTCTTTCTGTGTATACCCTTTAGCTACCAATCTAGCTTTAAAGGTTTCCACCTTTCCATCCATACCTCTTTTCCTCTTGTATACCCACTTGCACCCAATGGGTTTTATCCCTTTAGGCAAGTCTACAAGGGACCAGACTTTGTTATCGAACATAGATTCAATCTCAGATTGCATTGCCTTTTGCCAATGGCGACTATCAACATCCTCCATAGCTTCCTTGTACGTGTAGGGATCATCGTCGTCTGGGAGATTCTCCACTGATTCTCCCAGACCGATGTATCTTTCGGGTTGTGTTTTAACCCTCCCACTACGACGAGGAATGGTAGGTTGTTGATCTTGTGTTGGATCGGAACTTACAATTGGGTTAGGTTGTGTAACCTCTCGTGGAATTGTATCTCCTGACATCTCATTCAGGACAATTCTACTTCTAGGCACAAAATCATTCATATAGTCCTTTTCCAGAAATTTAGCATTTGTCGAAACAAATACTTTAAGATCTGAAGGACTATAGAAATAATATCCTTTAGTTTCTTTTGGATACCCTACAAATATACATGTTTCCGAACGGGACTCCATCTTTTCTGTCTTTCCTTTTAACACATGCGCAGGACAACCAAATATCCTTAAGTGTTGTAAACTAGGCTTGCGCCCAGTCCACAACTCATGCGGTGTTTTAGGAACAGACTTAGATGGTACATCGTTTAGAATGTATATAGCAGTTTGTAAAGCATATCCCCAAAAAGAAATAGGAAGTGTTGAATAACTCAACATAGACCTAACCATATCCAAAAGAGTTCTATTTCTCCTTTCTGCTACCCCATTCTGTTGAGGTGTACCTGGTGCAGAAAACTGAGAAACTATCCCATTATCAATAAGATATTGCTGAAATTCACCAGATAGATATTCTCCACCACGATCAGATCTCAAGATTTTTATGTGTTTCTCAAGCTGATTTTCCACTTCAGCTTTGAATGTTTTGAACATGTCAAAAACATTCGACTTATGTCGCATGAGATACACATAACCAAATCTCGAGTAATCATCTGTGAAGGTGATGAAGTACTCATATCCACCTCTAACTTGAATGCTCATAGGTCCACATACATCAGTGTGTATCAATCCTAAACATTCAGTGGCTCTTGCACCTTTGGCAGAGAACGACCTTTTGGTCATTTTACCTTCCAAACAAGATTCACAAGTTGGTAGATCATCAACCTTTAAGTCACTTAAAAGTCCGTCACTTACCAATCTTTTAATCCTATTAAGGTTAATATGACCTAGGCGTAAATGCCAAAGGTAGGTTTCATCTATTGATAATTTTACTCTTTTATGATTAGGTTCCGTTAATTCTGTGTCTAACGAGTGAGAGATATTTCTATGCAAAAAGTATAGACCGTTTTCCAATGTACCTTGGCAAATAATTTTGTCATTCTTACTAATAATAAAAACTTTATTAAAAGTAACCGAATATCCAAATTTATTCAAACAAGAAACTGAAATTAAATTCCTCTTGAATTGAGGTACATAATAAACGTCTATTAAATCTAAATGCCTTTTAGAATCCAAATAAACTCTAATATCTCCCACTGCACTTGCAGACACTAACGTTCCGTTGCCCAAGTGCAAATTGATTTCATTCTTATTCAACTTTCTCCTTTCTTGGAACCCCTGTAAGGAATAGCAAACATGATTTGTGGTTCCAGAGTCTATGATTCAAGAATCTGTAGAATCTGCCAGAAAACATGTTTCAAGATAATTAATATTACCTTGTTCCTTCTTGTTCTGGGACTTTGGGCAATTTCTTTTCCAATGTCCCTTTTCACCACAAAAGGAGCACTTCCCTTTGATCTTGGTTACTTTCTTGGTCTCCTTCTTGGTAGGCCCAAGTTGCTTTTTCTTCTGTTGTTCTTTGACCTTTTGACGGGCCTTAACAGTAGCAACTTTACCAACCATATGAATCTGAGATTCATAAGTAGGAGCAGGTGGTTTAGGAGCAGACAGAATAAACTTGTGTTTTTTAGCTTGCAGCAACAACCCAATTTTCCTTTTCCATGTGACATAATTATCTCCGGTTAAATTATTATCTTTTAAGATGTTCATTAGGGATGGGGTCATGATTTCTGAATATAACAAAATTATATGAGTAAATAGTCATGATAAAGCACTTTCGAATATTTATCTTGATTTAAATAAATAACTCAATCATAAAAATTCAACGGTGATCCAACACCCATAAATGTTACGCCTCCTTTGGGAGTTCGCACCATTTACTAGTTAGACTAGGTCCCACCTAATTGTTAACATAACAACCAGCGTTTTCAATTTTAGCCTTGCAATTTTATTGACAAGAACTCTTGGGAGGATATCAATAAAATTACATTGAGTGTGTTACCAAGATATCGACCCTCAATTTTCTCTCACGAAAATCCCTCCTTGGGGAGTAGATCTCGTTTGAGTCCATTGTCTAGTCTATCCTTGTAAGGAAGTATATTGCTAAATTCCATTCATGGACGCCCCTTGGGGGGATTACCAATAAATAATAAAGCTCAACTAACCTTGGAGGCCATAGGTGTTACAAAAACACCTTCTCCCACTCAATTATTTAAGGCGTGTGATTAAATCCCATAGAATGATTTACCAAGTTATCTAGATGCCAATTTAGATACCTAAATCATTCAATGCATGTTCATACCAAAAGAGATATATGAGTGGCACTCCTATTCTATATGTCATGTTATCATACAATAACAAATATTGTAATATTTATGCAAAAAATAAATAGCAACAATTTTGGTCCATCCTAGAAAAGCAAGTAAATTACAATTGTCAGGAATACAAGATCTTCAGGTGGCCATCAACCATATCGCTCATCCCTCATCCTCCTCCCATGGGCGTGCACAGCCCACAACCCCACAAAGGGGCTGCCATGCGCAGCCCATGAGGCCACACAAGGCTGCCGTGCGCAGCCCACCAAGATTTGGGCTTGCCATGCGCAGCCCAATCCACTCCTAGGGTGCGTACGGTGCTCGTTCTTGGTTCCGGTTGCTTCCTTTTCTTCATGTCTTCGAATCTTCAATACCCGAATACATTACAGCAGTATTTAAACAAGTTAAAATACTGCAGTATTTTTTTTTTTTTTTTAATCACTGCAGTATATATTACAAAAAAAAAACTGCACTAGAATAAATAAAAAAACTGCAGTAAAAACTGCACTTAAAATAAAATAAATATAAAAAACTTAGCAACTACCATGAAGGAATTATGGCGATAATAGACCACCCTTCTTGTTACAATTCCGAAACAAAAATTACATTGAAAATCTAGGACCAAAATCGAGCAACAACAATCCACATAAAACATATATAAATCCATACATCCACATGTAATTATATATGCGAATACCTAGAGTGCCATCTCTTTCTAAACATGCATAATCACAATAAAAAGAAATAGATCCACGTATATATACGTTAATTAATTAAAAGGGTTCAACCAAGGCTCTGATACCAATTGTAGGGAAAAATACAGTCAACATAGCGGAAGCGAGACTAAAAACGAGTTTAGTATAGTTTAAAATTTTTCCATAATTTGAACCTTAACCCTCTAATTAATTAACATATAATACTAAAGATATCATACCTTTGTCGCGTGATCCGATTGACATTGCGTCGATGGTAATCCGCAAGATCTTCCAATCCAATCACGAACGTGAATCACCTAGGAGCGTGGTCTCCCTTCTCTTTGAATTGTGTACCTGATGATGGATTAACAAAACTTTTTCTTTTTCGTTAGTCACAACAAATTCCAAGAGGCTACAAAGAATGTTCCGGTCACTTTTGAATTCACAATCGTTAGATCGAAACTCGCGTGAACCTTATTCGAAATTGTGCACAAAACCTTTTGATATAAAAGTTACTAGTGCACTATCGAAATAATAACAAACTTTTCTCTCTTTTCCTCTTGGCCGAATTCTCACACTAGTCTAAGAGTTGGATTCTATTGTTCTCAAGCAAAAGAAAAAACTCTCAAGCCAAAGACCTAGGGTTCTTGAAAATATACAAAGAATATATATATAGTGGCTGAATTCTTGCCTATTAAAACATATAAGTTAGTGCAGCGAAATCTGCACCTTACAAATATATAAGTATATATATATCTATGATTCTGCATGCCACATATATTTCTAATATCTATACTAATATATATTCCGGCTCAAGTGCCACATATATTTATAATATATATTGTATTTATATTTCCGAAATACTTTGCTCCATATATATATTATATATATATATATATATATATATATATTAGCTATATATATCATGTGGCTGAAAATCTTCTACCATGTAGGATTTGTGTCTTTTGACTTAAATCCTAACCCTAGGTAGATTTCCTTAGAATTCCAAACCCTAATCCAACTCTTTAGTGTATTTGTGACTATATAAAAGACTTCCTTATTTGACTAGATAAATAAATCCCTTATTTATCTACTTACCAAATAAAGTCTTTTATTTTAATTATACTACCACAATAGTATACTACTAAGAAACATATTTCCTAGTCAGAAAAAGATTTTGGTTCTTAATTAAATAATTAATCAATCAATTAATTAATTCTCATTTAATTAAATAATAAAAATAAAACAATATAATATCATATATATATATCTCGGCCATGTGCCATATATATTAATATATCTATATATTGTTTTTCTATTTTATTAAATCCATTGGACCTTAATAAAAGGCCCACATGTGAACCAGACCCATTCTTACTAAAAGAAACAAGCCCACATGCCTTTCATTAATATATTAATATAATTGATCAGCCCATTAAATAAATAATGTGCAAATTATATTCTTAATATATTAAATACAATTCTAGATGGACCCATAAATTGGTCCGGTAGAATATATCAAGTGATCCATGCAAGTCCGTGTGGATTGGGGATCTTGGCGGGCCTATCTAAATTTAAGCTCCAATAGACATAACCCAATCACAATCAACAAATGATTCACTTAGGTTCAATCTATTAATTTTAGTTCATTCCACTAAAGAACTAAAATTGTACTCTTAAATAAAGATGGAATAAGTAAATGATTCTCATTCATACCCTAGACAATCTTATAGGAGATGGTGTATCCTCGTGAAGAATATCAGTAATCGCCAAGAGCTCATAGACCGCCTATAGCTCTTCAAGTTACCATATTTTCTCATATGACCACATTTTGAACTTGGATATTTTGACTTGTCCAGAAGCCATGTTTCAATAGACACTATTGAAAACTTAACGTTAAGATTCAATATCCAATACCTCAAAACATCCATATGATGATATTCTACTCTCATTTAATAAATGGAGCCACGATGTCCATATCTATAAATGAAGTCCTCTATCGATTAACAAATGAATATCACCAAACTATCGAGGATAGACTATGCTATATAATCGTACTCATTGATAACTCAAATGATACCACTTGTAACCATAAGTCCATCATTTATCTCAGGATTAAGATAGACTCTCTGATTGTCCTGATAATGAAAAGACTATTATCTATTGACGGTTCTAGATAAAGTATTTCATTGTGATCCAGTTCAATGCACCCAGTGCACTAGATTCTTTTACTCGAAGACCCTCCGATGATTTTAGACTCATCATAACTCATTTGATCCCACTCAAATGCTAGCAAAAGAATTCTACAACTTCAACAAGATAAAGGTGCCCAACCTTTAACTTAAGTTGTGAACATTATTCAAGACTAACTAAAGAATTGTGTCTACCTCATACATATCCAGATGTACGAACAATTCTTCTTTTCTCATAGTCTTTTGACCTTATGATTATTTACTTTTGACAATTATAATAATTAAACTATAAATGCTATAAGATTTATTAAACCAGAAATCACATTATTAATATGAATAGATTGTCAAAAACACTATTACACTCTTGCTATTGAGCATAATCCTAACAATTTTCATGTGTTTGTTTGAGTTGAAAGTGTTTGGTCTTTATTTTCTTGGGATGACACACCAACAACTTGTTGTCATGAGGACAAACAAGCCAAGAAAGCTCATAAAAAGAGCGGAGACCTTTCATTAGTGAAAAAGCTTGCTAAGGTATTTCTCTACTCTAAAAGCTTGCTTTCTATTTCATTTTTTCAACTCTTTGTATGCATGATATCATTGCACATAGATATTAGGCATCATTTTATTAGAGAACATGTTGAACATTCTATTGTTTCTCTAAAGCATATGCCTACTAAAAATCAACTTGCGGACTTGTTCACTAAGCCCTTGGACAAAGAGAGGTTTAAAACTCTTAGAATGTCCATTGGCATGATTTGTGTTGATTGATGTCTTTGTGTGATTGTGAGTGGCTTGATGAGCAAAAACTTTAATTGCATATCATTGTCTTTAAGAGCTACTCACTTGAGAAGTAATGATCTTTAACAAGTATCTTTTATTGTTTTTAGATCATGCACTTGAGCTTGAAAATCTTATTTTTGAAAAAGTGCACTAATGCTTCTCTTGTATGTCTTAGTTTTTGAGTATATGTGGTTGAATATGTGTAGATAATAGATGCATCTAGAAGTTTATTGTTAAGTACATGATAGATGACCTATGGTATGTATCCATTTTGCTTCGGCACTACATAGTAATCAACGAGCACCCTTATGGAAAGGGCTACACACCTTGGTTGTGAAGCCACCCAATGTAGGAAAGGGCTACGCCATTGTGATGAGTGAAAGCCGCCATGAGGAGTATATGTTTTTGTTAGTAAAATCAAAGAAGTGTTGAAATGAATCATTAAAAAAAAATTCTTTGATTCTAAGCCTAAAAGAAATGAAAAAAAAAAAAAAAAAAGGCTTATGGTGTATAGTTGAGAATTGTGAAAAAGCTCGGGTTGACAAATAGAAACGGGAAAACGAGCCACATGCACACACACGCTCATATGTTGATATCTATTCATTTTAAAAGCAAAAATCCGGATGAATATCGGTTTGACCTATTTTTGGAAAGGCTTTAGATGGATAGGTGTGGATAAAGTTTGCATGTTGATATCACAATTACTCCTACTATATATTTGAGAAGCTTTCACACACACACATTTTGCTTATATGCTTGATTCATTAGCAATGTGAGAATATTTTTGAGAGATTAATGAAAATCTATGATTCTCTCTTGGACTTTGACAAGTTATGAAATATTTTCTCTTATTGCTTGATTGTGTGATTGTGTGATGTCCCTTGTGAACAAATCTACTTGTTGATAATATGTGGAGCATATGTTAAGGGGGAGCTTTAGTTTATTCAACTTTCGCTCTCTATACGTTTTGTTTGCTTAATATCTCGTTCTTTATCTCTTGTGTCCCTTGTCTATTCCTTGACAAAAAGGGGGAGAAAATGTATACCTCACCATGTTTGATATTGGGGAGATTTTGTATACTTCGCACTTTATGTGGAAAATGTTCCAATTGTGTGATAATATTCCTCTTTGTGCTTAAATGTGACTTTGTCTTAAGGGAGAGAATTCTTGTCTTAAGGGGGAGAAAGAATTCTTTCTTGATATTGTTAAGGATAGTTGGTCCTTGGGAATTGGGAAACTAAGGGAATGATTTAATATGAACATATTTTATTCACTTGAGATAATGCATTTGTGTATGAGATAAGGGATATCTTCTATGTTTGTTGTTTGGTTAAATAACTCATCATTCTTCTTTAGAGAAGATCTCTTTTTGGTTGCTGTTTTCTCTCATAGGTACTTTGAAGACTAAAAGAGGAATTCTTGAAGACTTGAAGACTTTTTAGTCTAGGAATTTCTTTGTAATGTGAGATTGAGAGTATGCTATCATTTTGAGTTTATTTGAGTGAAACATTATATGGTGAGGTTGAGTGCTTTTGCCATGGAATAGCCAAAGGGGGAGATTGTAAGGTTTATGATTTGTATTGGCTCAATTCCATTGCAAAACACTCTATGATTGTATTAGTTGTTGCTTAGGACATTATTTGAATAAAGGAAGCTTAAAAAGTGAAGAGCAACGTCTAGTGCAAAAGTCATCTTCAAGAGGTGAAAAACGTCAAAGGTAAATCTTGACTTCCATCCTCTTGCAAGGCGTAAGTGCACACACACACAATTCATACATGTGTGTCCCTGCATCGTGGTTCAAACATTTGGTATAACACATTCACACACTTCTTAGTATGCTCATGCATTGATCTCTAATAGATAAACATTGTAGAATTGCATGCTTTGTGACTATCTCTTTGATATGGCATGCTTGTGTGAATTTGTGTTTGTTTGTTTTCTTATTTTTGTGTTTAGGACTTGAACATGATCTTATTTAATGCCTTATCAAGTTCCGGTCGTTTCGGTTACTCATTCATAAGGTTTCGAGTCCAAACAAGTTGACTAGTCTACTTTTCGTTCTCATTTGTTGTGTTGATTTCATCATCGAATTCCGAGATGATTTCTCAACCATTTTTCAAAGTTGAGTAGTCGTAGTCGTGCGTGAGGGAGTCACGGTTCGTAATCCAAAACGGATTCGAAATCGGAGGTCGGATGCTCAAGATATGGGGCAACGAACCAAGGGAGCGCGCGAGAGATGTGGAAATCACGTGTGGCCACTTGGCCAGCCCGTGTGGGAGGCCGTGGGCCCCACGGGCAAGGGAGCCTTCTGCTCCCGTGGGCCCCACGCACCCCCCACGGGGTGCTGATGTGGCACCACGTGATTTGCTCGGAAATTCTCTCCTTTTCCCTTCTTTTAAGCAAATCTACTTCCCTCCACACTTGTGCAATTTTTTGAAGAACATTTGATTTTCCCGCATCAGTTTTCTACGATTTGTTTTTACTTGTTTTGATCATATCTCTCTCATACGAACTCGAAATCAATTGATTCAAAAACCAAAATTGTTGGTCTCGAAGAGAGCTACAAACCCCAAGCATTTCCAGAGGCAGCTGACTTCACCATTGTTCTCAGTTGAGCGTTTTCCAGTCCGTGGTCAGTATGTGTGATACAACTCTTTCTTTTTCAATTTCATCTTTGATCTTCTTTTGATTCTTACTATTTGATTGATGAAATTTGTTGAGAAGTATGTTAGATCACTTGCTAGGGTTTTTTGATCATTTGTTAATTGAGTTTTAGCTTTGTGATGTGTTTTGAACATATATGTGCTAAACTTGATTTATCATGAAATTGATTCTAGAAAATATATGTGTGATGTGCTTCATGTTATTTTCTATGTTTTATTTCATGATCTAAGAACTAGGTTTTTAGTGTGATAAATTGAATATTCATACCTTTGTTCTTATTGATTTGCATGTCTTGATTTCTAGATAGTTTTGTGATTGTGTGTTGAAATCATATTCTAGACTATCATTGAACATGTACATTTTGCTTGATTGATCATCTAGCTTAATTTGATTGTGCTTGCATCATTTGCATCACTTTAGATCATAGCCTTGCATAAGGTTGAAGTCTCTTGCAAAGTGAGTGAAGCTTTGTGTAGAGCAAGAGAGTCTTGACTAGGACATGTGGTCCGAATAGTCAAGCAAAAGTCTTAGCTAGGAGTGTGGTACTCCGGATGGTTGAGCTAGGAGAGCTTAACTAGGATCTTTGTGATCCGGATAGCTAAGCACGAAATCTTCCTAGAGACGTGAGCGTCTTGGATAGGAAGTTGCTTTCTAGAGGTGTAGGACACATCTCGGATAGGAAGTAGGCTTGGTGATTCACTAGCCCGAGGGTAGATTAGGAGTTGATAGCTTGAGCGGATATCATGAGTGATAGCTTGAGTGTGTAAGTCCTTTTTCACATAGTGGATTGCTTTGCCGGTGGTTGTGGTATCAACCCGTGGATGTTTCCTCTTTGAGGTTTTACCACGTTAAAACTCTTGTGTTCATTTTTGTTTTTATTTTTTCTTTATCTTCCATATCTTACATTGATTGCATATCTTGTAAATTGATTAACTCTTGTATTAGTGAAATCAATTCATTTGCTAAAATCTATTCAAGTGTGCATTCTCTTTATTATATTCCGCATTATTTTTAAATTGGAAGAATTTGGAGCCTATACCTATTCACCCCCCCTCTAGGTATATTTTACACTATATTGCTTAAGGGAATTTCACATCCTCTAAAACTTCCTCCTCCTCATGGTCATTAGACTTGAGCCTTGTATCATCAATAACAACATTCGATAATTCCATGACGGTTCGAGTCTTCAAGTTGAAAACTCTATAGGCTTTACTATTCAAGGCATAGCCAATAAAGATACCCTCATCACTCTTAGCATCAAACTTGCCAAGTTGATCACGGTCATTTAGAATGTAGCATTTGCTTCTAAATGTGTGGAAATAGCTAACATTTGGCTTCCTACCCTTCTATAACTCATAGGAGGTTTTTCTAGATTCGGGCCTTAGGAAAATTCTATTCCCTATATAGCAAGCCGTATTGACGGCTTCAGCCCATAGGTTCCTAGGGACATTGTTGCTAAGCAACATCACTCGGGCCATCTCTTGGAGGACCCTATTCTTCCTCTCAACAACTCCATTTTGTTGAGGTGTCCTAGGAGCCGAGAACTCATGGGATATGCCTAAGCTATTGCAATAGCTTTCAAAAGAGGCAATCTCAAATTCCCTCCCATGGTCACTTCTAATCCGTTTAATACTTTTAATGTTAGAATTCATTTCATTTTGTATTTTAGTACAAAGCATTTTAAACTTATCAAAAGTTTCGGATTTTTCTCTAAGAAAATATGTCCATGTAAATCTAGAGAAATCATCAACACAAACAAAAATGTATCTCTTTCCACCTAAACTCTCGGTTTGTATAGGACCCATGAGATCCATGTGGAGAAGCTCTAGGGGCTCCTTGGTGGAGAGATACTTGCCCTTTTTGTGCATGCTTTTGGTTTGTTTTCCTTGTTGGCAAGGTCCACAAATACCATTGGCTTTCTTCCTAGGCTTAGGGAGGCCACGCACACACTCGAACTTTCCAAGGGTTCTTAAATCCCTAGAGTTCATGTGACCAAGTCTTTCATGCCACAACTCTATTTGCTCATCCATGGACACATTGTTTGAGACTATTTTAGCTTCAAAACAATAGCAATTGTCGCTAGATCTCATACCTTTCAACAAGGTTTGTCCATCGGGCTTTAGGATTGAGCAATCATCTTTAATAAACAAGACGGAATATCCTTCATCACTTAGATGAGAAATGCTTATTAAATTGGCTTTCAAGCCATCAACAAATAAAGCATCAGATAAGGAGGGTAATCCGGGAACGAAAATGGTTCCTTTCCCTACAACTTTCTTCTTGGATCCATCACCAAAAGTGACATATCCTCTGATCGCGCTATGAATGTTCACATTTAGCGCCCCTAATTCCTACCTTTTGTGTTCGTATTCGAGCACTTTTTGTGTACATAACATGTGTTTTTGTTAAGTTCAGGTAAATAGACCAGTCAGGAAGGTGTTTGCATCAAAATAGTTAAAAGAAGAGCAAAACCATGAGAAGAAGGCAAGGCGGGCTCTGAAGGCGGGCACATGCTAGCCTTCCCGAAGGTTTGACGTTGCTTGAAATGAAGGCGGGTTCATAAGGCGGGAATGTGCCAGCCTTCCAGAAGATCCGAAGTCTCCTGAAATCAAGGTTAGTTTCGCGGTGAGCTCATACGGCGGGAAAGAGGCCGCCCATAGCTTTTCTAGAAGTGCGGCGACTTCGTGACAGTGGGAAAGAAGACTCCGAGAAGCTCGCCAAAGGCAAGGCGGGTTCGCACGGCGGGTTCGTGAGGCAGGAATAAACCCGCCCCAGGCACGTCCAAGGGCCAATTTTGGCACTTCTTGCCTCATTTGAAGAAGACATATATATACTTCTCTCTCCTACTGAACAAGGGTGACAAAAAATAGCTTAGAATAGTTCTTAGTAGTTTTTAGACAATTAATCATAGAATAGCTTAGAGATTCAAGTAGTTCATCACTTGTAATCTTTGTAGTAAAAGATACTAATCTTAGTAAGTATCTTGCTCATCAATCTCTTGAAGGTTATTGTGATTATTTGGTTTGTATTGCTGTGGAGGAAGGAGAGATCAGTCTTGATTCTTCGAGGGTAGTATTTCTTCCTTTTGTTCATTAATATGCTATACTTGATGATCATGTGTAACTAAACACTTTGTTGGGGAATTTATGAATGTATTGATGTAATCACTTATTACCACTTTTTCTTATATGAATCACTTGTGTTTGTATGCTTGAATTGATGAAGCCATGTTATATATCTCATAATTTTAGAAGCATGGATTGGTTAGCTTAGAGTAAATGAAATACTAAATTCTTGATGTTGAATTGAGTATTGTCATTTAATACTCTTTGATAGAGCGTGTATGTTCATATAAGATTCTAAGAATTCACTCTATAGGTTAATTCCACAACTTACATTCATTAATGATTAATCTAAACTTAGGGAATTCATTAAGTGAATGGATGATTGTGCCGAGGGCATAAGTGGAACAACATCAGTGATTTGATCTTTGTTGCATGAAGGTGGTTATTTGTGGTGCATCATTATTGATTTCATACATTCCCTAGCATCTTAGCTTATCAATTATAATCTTTTATCATCACAATAGTTTAATTCCTTAAAACGATCACTAATTCTAGCATTTACCAGTTACTAGATTTCCCTGTGGCCCGATACCCTTACTTTGTACACTATACTAGCATAACGACTTGTACGATTTGCAATAGGGTCATCAGACTCGCACGCCCCTTTAATACAACCGAGGTAGAATAGGTTAAATTATAGTGACATTTGTAGAACCAGTTTGGGCGTGTCAAAACTTATGGCGCTGCTACCGGGGAGTACTTTCTCTTGTAGCGCGGTTAGTTAGGTTTAGGATTGTCATTTTGGGATAAATTTAGAATTACTACACTTTTAGTCGCACATTAGTATAACGTTTATCTTTTTCACATTGATCTTTGTTACTTTTCTTGAATTTGTGTGCAGAGTCTTCACAGTGAACTAAATGGAGGACGTACGATGCATGAAAGAATTTTCATTGCCCATTGTGGGGGCACATCCTTCGGCTATAGCATTGAATGCCGCTCAGCGGGACTATGAGCTGAAAAACTTGCACTATAACATCTTGCCATCCTACTATGGGAAACCTAATGAGGACGCACTTCAGTTTATGAAAGAATACTACAATGCTATCACTACGATACCATTGGGACGGTTAACAGAGGACTTACTGAGGATGCGTTGCTTTTCATACTGTTTGAAGGACAATGCCAAGAAATGGCTAATGGCTTTGCCAGCTGGTACACTGACCACATGGGCCGAGGTGGAGCAGAAATTTTTCTCCAAGTTCTTCCCGTCCTGGAAAACCAGAGAAATAAAGGGAAGAATTGCAAACTTCCAAGAGGAGGAAGGAGAAGCATTCCATGAATCATGGGAGAGGTTCAAGCTATTGTTAGCTCAGTGCCCACACCATGATTTCACACTTCAGTCACAGGTGCAATCATTTTATGATGGACTTACTGGACTCACACAAGCAATTGTGGACAACGCTTGTGGTGGGGCGATGAGGGAATGTACCGCTGATTATGTGTTCAACAAGTATGAAATGCTAGGACAGAATTCTCAACAAAGAAGCACAAAGGGAAGCCGTAGTGGGACTGCACATTTAGCAATGCAGATGGAGACCTTGAATAACAGTGTCAGGGCAATGATGGTAAATCAGCAGGGGCAATAGAATAGCCCGGGTAAGGTATGCCAAGCATGTGGCATGATTGGGCATGGAGCAGATGTATGCACCTCCCACAGAGAGGTTTATTCAGAGGCAGAAGCTCAAGCGATGTACCAGTGGAATCAAGGCAGGCAGAGAAACAGTAACAATGCCTACCAGTAGCCGAGGTTTGATCAGAATCAATCATGGGGTGGAAACAACCCTCGTGGTCAGTATCAAGTACAGCAGGGTGCTGGGAGTTCGGGTCAGTGGAGCAATCAGAACCCTCCACAGTCATATCAACAAGAAATGGACCAAAGGATGATGGGAATAGAGGCGTCACTGAAAAAGTTATCAATTCAATTGGGACAGGTGATGGAGGCTAATGGGCAGCAAGACAGGGGGAAAGCCCCAATGCATGAGCAGGCTCACGCCATTACTAGTTCTATGAGTGGGTACACTACCAAGGAACAAGATCCAGGGAGTTTTGAGTTGAGTATTACTGTGGGAAACTCCTCAGCAGAAAAAGCGATGCTGGATCTAGAAGCCAGCATCAACATGATGCCATACTCTGTATATGAAAGGCTAGGATTGAGTGAACTCAAACCGACTTCCATTAATTTGCGTCTTGCTGATCAGTCATCTAGAAATTGTAAGGATTCCCCTTAGTTGATTGGCTTATTTCGTGTGCAAACCACATGTTGGGGTTTGATTGTAAGGGTAGTCTAGGTGATTAGTTGAAGATCAAAGACCCTTTCCAAGACCTCAAGAGGACAAGCACCAAAGGTATATATCTTGTGCTTACTTTGCCTTGAAGAGATATAGTTGCACACACACACACAACATGCATAACTCTTATTCTTGAATGTTGTGTTTATATTTTGTGTGCATTGTGCTTTATTGATTATTCAATATCTCTTCTTGCATTAAATTGATTGCATCTTGTTCTATGAAATGCCATGACATGTTTAGGCATTAGGATGCAAAGTCATGAATTTTATTCATGCATGTTTGAATTGAGTGCATCTTGTTCAATGATAATGCCATGACATGTTAGGCATTAGGATGCATTCAATACCCACACTTGCACTTCATGACTAGTCTTAAGTGTGGTGTAATTCGTTTCCGTTTGTGTGATCGGAAACGTCCGCGCTTGCACGATGGTGTGCATGTCTTAGCGCGATGGTTGACCACTTGAGAAGGTCTCATTCTTCTCTTGGATAAGTGGTAGTTTTGGTTTGGTTGATTGGAGTAAGGTGTCTAGTTTTAAAAGATTGGATTTCAATGTTTTAAGTGTTTTCAAAACTGACCTTTGCATGGTCTTGTGACCATAACTTTTTACACAAAGCTTCAAAATGAGTTTTGAAAATTTCTGTACAAACTAGACACCCATACCTTTCCAACGGTATATTATTCGTAATATTTCATGACCGTTTAGATTGGTTTTAAAATCTCCAAAGTTACAACCAAAACAGGGCAACTCTGTTGTTGTCCGTTTCTGACCTTTGGTCACTCAATTGACCATAACGTTTTCTACAGATATCAAAATTCCATTCTGTAAAAACGAGTAGAAAGTAGACATCCATACCTTTCCAACGATATATCATATGAAAGGTTTCGATGTCGTTTGGTCATGTTTCGAAGCGCTCGAATATTGAGTCGCTGCACTGACGCGAGTACCGCGAAAATGCCCATAATTTTTCCATTTCTTCCAAAACGACATAGTTTCATTTGGGCATTATAAATACATATCTTTCTCATCATTTTGAAGGTAGAGCCACAAAATCAAACCCTAGAGAGAGAGGCTCCTTATTCTTGAGAGAGAAAGAGAGACTTGAGAGAAAAAGCTTAAAGATTACATCTTTATCTCTCTAAACCCATTCCCACATGCACAAATCATCATCTAGGCATCATCTAGGTTCATCTAGCAAGTGCTAATGCATGGGTCTTCTTCAACACACATGGTATGATTTGTTGAACACTTTTATCTTACATAATTAGTGTTTCTACTTATCAATTTTATCTCATTTATTACTTGTATGTGTTTAGATTAATTTCTACATACATGATTGAGATTATGTGTTGATTGGGTTATTTATGTTAGCTAGGTTTTCATGCCTATTTTATATCTAGCTAATTAATCTCGTTATATGATTGAGATTATTTTTGATAGCTTAATTGATTAGGTCATTATTGCCTAAAAGTTATGCCATAAACATTCTTGTGTGATTTATTTATAACTAGGTTGATAGATTGTTTTTTAATCAACTAGTTAATCTTTTGAATGTTTGTGGGTTTTTTGTGATAGCTTTGTATCTAGGATTGGTTATCCTTTACTTAGCTAAAGTTGTATGCCATGACATATAGCTATTTTCATATCTAGGATTGATTTAAATTGAATATATCATCATCCTAGATAAGCATCTAAGGTTCCATAGCCTTGTTTGTTAATTGAATATTCATACATATTCACATAGAGTTGTGCATCTCTTTTGAGAGATTGAAGTCTTGTGTGATTGACCGGGATTAGGTCGGACACCGGGAATAGGTGGTCACATAAGCAATTGGACTAGAGCCACTTTTAAAGGCCCGCGTGGTAGAAGTGGGGGGTTATTGACCGGAGTGTTAGACGAGGTCTACATAGGTTGTAAACTCCATTTCAATTAGTGGATTTCGAGGTCCGAGTGTGGCGCACTAAACAGCCCGTGGTTTTTCCCAGTGGTTGGGTTTCCACGTAAACATCAAGTGTCATTTATTATTTCCGCATCTTATTACACTTGTATGTATATTTGACTTGCTAGGGGTATTTTCGTAAAATTGACATGCACGCGAAAATTGGGTAATAATTAGCTAAAATCTATTCACCCCCCCTCTAGCTTTATATTAAACACGCCTCCAAGACTTTTCAATTGGTATCAGAGCGGGTTCCTAGATATACTTAGGTGATCCTTTGCTCATTTTTGGTGTGTTTTGCATTTTGTATGTATTTGATTGATTTCATACATTTTGCATTCTTCTCATTTGCATTCATTCAACGCAAACACTATGAGTGAATTTGAGAGAGAAGAAAATGACTCCGATGAGGAGATGTCCCTCTAAGGTGAGAGAAGAAAATGACTCCGATGAGGAGATGTCCCTCTAAGGTGAGAGAGGAGACGAAGATGAAAAGGCGTTGCTCACATCACCAAAGAGCTTCAAGCCCAAGCCTTCCTCAATCTTAGTTTAACCAACCAAGAAGGCTAACTTCCCTCAACCTACGATCCTAAAAGGGAAGTGCTCAATCATGCAAGCTCAACCGAGCAAGCAACATTGTCTTGGTCATCAACAAAGGAGGAGAGATCCTATCCAACTACCAAGACAACCACAACGACAAGGGAAAGCACCTTTGCATGCTCAAGGGAATGGTATAATTCCTTACCTTATCTCCTCTTGTCATTTGTGTGGTATTGATGGTCATGTTAGACCAAGTTGCTTGCATTACATTAAAATATGTAGATTTTAATGCATGATTGAAAAGAAAAAGGCTAGAGCTAAGATGCATGATCCTTTGACATCTATAACTCTAGAACCTATGACCATTGGAAATGTAATTGAGACATCTATGTGGATTAAAAACAATGAACCCGCTTGCTACGAGACTAACAAGTCTCAAATAGGTTCAACTAAGTCCAAAGGACTTGGTAGGTCCATAGGACCTCATGCCCTTCTTTGAAGAGGTATGGAAAATTGACCCCATATGGGGATTTTAAGCAAAGAGAGCTATTTTGCATTCTTGTCACGTGCAAAAAATTTGAAATATCTTATGCTTCTCTTTTTGTTGCTTGAGTAAACTTGGTTACACTATGTATATATATTTTCTATTCAATAAGTGTGATCAATGCTTGTATCGCAATCCATGTCATATTTATGTTCAAACATGCATTTTTGGACTAGGAGATATTTACATAGGATATAATTTGAATGACCTATAATGATCTCCATGACATGATGATTGCTAAATGACATGCTAAATGTTAATCTTGAAAAGCATGTTTTGATGATTGCAATTGTTAAATGCAAAATTTGTGTGAAAAAGCTTATGAGACTCAATGAATAAAGGATCTTGTATCCGTTCAAAGGATTTTAAAATCCAAATGTCTCTCTTTCTTTATTGGTTGAACATGTCTACTATCATACGGATATCTTATCCGGAAAAATCAAGTAGGGTGCAAAGTCGCTCATGACATGTTTGGCTTATATAGTTGGATATAGTTGTTCTTAAATTTAAATTAATGAAAACCTATATCCTTGCTTCTCTCATGACATTGGTGAAATTGGTTTGAATTCTTATTAAAAACCTTTGTCATTTGCTTTGCCAAATACCATGGTATTTTGGACTTAAATGCTACATGTCTTGTATGCAAAGCATTTTTTGATTCACACATTTTCTTTAAATAAATCTCCTTATTTCTCTCCAATTAATTGAGATTGCATAAAGTGACTTATATTGATTATGCAAATATCTAGAATGCTACTATCTCTCTTTGCCTTGAGTGACCCGGTTGAGGGACTACTCCTTTGTCTATATCATGACAAAAAGGGGGAGTAGGTTGTGGTAAGGGGAGTTGCAAATTGTAGTAGCAATTGTGCAGGTTGGGAAGAATACTAATTGAGGGGGAGTAACCCTTTGAGGGGGAGCATTTGCACATTACATACATTGCATGATGTTGTGCTTAAATTCTTAAATGCAAATGCTTGTTTTATCTCACTTGATTCATCTCACCATTTCTTGTATTGGAAAGTATAGAAACTTTGTTTTTCAGGGATTGATTATTCTACAAGAGATTGAAGACTTCAAGATTATTTTATCTTATCTCTTTGTATTGTAGAATATCATTATAGACCCGTAGTTTCTATTTTGTTGTGAGGAATCATTGTGAGTGGTGGTTTTGTCACGAAATAGCCAAAGGGGGAGATTGTAAGGATTCCCTTTAGTTGATTGGCTTATTTCATGTGCAAACCACATGTTGGGGTTTGATTGTAAGGGTAGTCTAGGTGATTAGTTGAAGATCAAAGACCCTTTCCAAGACCTCAAGAGGACAAGCACCAAAGGTATATATCTTGTGCTTACTTTGCCTTGAAGAGATATAGTTGCACACACACACAACATGCATAACTCTTATTCTTGAATGTTGTGTTTATATTTTGTGTGCATTGTGCTTTATTGATTATTCAATATCTCTTCTTGCATTAAATTGATTGCATCTTGTTCTATGAAATGCCATGACATGTTTAGGCATTAGGATGCAAAATCATGAATTTTATTCATGCATGTTTGAATTGAGTGCATCTTGTTCAATGATAATGCCATGACATGTTAGGCATTAGGATGCATTCAATACCCACACTTGCACTTCATGACTAGTCTTAAGTGTGGTGTAATTCGTTTCCGTTTGTGTGATCGGAAACGTCCGCGCTTGCACGATGGTGTGCATGTCTTAGCGCGATGGTTGACCACTTGAGAAGGTCTCATTCTTCTCTTGGATAAGTGGTAGTTTTGGTTTGGTTGATTGGAGTAAGGTGTCTAGTTTTAAAAGATTGGATTTCAATGTTTTAAGTGTTTTCAAAACTGACCTTTGCATGGTCTTGTGATCATAACGTTTTACACAAAGTTTCAAAATGAGTTTTGAAAATTTTTGTACAAACTAGACACCCATACCTTTCCAACGGTATATTATTCGTAATATTTCATGACCGTTTGGATTGGTTTTAAAATCTCCAAAGTTACAACCAAAACAGGGCAACTCTGTTGTTGTCCGTTTCTGACCTTTGGTCACTCAATTGACCATAACGTTTTCTACAGATATCAAAATTCCATTATGTAAAAACTAATAGAAAGTAGACATCCATACCTTTCCAACGATATATCATATGAAAGGTTTTGATGTCGTTTGGTGATGTTTCGAAGCACTCGAATATTGAGTCGCTACACTGACGCGAGTACCGCGAAAATGCCCATAATTTTTCCATTTCTTCCAAAACGACATAGTTTCATTTGGGCATTATAAATACATATCTTTCTCATCATTTTGAGGGTAGAGCCACAAAATCAAACCCTAGAGAGAGAGGCTCCTTATTCTTGAGAGAGAAAGAGAGACTTGAGAGAAAAAGCTTAAAGATTACATATTTATCTCTCTAAACCCATTCCCACATGCACAAATCATCATCTAGGCATCATCTAGGTTCATCTAGCAAGTGCTAATGTATGGGTCTTCTTCAACACACATGGTATGATTTGTTGAACACTTTTATCTTACATAATTAGTGTTTCTACTTATCAATTTTATCTGATTTATTACTTGTATGTGTTTAGATTAATTTCTACATACATGATTGAGATTATGTGTTGATTGGGTTATTTATGTTAGCTAGGTTTTCATGCCTATTTTATATCTAGCTAATTAATCTCATTATATGATTGAGATTATTTTTGATAGCTTAATTGATTAGGTCATTATTGCCTAAAAGCTATGCCATAAACATTCTTGTGTGATTTATTTATAACTAGGTTGATAGATTGTTTTTTAATCAACTAGTTAATCTTTTGAATGTTTGTGGGTTTTTTGTGATAGCTTTGTATCTAGGATTGGTTATCCTTTACTTAGCTAAAGTTGTATGCCATGACATATAGCTATTTTCATATCTAGGATTGATTTAAATTGAATATATCATCATCCTAGATAAGCATCTAAGGTTCCCTAGCCTTGTTTGTTAATTGAATATTCATACATATTCACATAAGGTTGTGCATCTCTTTTGAGAGATTGAAGTCTTGTGTGATTGACCAGGATTAGGTCGGACACCGGGAATAGGTGGTCACATAAGCAATTGGACTAGAGCCACTTTTAAAGGCCCGCGTGGTAGAAGTGGGGGGTTATTGACCGGAGTGTTAGACGAGGTCTACATAGGTTGTAAACTCCATTTCAATTAGTGGATTTCGAGGTCCGAGTGTGGCGCACTAAACAGCCCGTGGTTTTTCCCAGTGGTTGGGTTTCCACGTAAACATCAAGTGTCATTTATTATTTCCGCATCTTATTACACTTGTATGTATATTTGACTTGCTAGGGGTATTTTCGTAAAATTGACATGCACGCGAAAATTGGGTAATAATTAGCTAAAATCTATTCACCCCCCCTCTAGCTTTATATTAAACACGCCTCCAGGACTTTTCAATTGGTATCAGAGCGGGTTCCTAGATATACTTAGGTGATCCTTTGTTCATTTTTGGTGTGTTTTGCATTTTGTATGTATTTGATTGATTTCATACATTTTGCATTCTTCTCATTTGCATTCATTCAACGCAAACACTATGAGTGAATTTGAGAGAGAAGAAAATGACTCCGATGAGGAGATGTCCCTCTAAGGTGAGAGAGGAGACGAAGATGAAAAGGCGTTGCTCACATCACCAAAGAGCTTCAAGCCCAAGCCTTCCTCAATCTTAGTCTAACCAACCAAGAAGGCTAACTTCCCTCAACCTACGATCCTAAAAGGGAAGTGCTCAATCATGCAAGCTCAACCGAGCAAGCAACATTGTCTTGGTCATCAACAAAGGAGGAGAGATCCTATCCAACTACCAAAGGAGTAGAGTTAAATATGTTTGGAGCTCAACCATTGCCAAAGAAGGAAGCTAGGATTGAGGAAGAAAGTCCACCGAGTCAAGACACTCAGGATTCTGAAATCATAGAAGAATTTTTGAGGACACTGGAAGAAGAGGAGAGAAGCCTGAAGGATTCAGAGACTCTGAAAAAGGAGGAATTGCTTACCCATAACACGAGCTTGTTAACAAGAATTGAGCAGCTAGAGCAAGAGAAGGAGGAACAGATTAGATATCTTGCAGAGGTTATGAAACTCATATCTGATTTGAAGGAGGCCTATACGTCCTTTACACAGAAGATGCAAGATAGGATCTTTGATCTAATGAAAGAATTGGAAGTACAGGATATGGTGGACGATTTGAATGCAACTTGTCCAGGAAGGAAGCGAGCCAGCCACAACCTCAATATCACCGAAGGAGTTGACAACCATGGAGGTACTTTCTACTCTCCAACATGTTATTATTGTGGAACTCAAGGGCACAAAAGGCCCAATTGCATGAGATATCACGAGTTCTGTAAAACAAGGAATGTGTCTCCTAGGAGGGTTGTGGGGAGACCAAGGCAAATATGGGTTCGAAAGGACACATACAAGTAATCTTCCTCACCACAAGTGAACTCCACCCTGGATTTGAAAATATGTGTTAGGTTGATAATTAGTGTTGGCATTAATTCCATATCAAAACGTGTTTAACTTGTAATGTTTAGTGGTTAGTAATTGAAGAATTTCGAAGACGAAGGACGTCTCAACCATTATTCGTTCAAGTTGCCGGCTTTTAAGAGTTTCGGACATTATCAGTCTACAAAGGTATTCAAAGACCTCTTATCTCTTACAAGGCTAGGCACACACTCACACATATCATTCTTGTGTGTCCCTTCATGATTTTATTTCATTTACATTTCACTTTCACACATTTGGCAAAATATGCTCATGCATTCACATTTAGTTAATAAACTTTGTGTTTTGCATTTTCTAGGACTATGTCCGGAAACTAGCATATGTGTGTGTATTTGTGTTTGTATGTTTCTGTATTTTGTGTTTAGGACTTGAACATATTCTTATTCAATGCCTTATTGAGTTCCGGTCGTTTCGGTTACTCATTCATAAGGTTTCGAGTCCAAACGTGTTGACTATGCCACTTTACGTTCTCTTACGTTGTGTTGACTTCATCGATGATTTCTGAGATGATTTCTCAATCGTTTTTCAAATTTGTATAGTCGTTATCATGCGTGAGAGAGTCACGGTTTGTAATTTGAAAACGGATTCGAATTCGGAGTTCGGACGCCCGAGATACGGGCCGACGAACCGAGGGAGCGCGCGAGAGGACAGCCCAGGCCGTGGGCCACAAGGGCTGGCCGTGGTTGAGGCCGTGGGCCCCACGGCCTGGAGCAGCCTCTGCTCCCGTGTGGGCCACGCGCCCCCCACAGCCAGGGGGTGATGTGGCACCACGTGGTTGGCTGAAAACCTCCTTCTCTCTCCTCCTATTTCTTCCCTCTCTCTCTCCATTTTGAAATTTAAGAAGAAACATTTCAGTTTTCCCGTATAGAGTTCTCTCCAATTTTTCCAAACTTCAAAACACCATATCTTCCTCATCCGGAGTCGGATTTGAGTGATTCAAGTTGGAGAGTGTTTGTATTTGAGTCCTCTAACATCTCCAAGTGGTTTGGTGGCTTTTTGATCGTGATTTCAAGTGGTTGGACACTGAATTTCGTACCAGCTGCAGAATCCGAGGTTTGAGTCTCAACTTTGGGATTTCTTGTTATTTCACCTTCCATTTGCTTGGGGTTTCTTCTTCTATATCTATGTTATTGTTTTGTAAAAGCTATTTGAAAAGGTAGCTTGATTATCATTCTAATTGAAACTCAATTTGTGGACTTATGTTGACTAGATTTTATGATTCTAGGTTTTACATTTGTTTGTGAGTTGTATTGTGATTAGAATGGCATCTTAGGTTGTTTGATACTTAATTGAATTAATTTTGTGTTAAAATGACTTTGAGATTTGATTTGGTCCTTTGATTATTGAAATCTAGGATTTGTGTATTTGTATGTGATTTAGAGAATATAGGTTTTGATTGATGTAAATCTCAAAACCTTGCTCTATATTTTTGTCTAGTATATTGATTGATGTTAATCTCATATATCTAGCTTTTAATTGTATATTGATAGCATCTTGAATTTGTACCTAATGAACATTTTGTGATTCAAGTGTTATGTGTGTGAATGAGACTTTGAGTATATGTGTTAGGTATTTCACATGCTTAGGTTTCTATTCATGTATTTTTGCATCTAGACTTGATTAATTGTGATATCACATGTTTAGGTCTATTTGTGCCATAGAATGTATTGATCACATGTTTTATGTTGTATTGAATGTTTGCATCATTTGCATTCACATGATCACACTAGGAAGTCCTTGTAAAAGGCATGAAGTCTTGGTTAGAGTCGGGATGACTCGGATAGCCAAGCAAGAAGTCTTGCCTAGAGTCGGGATGACTCGGATAGGTAAGCAAGGAGTCATGGCTAGAGTCGGGAGGACTCGGATAGTCATGCATGGGAGGCTCCCTAGAGGTAAGAGTGCCTTGGATAGGGAGTTGGCTATTGTATTGGTAGGCCTAGGCGTATGGTTAGACATAGAGTCCGATAGAGCGGGGTACACGGGAGGTGTATGCACTCTTGAGGAATTTCTAATCTACCATCGATGTTGGTTGAGTGTGTTGTCTAATATATGGTGGTTCCGCATCATTGAGGGATTTCATACTTTCCAATAGGGTTGGGTAGGCTTAGACTTCACTAGGTTGGGTGAGCTAAAGATTGGTCACTTTGTGAATGTTCTATGTTTACTTTCCAATAATATAGTACCCAATGGTTGTAGTTCAACCCGTGGATGTTTCCTCCTTGGAGGTTTTACCACGTTAAAAAAATCCCTTGTGTTAATTCTTTCTATCTCTTCTCTTATATTTTAATTGTATATTTTATTGTCTTGATTCATAATATCCACATGTGATATATTGTGAAGCAAGTCTTTGTATAGTGTGATTAGTATATTCATTCTATAGATCAATTTGTATCTTTGATTCTTTTATATATTGTAATTTTTTGTATAGTGACATTTTGATCACTCTTGTAACACTTTGAACATCTTATGAAATACAAGCTTATTTTGTTGTTATGTATATTTGCTATTTGACCTCACATGACTTGTTGATATACTTAGACATTTCTCTTATGATTGTAACATCGTATTGTCTATGTATGTCTTCCTTGGCTTATTGTGTTGTGTGTAAGGCTACCTTGAGGGACAAACGAATGTTTGTTCAAGGGTTTGAAAAAAGGTGTAAAAACCTATTCACCCCCCCCCCCCCCTCTAGGTATGCTTTAAGCAATTTAACTTCGTTTGTGTACATTCAATATGGCCACCTGAGGCACCCATGACCTTGACCTTGACCTTGTTACGCCGACCTCCTATGTCTTGTTCTGAGATTGGAAGTACGAGCACGGCTCGTTCACCTTTAAATATGTGAACGATTTAATGAATATTGTGTGTGTGTAGGTGGATGACCCGAAGAACAGGGTCGAAAATGGAATGATGTACTTGTTTTGTTTGTAATTATTAATAAAGGACAAGTAATGAGGTGTGGGATCATTTGACCCACAACCTTGGACTATAATAATAATATCTATTATGTGTGTAATTTTCCCGAGCATTGAGCTAGGGTTGTATATATATATATATATTGTGTGTTGTGTGTGAAATGTGTTGTGCAGGTCAAGCGTTCCAAATTCGAGAAAAGGGAACTCAAAATGTTGGGATGCATTTCGGCGAGCTAGTCCAGGCGGGACATTGGCCGCCTTCTAGAAGAGACAAGCCCGCCGGGAATTTACGACCTTGTGGCGAGACCGTGGACGGTGGGCTGGAAACCGCCTGGCAGAAGAAGCAAGCTCGCCAGTTACGGAAGAAGTGGACTGCGACCTTGTGCGGCGGGATATTGGTCGCCGTCCAGAAAGCACAAAGCTGCCACGAGTTGCTTCTGAAGAAGGTCATTGTTGGGCGGCGAGCTAGTACGGCGGGCTTGAACCTGCCGCACAAACCCGCCGAGGCAATCAGAAAGGGGTTAAAAGGTAGATGATTTGGCTTTTTGGGTTGGTACTCTATTTTTCAATGGAAGTTTTCATTTCAAACATCCTTGCTCTTCCTGATCATCAACCAAGGTACCTTTTAGATACTAATTCTTTACTTGGATTTCAAGTCATCTCTTTTTCTCTTTTATTTCTTGTTTTTATGGTGTTGTTATGCTACAAAAAATTCAAGGATAGAAAAGAGAAATCATTAGAAGTTATCTAGAGACATATGCATGCTAGGATGATGGGTTCGTCAGGGGTAAAATCAATGATATGTGAAACAACTTGTGATTTTGATTGTTGAATAACTTGTTTATATGCATGATGGTTTACACACACACACCTAATTATAGTAAATAACATGAGGATTAATAAATACTTAGGAAAATTAAGGTACTTTTAGAAGAACCAGAATTCACTGTTCCAGTAGTCTTGTTAACATTTTTTCTATATAGTGTATAAATTGTTCATACCAGGAAATGGAAAACTCCATTGAAGATGTGTTAGTGATCGAATTCTCTGAGAAGAATATTCGAGACTCTATGGCTTCAGAAGACTACGAAATAGAAGAGGGTCAAGAAACTGACTGGGTAGAAATGTTAGTATGGGCTAGTACCTCAGTGGAAGATGAGGAGACAGGGGAGCACATTCTGAGGGATGAGCAGCCAAACACTACTCCCCCACCTATCTTGGAACTCAAGCTACTGCCATCTACCTTGAAGTATGCATTCCTAGGGGCAAATGAGACACTTCCGGTGATCATTGCATCAGACTTGCAACCAGAGGAAGAGAAAGAATTGATTAATGTGTTGCAATACTATAGAGAGGCTATAGGTTGGTCGTTGGATGACTTGAAAGGAATTAGCCCTACCACTTGTATGCACAAGATTTTTCTTGAGGAAGGATCCAAACCAACCATCGAAGGGCAATGAAGGCTAAATCCAATCATGAATGTAAGGTTCACTATTTGTATTGGCTTGATTCCATTGCAAAACACTCTATGATTGTATTAGTTGTTGCTTAGGACATTATTTGAAGAAAGGAAGCTCAAAGAGTGAAGAGCAACATCTCGTGCAAAAGTCGTCTTCAAGAGGTGAAAATCGTCAAAGGTAAAACTTGACTTCCACCCTCTTGCAAGGCGTTAGCGCACACACACACAATTCATACATGTGTGTCCCTGCATCGTGGTTCAAACATTTGGTATAACACATTCACACACTTCATAGCATGCTCATGCATTGATCTTGTATTGACAAACATTGTGAAATTGCATGCTTTGTGACTATCTCTTTGATATGGCATGTTTGTGTGAATATGTGTTTATTTGTTTTCATATTTTGTGTTTAGGACTTGAACATGTTCTTATTTAATGCCTTATCGAGTTCCGGTCGTTTCGGTTACTCACTCATAAGGTTTCGAGTCCAAACAAGTTGACTATGCTACTTTTCGTTCTCATTTGTTGTGTTGATTTCATCATCGGATTCCGAGATGATTTCTAAACCATTTTTCAAAGATGAGTAGTCGTAGTCGTGCGTTAGGGAGTCAGGGTTCGTAATCCGAAAACGGATTCAAAATCGGAGGTCGGATGCTCAAGATATGGAGCAACGAACCGAGGGAGCGCGCGAGAGGTGGGCAAACCACGTGTGGCCACTTGGCCAGCCCGTGTGGGAGGCCGTGGGCCCCACGGGCAAGGGAGCCTTCTGCTCCCGTGGGCCCCACGCGCCCCCCACGGGGTGCTGATGTGGCACCACGTGATTTGCTCGGAAATCTTCTCCTTTTCCCTCCTTTTAATCAAACCTCCTTCCCTCCATCACTTATGCAATTTTTTTGAAGAACACCTCAATCCCGCATCAGTTTTTCAACAATTTTTGCTTACTTGTTTTGATCATATCTCTCTCATACGAACTCGAAATCATTCGATTCAAAAACCAAAATTGTTGGTCTCGAAGAGAGCTACAAACCCCAAGCATTTTCAGAGACAGTTGACTTCGGCATTTTTCTCAGCAGGTCAATTTCCAGTCCGTGGTCAGTACTTGATTTTCAACTTCTTCTTTTTCAATTTCATTTTTGATCAACTATTGATTCTTTCCATTTGATTGATGAAATTTGTTAAGAAGTATGTTAGATCACATGCTAGGGTTATTTGATCATTTGTTAATTGAGTTTTAGCTTTGTAATGTGTTTTGAACATATTTGTGCTAAACTTGATTTATCATGAAATTGATTCTAGAAAACATATATGTGATGTGCTTCATGTTATTTTCTATGTTTTATTTCATGATCTAAGAACTAGGTTTTTAGTGTGCTAAATTGAATATTGATACCTTTGTTCTTATTGTTTTGCATGTTTTGATTTCTAGATAACTTTTGTGATTGAGTGTTGAAATCATATTCTAGACTATCATTGAACATGTACATTTTGCTTGATTGATCATCTAGCTTAATTTGTTTGTGCTTGCATCATTTGCATCACTTTAGATCATAGCCTTGCATTAGGTTGAAGTCTCTAGCAAAGTGAGTGAAGCTTTGTGGATAGAGCAAGGGAGCCTTGATTAGAGTCGGGAGGACTCGGATAATCAAGCAAGGAAGTCTTGTCTAGGGTCGGGAGGATCCGGATAGGCAAGCAAGAAATCTTCCTAGAGACGTGAGCGTCTTGGATAGGAAGTTGCTTCCTAGAGGTGTAGGACACATCTCGGATAGGGAGTAGGCTAGGTGGTTCACTAGGCCCGAGGGTAGACTAGGAGTTGATAGCTTGAGCGGATATCATGAGTTGGTAGCTTGAGTGTGTAAGTCCTTTTCATCATAGTGAATTGCTTCGCCGGTGGTTGTGGTATCAACCCGTGGATGTTTCCTCATTGAGGTTTTACCACGTTAAAATCATTGTGTTAATTTTGCTTTACTTTCCTTTATCTTCCATATATTACATTGATTGCACTTCTTGTAAATTGATTAACTCTTGTCTTAGTTAATTCAATTCATTTGCTAAATCTATTCAAGTGTGCATTTGTCTTGTAATTTTCCGCATTATTTTTAATTGGAAGAATTTGGAGCCTATACCTATTCACCCCCCCTCTAGGTATATTTCACTACTACATTGAGGGAAATTTCATTTGGTATCAGAGCGGGTGTCTAGACGCACTTAGATTGATCCTTTCTTTGTAGTATTTTTGTGTTTGTTTTTTGTTTGTGATAAAATCATGATTAAGGAAGTATATTCCTATGTGGCTTCTTTTGTTGAACATATTGACTTAGATGAGAAAAAGATCAATGATCTTACTTTTGAAAATGAACGTTTATCTAAAGTCAATATGTCCCTCAACAAGAAGCTAGAAGATCATGCTCTTGGCTCAAAAGAATTCGATGAACTTAAAGACAAGATTCTAAGTCTAGAATTGAATCTTAAAGATAGCAATGATAGACTTGGTATCTTGAAGCAAGAAATTGAGCAAAGAGATTGTTCTCTTGTTAATGCTAAGAAACTTGAAAATGTGCTTAAATCCAAACTTAATGAGCATTTAAATCAAGAGAAAAAGTATGAACAATGGCTTGATAAATCACATAAAGATGTTTTGTTTAGTGATAACAAAGCGGAAAAATATGCCATTGAACTTAGGATGCTTCGTGAGAAACTTGATGAGGCTAATAGGATGATTAGCAAGATGTCATCTAGTTCTAATAAAGTTGAAACCCTCATTAAAAGTGGAAAGCATCCATGTGACAAAAGAGGTTTGGGTTATATCAATGAGAAGGAGACTCCTTCATCTAACAAATCTACTTTTGTCAAAGCAAGCATTGAACCAATTGTAGGTACACTCTCTCAAGGTAAAGCTATGAAAGCTACCGGAGGTGCCTCTTCATCAACAAGGATGTTCAATGGGAGAACTCAACAACTTAAGCATCAAGAAGCAACAACCTCAAATGCAAGAGGTGAAGCATCAAGGGTTGCTCTTCAAAGAGGTAAAATTGTGAGAAGACCAAATGCTATGGAAGCAAATGCAAATGGTAAACTTCTCAAATTTACTCCTATTTGTCATCATTGTAATATGATAGGACATATTCGACCTAGATGCTTTGAGTACATTCGGAAATGCAAACTTGATAATGCTTTTCATGATATGTCTTTGAATGGACCTAGGCAATCATCCATGTATGGATATAGTAATAGACCTAGGAAGACCTTGGAAAAGCATGTTGTTGAAAGAGTTGTTGATGACTTGCTTGCTAAATCTTGTGTTGTGCCTCACTCTACTATGCATAAGAAAATTGATAATGCTTTGTTTGATATTTTTGAAGATGTGACCAATGAGGTCAAGGTGCATGTTGAAAAGTCTAATATTGAGTCAAAGCATGTTAGAAGTAAGAGTGAGAAGCATGTTGTGAAAAATGTGTGGATTAGAAAAGACACATCTAAATGTAATGTTGCACAATATGCTTTACGTGCCAACTCCTCCTATTCTTGGTACCTAGATAGCGGTTGCTCTAGGAACATGACCGGGAACAAAGAGTTCTTTAAGAATCTTGTTTTAAAGGATGGAGGTTGGGTTACTTTTGGTGATGGTACCAAAAAGCAAGTTCTTGGCAAGGGAACAATTTGTATCCCCGGATTGCCTAACTCGCAATACTTTGTATGTTGATGGGTTACAAGCTAACTTGATAAGCATTACTCACTTGTGTGAAATTTTTCAAGAAGTTAGTTTTAACAAAGATGTATGCACTATAATTGATAAAAAGGGCGATGTCGTCCTAAGAGTCAAAAGGTCTATAGACAATTGCTATTGTCTTGAGATAGATCCTCTCACATGCAACATGGCACATGAGTGCAATAAGCTTGACTTGTGGCATCAACGTTTGGGTCACATGAATTTTAAAGATTTGAAAAAGCTTGAAAAACATGGCATTGTTAGAGGTCTTCCTAATCTTGGTAAAAAGCTTGAGGTGGTTTGTGAACCTTGCCAATTAGGTAAGCAAACCAAAGTGCCTCATAAGAAAAATTCTTACATAGCTACCAAGAGACCTTTAGAACTTGTGCATATGGACCTAATGGGGCCAATTCAAACCGAGAGCATTAATGGCAAAAAGTACATTTTTGTATGCGTTGATGACTTCTCTAGGTTTACTTGGGTTTATTTTCTTAGAAACAAGACCGAGGCTTTTGATTACTTTAAAAAGTTTTGTAATCAAGTTCAAAATGAAAAAGGTCTTGATATCAAGAAAATATGTCGCATTAGGAGTGATCATGGGACGGAATTTGAAAATGCAAAATTTAGTGAGTTTTGTGATGGTTTAGGGATTTCTCATGAGTTCTCCGCACCTAAACTCCTCAACAAAATGGTGTTGTTGAGAGGAAAAATCGTGTCTTGCAAGAGATGGCTAGGGTCATGCTCAATAGCAAGAAAGTCCCTAGAAACCTATGGGCCGAGGCGGTCAATACCGCTTGTTATGTGTCAAATCGTGTTTTCAAAAGGCCCGGCACAAAACAAACGTCCTATGAACTTTGGAAAGGCAAGAAGTCTAATGTGAGTTACTTCCACACTTTTGGGAGTAAATGTTATATTTTGAATGATAGAGATCACTTAGGAAAGTTTGATGCAAAAAGTGATGTTGGTCTCTTTCTTGGGTATGCTATTAATAGTCGTGCTTATAGAGTCTTTAACTTGACTACTAAGACTATCATGGAGTCTATCAATGTGAAGATAGATGATCTTAGCATGCTTAATTTGTGTGATGATAATGGTGTCAATGAATCTAAAGAAAACATGTTAAATGACACTAATACACCTATTGATGTGGCTAGTAGTGTTTCTAGTCAAGATGATGAAATTGATAGTCATGTTGAAGTTGTAAGTCAAGGGTTGGAAAATGCTTTAAATGATAATCAACAAAATGACCAAGTTGTTGAACATTCTCACCCAAGACTTAGAAACTTACACTATCAAGGAGACATCATAGGTGATTTAAATGAAGGGGTTAGAACAAGAAATCAAATTGCTAACCAAATATCCTATGCTTGCTACACTTCTCAAATTGAACCCAAAAATATTAATGAAGCAATTGTTGATGAATATTGGGTTGGGGCTATGCAAGATGAACTTAATCAATTTGAGAGGAATGAAGTGTGGTCTTTAGTTCCTAGACCCAAAGATATAAATGTAATTGGCACTAAATGGGTGTTTAGGAATAAGACCGATGAAAGTGGCAATATTGTGAGGAATAAAGCTAGACTAGTGGCTCAAGGTTACACTCAAGTGGAGGGTGTTGACTTTGATGAGACGTTTACCCCGGTTGCTCGTCTCGAGTCCATTAGACTTTTGTTGTCCATTGCATGCATTAAAAAGTTCAAATTATTTCAAATGGATGTCAAAAGTGCTTTTCTCAATGGATACCTTTAAGAAGAAGTGTATGTTGAACAACCTAAGGGTTTTGTAGACCCACACTCTCCTAATCATGTGTTTAAATTGAAAAAGGCTCTCTATGGCCTTAAACAAGCTCCAAGAGCTTGGTATGATAGGTTGACTCAATATCTTGTTGACAACCAATATAGGAGAGGTGGCATTGATAGAACTTTGTTTATCAAACATCATGATCATGATATTTTTGTTGCACAAATATATGTTGATGACATTGTTTTTGGGTCTACTAATAAAACCAAGGTTGATGAATTTGTTAGTGTTATGTCAAGTGAATTTGAAATGAGTATGGTGGGTGAGTTGAATTATTTTCTAGGTATGCAAGTGAAGCAAACTAGCATGGGCATAATGTTGAATCAATCTAAATATGCTAAAAATCTAGTTAAGAGATTTGGCCTAGAAAATGGAAAAGATTTTGAAACTCCCATGAGCACCACTTTAAAACTTGACAAAGATGAAAAAGGGAAAAGTGTTGACCAAAGCCTTTATAGAAGCATGATAGGTAGTCTACTTTACCTAACGGCTAGTAGACCCGATATTTGCTTTAGTGTTGGCTTGTGTGCTAGATTCCAAGCAAATCCCAAGGAATCTCACTTAAAAGCCGTCAAGAGGATCATTAGGTACATCAAAGGAACTCATAGTCTTGGTCTATTCTATTCATTTGATACCAATGATATCCTTGTAGGCTATTGTGATGCGGATTGGGCGGGAAACATAGATGACCGAAAAAGCACATCGGGCGGTTGCTTTTATGTTGGTAATAACTTGGTTTCTTGGTCAAGTAAGAAACAAAATTCGGTTTCCCTTTCCTCTTCCGAAGCCGAATACATTGCGGCCGGAAGTGCTTGCACACAATTACTTTGGATGAAACAAATCCTTAAGGATTATGAGATAGAACAAGGAAAAATGACACTTTATTGTGATAATTTAAGTGCCATTAACATCTCTAAAAATCCGGTTCAACACTCCCGCACTAAACACATAGACATTAGGCATCATTTCATTAGAGATCTAGTTGAACATTCTATTGTTACTCTAGAGCATTTGCCTACTAAAAATCAACTTGCGGACTTGTTCACTAAGCCCTTGGACAAAGAGAGGTTTAAAACTCTTAGAATGTCCATTGGCATGATTTGTGTTGATTGATGTCTTTGTGTGATTGTGAGTGGCTTGATGAGCAAAACTTTAATTGTATATCATTGTCTTTGAGAGCTACTCACTTGAGAAGTAATGATCTTTAACAAGTATCTTTTATTGTTTTTAGATCATGCACTTGAGCTTGAAAATCTTATTTTTGAAAAGTGCACTAATGCTTCTCTTGTATGTTTTAGTTTTTGAGTTTATGTGGTTGAATATGTGTAGATAATGGATGCATCTAGAAGTTTATTGTTAAGTACATGATAGATGACCTATGGTATGTATCCATTTTGCTTCGGCACTACATAGTAATCAACGAGCACCCTCATGGAAAGGGCTACACACCTTGGTTGTGAAGCCACCCAATGTAGGAAAGGGCTACGCCATTGTGATGAGTGAAAGCCACCATGAGGAGTATATGTTTTTGTTAGTAAAATCAAAGAAGTGTTGAAATGAATCATTAAAAAAAAAAAAAAAAAAAAAATTCTTTGATTCTAAGCCTAAAAGAAATGAAAAATAAAAGGCTTATTGGTGTATAGTTGAGAATTGTGAAATAGCTCGGGTTGACAAATAGAAACGGGAAAACGAGCCACATGCACACACACGCTCATATGTTGATATCTATTCATTTTAAAAGCAAAAACCGGATGAATATCGGTTTGACCTATTTTTGGAAAGGCTTTAGATGGATAGGTGTGGATAGAGTTTGCATGTTGATATCACAATTACTCCTACTATATATTTGAGAAGCATTCACACACACACACTTTGCTTATGTGCTTGATTCATTAGCAATGTGAGAATATTTTTGAGAGATTAATGAAAATCTATGATTCTCTCTTGAACTTTGACAAGTTATGAAATATTTTCTCTTATTGCTTGATTGTGTGATTGTGTGATTGTGTGATGTCCCTTGTGAACAAATCTACTTGTTGATAATATGTGGAGCATATATTAAGGGGGAGCTTTAGTTTATTCAACTTTCGCTTTCTATACGATTTGTTTGCTTAATATCTCATTCTTTATCTCTTGTGTCTCTTGTCTATTCCTTGACAAAAAGGGGGAGAAAATGTATACCTCACCATGTTGATATTGGGGAGTTTGATATTGGGGAGTTCTTGTATACTTCACACCTTGTGTGGAAATTGTTCCAATTGTGTGATTCTTATTCCTCTTTGTGCTTAATTGTGACTTTGTCTTAAGGGGGAGAATTCTTGTCTTAAGGGGGAGAAAGAATTCTTTCTTGACAATGTTAAGGATAGTTGGTTCTTGGAAATTGGGAAACTAAGGGAATGCTTTAACTTGAACATGTTTTATTCACTTGAGATAATGCATTTGTGTATGAGATAAGGGATATCTTCTTTGTTTGTTGTTTGGTTAAATAACTCACCATTCTTCTTTAGAGAAGATCTCTTGTTTTGGTTGCTATTTTCTCTCATAGGTACTTTGAAGACCGAAAGAGGAATTCTTGAAGACTTAAAGATTTTTAGTCTAGGAATTTCTTTGTAATGTGAGATTGAGAGTATGCTATCATCTTGAGTTTATTTGAGTGAAACATTGTATGGTGAGGTTGAGTGTTTTTGCCAATGGAATAGCCAAAGGGGGAGATTGTAAGGTTCACTATTTGTATTGGCTTGATTCCATTGCAAAACACTCTATGATTGTATTAGTTGTTGCTTAGGACATTATTTGAAGAAAGGAAGCTCAAAGAGTGAAGAGCAACATCTCGTGCAAAAGTCGTCTTCAAGAGGTGAAAATCGTCAAAGGTAAAACTTGACTTCCACCCTCTTGCAAGGCGTTAGCGCACACACACACAATTCATACATGTGTGTCCCTGCATCGTGGTTCAAACATTTGGTATAACACATTCACACACTTCATAGCATGCTCATGCATTGATCTTGTATTGACAAACATTGTGAAATTGCATGCTTTGTGACTATCTCTTTGATATGGCATGTTTGTGTGAATATGTGTTTATTTGTTTTCGTATTTTGTGTTTAGGACTTGAACATGTTCTTATTTAATGCCTTATCGAGTTCCGGTCGTTTCGGTTACTCACTCATAAGGTTTCGAGTCCAAACAAGTTGACTATGCTACTTTTCGTTCTCATTTGTTGTGTTGATTTCATCATCGGATTCTGAGATTATTTCTCAACCATTTTTCAAAGAGGAGTAGTCGTAGTCGTGCGTGAGGGAGTCACGGTTCGTAATCCGAAAACGGATTCGAAATCGGAGGTCGGATGCTCAAGATATGGAGCAACGAACCGAGGGAGCGCGCGAGAGGTGGGCAAACCACGTGTGGCCACTTGGCCAGCCCGTGTGGGAGGCCGTGGGCCCCACGGGCAAGGGAGCCTTCTGCTCCCGTGGGCCCCACGCGCCCCCCACGGGGTGCTGATGTGGCACCACGTGATTTGCTCGGAAATCTTCTCCTTTTCCCTCCTTTTAATCAAACCTCCTTCCCTCCATCACTTATGCAATTTTTTTGAAGAACACCTCAATCCCGCATCAGTTTTTCAACAATTTTTGCTTACTTGTTTTGATCATATCTCTCTCATACGAACTCGAAATCATTCGATTCAAAAACCAAAATTGTTGGTCTCGAAGAGAGCTACAAACCCCAAGCATTTCAGAGACAGTTGACTTCGGCATTTTTCTCAGCAGGTCAATTTCCAGTCCGTGGTCAGTACTTGATTTTCAACTTCTTCTTTTTCAATTTCATTTTTGATCAACTATTGATTCTTTCCATTTGATTGATGAAATTTGTTAAGAAGTATGTTAGATCACATGCTAGGGTTATTTGATCATTTGTTAATTGAGTTTTAGCTTTGTAATGTGTTTTGAACATATTTGTGCTAAACTTGATTTATCATGAAATTGATTCTAGAAAACATATATGTGATGTGCTTCATGTTATTTTCTATGTTTTATTTCATGATCTAAGAACTAGGTTTTTAGTGTGCTAAATTGAATATTGATACCTTTGTTCTTATTGTTTTGCATGTTTTGATTTCTAGATAACTTTTGTGATTGAGTGTTGAAATCATATTCTAGACTATCATTGAACATGTACATTTTGCTTGATTGATCATCTAGCTTAATTTGTTTGTGCTTGCATCATTTGCATCACTTTAGATCATAGCCTTGCATTAGGTTGAAGTCTCTAGCAAAGTGAGTGAAGCTTTGTGGATAGAGCAAGGGAGCCTTGATTAGAGTCGGGAGGACTCGGATAATCAAGCAAGGAAGTCTTGTCTAGGGTCGGGAGGATCCGGATAGGCAAGCAAGAAATCTTCCTAGAGACGTGAGCGTCTTGGATAGGAAGTTGCTTCCTAGAGGTGTAGGACACATCTCGGATAGGGAGTAGGCTAGGTGGTTCACTAGGCCCGAGGGTAGACTAGGAGTTGATAGCTTGAGCGGATATCATGAGTTGGTAGCTTGAGTGTGTAAGTCCTTTTCATCATAGTGAATTGCTTCGCCGGTGGTTGTGGTATCAACCCGTGGATGTTTCCTCATTGAGGTTTTACCACGTTAAAATCATTGTGTTAATTTTGCTTTACTTTCCTTTATCTTCCATATATTACATTGATTGCACTTCTTGTAAATTGATTAACTCTTGTCTTAGTTAATTCAATTCATTTGCTAAATCTATTCAAGTGTGCATTTGTCTTGTAATTTTCCGCATTATTTTTAATTGGAAGAATTTGGAGCCTATACCTATTCACCCCCCTTCTAGGTATATTTCACTACTACATTGAGGGAAATTTCAATGAAGGAGGTAGTCAAGAAGGAAATCGTCAAGTTGTTAGAAAATGGGATCATTTACCCTATTTCGGACAGCAAGTGGGTTAGCCCTATTCATGTAGTGCCTAAGCAGTCTGGGTTGACTGTGGTGAAGAATGAAGACAATGAATTAGTGCCACAAAGGGTTCAGACAGGATGGCGAGTATGCATCGATTATAGGAAACTTAATTCAGCTACTAAGAAGGATCATTTCCCTCTGCCATTCATTGATCAGATGTTGGAACGTCTGGCAGGTCACAGTCATTACTGCTTTTTGGACGGGTACTCCGGATACAATCAGATTGCTATCGCTCCAGAAGATCAGGAGAAAACCACTTTCACATGTCCTTTCGGTACATTCGCCTACCGACGGATGCCATTTGGGTTATGTAATGCTCCAGGTACATTTCAGAGGTGCATGACATCTATATTTTCAGACATGGTGGAAGGCATAATAGAGATCTTCATGGACGATTTCTCTGTAATGGGAAATTCTTTTGGTGACTGTTTGAGAAACCTATCCTCAGTGCTAGCAAGGTGTAAGCAGGCTCATTTGGTATTGAACTGGGAGAAAAGTCACTTCATGGTGAAGGAAGGAATTGTGCTAGGGCACATTATCTCAGGTAGAGGCATTGAAGTAGATAAGGCCAAAGTCGATGTCATGAAGAGTTTACAGTTTCCAAGATCATTGAGGGAAATTCGAGCATTTTTGGGACATGCAGGGTTTTACAGAAGATTCATTAAAGACTTTTCGAAGATTTCAAGGCCCCTGTGTCGACTACTTCTGAAATTTCCCTTAATGTAGTAGTGAAATATACCTAGAGGGGGGGGGGGGGGGGGGGGGGTGAATAGGTATAGGCTCCAAATTCTTCCAATTAAAAATAATGCGGAAAATTACAAGGCAAATGCACACTTGATAAGATTTAGCAAATGAATTGATTTCACTAAGACAAGAGTTAATCAATTTACAAGATGTGCAATCAATGTAATATATGGAAGATAAAGGAAAGTAAAGCAAAATTGAACACAATGATTTTAACGTGGTAAAACCTCAATGAGGAAACATCCACGGGTTGATACCATAACCACCGGCGAAGCAATCCACTATGTGAAAAAGGACTTACACACTCAAGCTATCACTCATGATATCCGCTCAAGCTATCAACTCCTAATCTACCCTCGGGCTAGTGAATCACCAAGCCTACTTCCTATCCGAGATGTGTCCTACACCTCTAGAAAGCAACTTCCTATCCAAGACGCTCACGTCTCTAGGAAGATTTCTTGCTTGCCTATCCGGATCCTCCCGACCCTAGACAAGACTTCCTTGCTTGATTATCCGAGTCCTCCCGACTCTAATCAAGGCTTCCTTGCTCTATCCACAAAGCTTCACTCACTTTGCTAGAGACTTCAACCTAATGCAAGGCTATGATCTAAAGTGATGCAAGTGATGCAAACACAAACAAATTAAGCTAGATGATCAATCAAGCAAAATGTACATGTTCAATGATAGTCTAGAATATTATTTCAACACACAATCACAAAATTATCTAGAAATCAAGACATGCAAATCAATAAGAACAAAGGTATGAATATTCAATTTATCACACTAAAAACCTAGTTCTTAGATCATGAAATAAAACATAGAAAATAACATGAAGCACATCACACATATATTTTCTAGAATCAATTTCATGATAAATCAAGTTTAGCACATATATGTTCAAAACAAATCACAAAGCTAAAACTCAATTAACAAATGATCAAACAACCCTAGCAAGTGATCTAACATACTTCTCAACAAATTTCATCAATCAAATAGTAAGAATCAAGAGATGATCAAAGATGGAATTGAAAAAGAAGAAGTTGAAATTCAAACACTGACCACGTACTGAAAATGCTTCAGCTGAGAAAAATGGTGAAGTCAGCTGCCTCTGGAAATACTTGGGGTTTGTAGCTCTCTTCGAAACCAACAATTTTGGTTTTTGAATCGATTGATTTTGAGTTCGTATGAGAGAGATATGACCAAAACAAGTAAACAAAAAATGTAGAATTCTGATGCAAAAATCTTCAAGTATTCTTCAAAATTCATCAAAGTGTGGAGGGAAGGAGGAGAGCTTAAAAGGAGGGAAAGGAGAATTTTTACGAGCAAATCAGGAGCTGCCATGTCACCACCCAGTGGGGGCGCATGGGGCCCACGAGAGCAAAGGGCTCCCTTGACCGTGGGGCCCACGGCCTCCCACACGGGCTGGCCTTGTGGCCACACGTGATCCCGACTCCTCTCGCGCGCTCCTTCGGTTCTTCAGCCCATATCTTAAGCATCCGACCTCCGATTTCAAATCCGTTTTCGGATTACGAACCATGACTCCCTCACACATGACTACGACTACTCAACTTTGAGAAATGGTTGAGAAATCATCTCGGAATCTGATGATGAAGTCAACACAACAAATGAGAACGAAAAGTAGCATAGTCAACTTGTTTGGACTCGAAACCTTATGAATGAATAACCGAAATGACCGGAACTCAATCAGGCATTAAATAAGAACATGTTCAAGTCCTAAACACAAAATATGGAAACAAATAAACACATATTCACACAAGCATGCCATATCAAAGAGATAGTCACAAAGCATGCAATTTCACAATGTTTGTCAATACAAGATCAATGCATGAGCATGCTATGAAGTCTGTGAATGTGTTATACCAAATGTTTGAACCACGATGCAGGGACACACATGTATGAATTGTGTGTGTGTGCTCTAACGCCTTGCAAGAGGATGGAAGTCAAGATTTACCTTTGACGTTTTTCACCTCTTGAAGACGACTTTTGCACTAGACGTTGCTCTTCACTCTTTAAGCTTCCTTTCTTCAAATAATGTCCTAAGCAACAACTAATACAATCATAGAGTGTTTTGCAATGGAATTAAGCCAATACAAATCATAAACCTTACAACTTCAAAAAGAGATCGAGTTTGATTTTGACGAGAAATGTATGGCAGCATTTAAAGAACTCAAGGAATTGTTAACCACGGCTCCCATAATGAGACCACCGGATTGGAGTTTGCCTTTCGAGCTTATGTGTGATGCTTCTGACTATGCTGTTGGTGCAGTACTAGGACAGAGGGTTGACAAAATTCCACATGCCATATACTACGCTTCAAGGACCCTGAATGACGCACAGTTGAACTACTCTACTACAGAAAAGGAGTTGTTAGCAGTTATTTTTGCGTTAGAAAAATTCAGATCATATCTAATTGGCACAAAGGTTATTGTGTTCACTAATCACTCAGCACTCCGATATCTCCTCCAGAAGAAGGATGCCAAGCCAAGACTCATTCGATGGATCCTTCTACTACAGGAATTCGATTTAGAGATCAAAGACAAGAAAGGGAGTGAGAATATGGTGGCAGACCACTTGAGTAGACTAATGTTAGATTCCTATGCAGAAGAAGACACTCTACCACTAAGGGACAGTTTTCCGGATGAGCAGCTTTTGAAATTAAGCGACACAGAGCCATGGTACGCTGATATAGTCAATTTCATCAGAAACAAGATTTTACCAACAGGCATGACAAGTCAAGGAAGAAAGAGATTCGTTTTCAATGCAAGATGTAAGGATTCCCGTTGTTTTTAATTGGCTTATTTCGTGATCAAACCATAAATGGGGATACTTTGTAAGGGTAGTTTAAATGTTGTTGTTAGTGCATTAGGCCCTTTGAAGACCTCATTATTGACAAGCACCAAAGGTAATATTCTAAGTGCTTTCTTGTCTTGAAGAGATAGTTGCACACACTCACAACTCATGCATATGTTTAATCTTTGTATGTTGTGTTTCTTTTAGTTGTGCATAAATGATTATTTACATCTCTTCTTGCTTGATTTTATGATTGCATCTTGTGTTGAAAACATCATAGCATTTAGGCTTTTAGGATGCATCTTGTTTGACTTTGTATCCCTTGCATAATTGCATGTGGGATGCAATTTTTGGGGCTGTGCGCTGGTCCACCAGCGCCGGTCTACCAGCGCCGCTCACCGGCGCAAATCGCCCAGTGGCGCGCCGCTGGTCGTGCGCTGGTGTGGACCAGCGCCGGCCACCAGCGCCGATCGCCCAGTATGGCGCCGCTGGACTGGCGCTGGTGGCTGCGCCTGTCGTCCAGCGCTCAAGCCAAAATTGGCTTGTGCGCAGGTCCACCAGCGCACAGAGTGATTTTCTGGCGAGTTTTCAAAACGACCTCACTTCACTTATGGCCTCTATATATATGCTAACTTGATTTTAGGTCATGAAGAAGAGTTCTTATTCATGCTTCATACTTAGGATATTTTTCAAGAGAAGAAAAATACACAAAGAACTCATTTTTAATTACTCAAACACAATTTCATGATCATCAATCATCATCTAGCATCATCATAGATCATCTAGATGTCATCTTGCATGGAATCTTCATCATACTTTGCTTGGTAAGCTTTTCACTAATATCTTACATATTTTGTGTTTATTTTATCTAGCAATCTCAATTAATTACTTGATTGCTATTTTGTATGCTTTAGATACAAAATTGAGATTAGTATGATGTATGTTTGAGAAGTTGTTTTGTGATAGCTAATTAGGTTTTGTTCATCTTGATTAGCTAAGCTTTTTGACATATCATTTAGCTCATTATATCTAGGATTGATTTAAATTGCAAATTCATTATCCTAGATAAGCATATAGAGTAACCTAGCTCTTATTGCATTTTTGGATATTTCATAATATTCACTTAGGTTGTATTATCTCTTCTTAGAGAATTAAGTCTTGTGTTGTGACCGGGATTAGGTTACTTAATTCACAAGCAATTGGACTAGGTCCACTTATACCGGGATTAGGTAGTTGTGATGCTTATTGATCGGGATTAGATCATTAAACCGGGATTAGGTTGTAATCATCTCAATTAGTGGATTCGAGGTTCGTGTGTGGCGCACATAACAGCCCGTGGTTTTTCCCGTGAGGGTTTCCACGTAAAAATCAAGTGTTGATTTATATTTCCGCACCATATTACACTTGCTTGTTTATATTATCTTGAGGGTATATTCGTAATTTTGACTAACACGAAAAAATTGGGTAAAAAGCGTAAAATCTATTCACCCCCCCTCTAGATAGCTTTATACACACCGTGGTATATTTAGTTTCAATTGGTATCAGAGCCTGGTTCCTAGACATACATAGGTGATCCTTGCTCATTTTGGTGTGTTTTGCATCTTGTGTGATTTTTTGATTTGTTCATACATTTTGCATTCATCTCATTTGCATTCTTCCAAACACTATGAGTGGTTTCGGGATGGGCAAAGAGGGAGCGTCGAGTGTGAGGCCACCGTTGCTCACCGGCGATAATTACTCCTCATGGAAGGGGAAGATGGAAGCATACATATGCCAAATCCATGATAGGGCGTGGATGGCGGTTGAAGATGGATATGCTCCACCTATGATGACTCCTACGGATGGAGGAGAAGAAGTTCTCAAGCCTAAGGCACAGTGGAGTCCTGAAGAATTTATTGACTCCATGTGGAACAACAAGGCTATTCATGCCATCCGATGTGCAGTGAGTGAAAATCAGTACAAACTGATTCAAATTACTAGGATTGCTAAAGAGGCATGGGACATCCTAGAAGTTGCACATGAAGGCACCGAGGTAGTCAAGGACTCAAAGCTTCAAGTCCTTCAAACTCGGTTTGAGACCATTAGGATGGAAGAGCACGAGCATTTCAATGACTTCCAAGTGAGACTAATGGACATTGTGAACCAAAGTCACCAACTTGGTGATCCTTACTCGGATAGAAGGATCAAGCAAAAGATTATGCGATCACTTCCTGAGAGGTTCGAACCTAAAGTGACGGCTTTAGAAGAAAATGACACCTACAAGGAAATGAAGCCGAGTGAAGTCATTGGAAGACTTCTAGCCTATGAATCAAGAAAGGCTACCACATCTCCTCCTAAGAAGAAAAAGGATATTGCCTTGAAGACATCCAAGATGGAAGAGGAGGAGGATGACTCATATGAAGACATGGCACTCATTGCCAAAGGTTTCAAGAAGTTCTTGAATCTACAAAAGAGTGGTTATGGCTCAAAGGGGAATGACATCAAGAAGAAGAAGAACACAATCAAGAATGTCAAGCCATATCATGAGATGTCTTCAAGAGAGAAGATTCAATGCTACGAATGTGGAGGATTCGGGCATATCTCCAAGGATTGTGCTAACTTGGAAGATGAAAGAGAGGAGGTCGCCACTTCAAGTGAAAGTGATGAAGAGGTTGTGGCAAAATTCTTGGCATTAGGTTGCTCTCACAAGCAGGACAACAAAGTGAAAGTTTGTGAAGGAAGTCCCTCAAGCTTGAATGATTGTGAGAACAACTATTTTGCCTTTCCAATCTCCTACAATGAAGAAGAGAATGAGAGTCAAGAAGAAAGTGACTCTAGTGAAGATGACTCTTCATCTAACTCCACAAATGGATATGTGAAGAAAAAGGTTCTAGATGAATACCGCACTGAGTTTAAAAGCTTAGCAATGAAGACCAAGGAAAAGATACAAAGATTGAGATAAGAGAATCTAGACCTTTTGGCTCATGTTGACCACTTAAGTGAACAAGTGGATAGATCTAAGAATATTGAAGATAAGCTAAGAAAGGAGTTAGACTTATCTAAGAGGAATGAAGAGGATCTAAAAAGAGAGCTTGAAGAGGCCAAAGGGCCAAGGACTAGGATAGTTTCTAGCACCGAAAAACTTGACCACATGTTAGGTGTTGGAAAAAGTCCTTGTGACAAGAGAGGTCTTGGGTTTGAAGATGGTAAGGAGTCCTCCACTCCTAACAAGACCGTGTTTGTCAAGAGCTTGAGCTACAAAGAAGCTTCACCGGTGCAAATTCCTAGGAAGAAGATTGATCTAGGACAATGCTCTCATAGTGCACAAGTGAAGGTAGTTCCAAGAAGACAACCTCAAGCTCAACCTACAAGAGTTCCTCATGCTAACTTCCCTCAAATTCAACTCCATCAAGGGAAGAGACCAATCATGCAAACTCAACCAAGGAAGCAACCAAGTCTTGGTCAACAACAAAGAAGGAGAGATCCTATCCAACAACCAAGACAATCACAAAGACATGGGAAGGCTCCTATGCATGCACATGGACATGGTATGATTCCTAACTTTGTCCCTACATGTCATTTTTGTGGTGTTAATGGTCATATTAGACCAAAATGCTTTCGTTACATTAAGATGTGTAGAGTTAAAAGCATGATTGAGAAGAAGAAAGCTAGAGCTAGTATGCATGCTCATAGGAAGGAAGAAATTCATTTACATAATCCTATGACATCTAGATCTCTAGAACCATTGACCACTAGGAAGAAAAATGTTATATCTATGTGGATAAGGAAAAATGAACCCGCTTGCTACGAGACTAACAAGTCTCAAATAGGTTCATCCAAGTCAAATGGACTTGGGAGGTCTATAGGACCTCATGACCTTCAATAATGAAGGTTGGTGATGACCCCATATGGGGAACTCAAGCAAAGAGAGCTATTTTGCATTCTTGTCACTTGCAAAAAATTTGAAATATCTTATGCTTCTTCTTTTGATTGCTTGAGTAAGCTTGGTTGTACATTTGTATATATGCTTTCAAATTCTATAAGTGTGAACCTTGCTTGATTACAATCCATGTCATATTTATGTTCAAACATGCATTTTTGGACTAGGAGATTTACATAGGAAGTATGATGTGAATGACCTATAGTTATCTCCATGACATGATGATTCTTATATAACATGCTTATGCTAAATGAAAAAGCATGAAATTCATACAACATGCTCACATGAAAAGCATGAATTGATGATTGCATATTCTTAAAAATGCAAAACTTGTGTGAAAGCTAATGAGACTCAAAATGAATAAAGGATCTTGAATCCGTTCAAAGGAATTTACATTCCAAATGTCTCTCTTTCTTTATTAGTTAAACATGGTTACTATCATACGGATATCTTATCCGGAAAAACCAAATAGGGTGCAAAGTCGCTCATGCCATGTTTCGCTTATAAAGTTGGATATAGTTACTCTTAAATTAAAATCAATAATCTCTATATCCTTGCTTTTCCTATGACATTGGTGAAATTGGTTTGAATTCGAATTAGAAACCTTTGTCATTTGCTTTGCCAAATACCATTGTACTTTGGACTTGAATGCTATATGTCTTGTATGCAAAGCATGTTGGATTCACACATTTTCTCAAATAAATCTCCTTGTTTCTCTCAAATTAATTGAAGTGCATAACGTGACTTATATGTATATGCATATCTTGCATGCTTCTATCTCTCGTTGCTATGAGTGACCCGGTTGGGGACTACTCCTTTGCCTATATCATGACAAAAAGGGGGAGTAGGAAATGGTAAGGGGAGTTGCAAAATAGAGAAGCTATTGTGCACTTTGGGGAGATAAAACATTGAGGGGGAGTAACCCTTTGAGGGGGAGCATTGCATTTATTATACATTGCATACATTTGCTAATGTTGTTCCTAAATTCTAAAAATGCAAATGCTTGGTATTATTCTCACATGATTAATCTCACACTTTACTTGAATTAGAATGTTAGAAACTCTTTTCAGGGATTGATAATTCTACAAGAGGATTGAAGACTTCAATTTGCATTCTCTTATCTCTTTGTAATGTAGAATATCTTTATAATCCCGTAGTTTCTATTTTGTTGTGAGGATTTATTGTGAGTGATGGTTTTGTCACGAAATAGCCAAAGGGGGAGATTGTAAGGATTCCCGTTGTTTTTAATTGGCTTATTTCGTGATCAAACCATAAATGGGGATACTTTGTAAGGGTAGTTTAAATGTTGTTGTTAGTGCATTAGGCCCTTTGAAGACCTCATTATTGACAAGCACCAAAGGTAATATTCTAAGTGCTTTCTTGTCTTGAAGAGATAGTTGCACACACTCACAACTCATGCATATGTTTAATCTTTGTATGTTGTGTTTCTTTTAGTTGTGCATAAATGATTATTTACATCTCTTCTTGCTTGATTTTATGATTGCATCTTGTGTTGAAAACATCATAGCATTTAGGCTTTTAGGATGCATCTTGTTTGACTTTGTATCCCTTGCATAATTGCATGTGGGATGCAATTTTTGGGGCTGTGCGCTGGTCCACCAGCGCCGGTCGACCAGCGCCGCTCACCGGCGCAAATCGCCCAGTGGCGCGCCGCTGGTCGTGCGCTGGTGTGGACCAGCGCCGGCCACCAGCGCCGATCGCCCAGTATGGCGCCGCTGGACTGGCGCTGGTGGCTGCGCCTGTCGTCCAGCGCTCAAGCCAAAATTGGCTTGTGCGCTGGTCCTGCGCTGGTCCACCAGCGCTGGTCCACCAGCGCACAGAGTGATTTTCTGGCGAGTTTTCAAAACGACCTCACTTCACTTATGGCCTCTATATATATGCTAACTTGATTTTAGGTCATGAAGAAGAGTTCTTATTCATGCTTCATACTTAGGATATTTTTCAAGAGAAGAAAAATACACAAAGAACTCATTTTTAATTACTCAAACACAATTTCATGATCATCAATCATCATCTAGCATCATCATAGATCATCTAGATGTCATCTTGCATGGAATCTTCATCATACTTTGCTTGGTAAGCTTTTCACTAATATCTTACATATTTTGTGTTTATTTTATCTAGCAATCTCAATTAATTACTTGATTGCTATTTTGTATGCTTTAGATACAAAATTGAGATTAGTATGATGTATGTTTGAGAAGTTGTTTTGTGATAGCTAATTAGGTTTTGTTCATCTTGATTAGCTAAGCTTTTTGACATGTCATTTAGCTCATTATATCTAGGATTGATTTAAATTGCAAATTCATTATCCTAGATAAGCATATAGAGTAACCTAGCTCTTATTGCATTTTTGGATATTTCATAATATTCACTTAGGTTGTATTATCTCTTCTTAGAGAATTAAGTCTTGTGTTGTGACCGGGATTAGGTTACTTAATTCACAAGCAATTGGACTAGGTCCACTTATACCGGGATTAGGTAGTTGTGATGCTTATTGATCGGGATTAGATCATTAAACCGGGATTAGGTTGTAATCATCTCAATTAGTGGATTCGAGGTTCGTGTGTGGCGCACATAACAGCCCGTGGTTTTTCCCGTGAGGGTTTCCACGTAAAAATCAAGTGTTGATTTATATTTCCGCACCATATTACACTTGCTTGTTTATATTATCTTGAGGGTATATTCGTAATTTTGACTAACACGAAAAAATTGGGTAAAAAGCGTAAAATCTATTCACCCCCCCTCTAGATAGCTTTATACACACCGTGGTATATTTAGTTTCACAAGACAGTACTTTTGGAACACCTATACTTGTTCAAACACGGGGTAGACCAAATCATAAGAAGATGTATACTAGAGGATGAACAGTTAGACATCCTGAAGTTCTGCGATGAACTTCAATGCGGAGGCCACTACAGTTCTAGAAAGACAGCGATGAAGGTTCTTCACTCGGGATTCTATTGGACAACATTGTTCAAAAATGCTTACCACTTCTGCTTACGATGTGACCGATGTCAGAGAACAGGGAACATTGGTAAGAGGAATGAGATGCCGCAGTCAGGCCAAATGGTAGTAGAGATTTTTGATGTCTGGGGAATCGATTTCATGGGACCATTCCCACCATCGGACGGATACAGCTACATCCTGGTAGCCGTGGACTACGTTTCTAAATGGATTGAAGCCATAGCCACGAAGACCAATGACAGTAAAGTAGTTGTGAAATTTGTCAGGGGCATGATTTTCTCCAGGTTTGGGACTCCACGGGCCATCATAAGTGATGGGGGAAGTCATTTTTGTAACAAGATATTTGCCACACTGCTGAAGAAATATAGTGTGAATCACAAGGTCGCAACCCCTTATCACCCTCAGACCTCCGGTCAAGTAGAAGTCAGTAACAGACACATTAAGCAAATCCTTGAAAAGACTGTGAACACAAGCAGGAAAGATTGGTCGTTCAAGTTGAATGACGCTTTATGGGCCTACAGAACTGCTTTCAAAACCCCAATAGGGATGACACCCTACCGTTTGATCTTTGGGAAGGCTTGCCATTTGCCAGTGGAATTAAAGCACAATGCCTACTGGGCACTCCAGAAGCTGAACTTTGATATGGATGCAGCAGGGGAAGAACGAAAACTTCAACTGAATGAACTCCAAGAACTCCGGGATGAAGCATTGTTAGGATTATGCTCAATAGCAAGAGTGTAATGTTGTAATTAACAATCTTTTTCATATTAATAAAGTGATTTCTGGTTTAACAAATCGTATAGCATTTATAGTTTATATTATAATTGTCAAAGTAAATAATCATAAGGTCTAAAGACTATGGGAAAAGAAGAATTGTTCGTACATCTGGATATGTATGTGGTAGACACAATTCTTTAGTTAGTCTTGAATAATGTTCACAACTTAAGTTAAAGGTTGGGCACCTTTATCTTGTTAAAGTTGTAGAATTCTTTTGCTAGCATTTGAGTGGGATCAAATGAGATATGATGAGTCTAAAATCATCGGAGTGTCTTCGAGCAAAAGGATCTAGTGCACTGGGTGCATTGAACTGGATCACAATGAAAAGCTTTATCTAGAACCGTCAGTAGATAATAGTCTTTTCATTATCAGGACAATCGGAGAGTCTATCTTAATCCTGAGATAAATGATGGACTTATGGTTGCAAGTGATATCATTTGAGTTATCAATGAGTACGATTATATTGCATAGTCTATCCTCGATAGTTTGGTGATATTCATTTGTTAATCGATAGAGGACTTCATTTATAGATATGGACATCGTGGCTCCATTTAATAAAATGAGAGTATAATATTATCATATGGATGTTTTGAGGTAATTGGATATTAAATCTCAACGTTGAGTTTTCGATAGTGTCTATTGAAAACATGGCTTCTGGACAAGTCAAAATATCCAAGTTCAAAACGTGGTCATATGAGTAAATATGGTAACTTGGAGAGTTATAGGCGGTCTATGAACTCTTGGCGATTACTGATATTAATCACGAGGATACACTATCTCCAATATGATTGTCTAAGGTATGAATGAGGAGCATCTTCCTTTTCTATCTTTATTTAAGAGTTCAGTTTTAGCTCTTTAGTGGAATGAGTTAAAATTAATGGATCGGACCTAAGTGAATCATTTGTTGATTGTGATTAGGTTATGTTTATTGAAGCTTAAATTTAGATGGCCCGCCAAGATCCCCAATCCACACGGACTTGAATGGATCACTTGATATATTCTACCGGACCAATTTAAGGGTCCATCTAGAATTGCATTTAATATATTAAGAATATAATTTGCACATTATTTAAGTAATGGGCTGCTCAATTATATTAATATATTAATGAAAGACATGTGGGCTTGTTTCTTTTAGTAAGAATAGGTCTGGTTCACATGTGGGCTTTTTATTTAAAGTCCAATGGATTAAATGAAATAGGAAAATAATATTAGGCCCAATCTTATATAAGTGGGGCGGCAAGGTTAATGTTTTAACCTAAAAATATTATTTTGTTTCATTTGTTTTAATTAAATAAGAATTAATTAATTTATTGATTAATTGTTTAATTAAAGAAACAAATCTTTCCTAAAAGTAAAAGACTTGTTTGATAAGGAAATAAATAAATTAGTTTTATTTATTTAATCAAATAAGGAGTCTTTTTATTTAGTCAAAATAAAAGAATAAAAATCAAGGTGTTGGATTAGGGTTTGAAGTCTTAAAACACATGTGTTTTTTGGGTGCAATACAACTCCTCTTTTGTAGAGGAAAATTGCGGCAACCCTAGGCAAAAGCACATGAAGAATTCGGCCACCCTATAAGGAAAGAAGGAAGAAAATTTGGCCACCTATATAAGCATACTTATAGAATTCGGCCACCACAAGAAATTGTGTTTGAGTTTTTATTTCTTTCTTCTTCTTCTTAATTCATAGAGAGTTTTTATTCTAAAAGACAAAAAGGAGTGTTTTGATTATTCTTTGATAGTATACTATTGCTTAATCATCAATAAGCTTGTGTATACGATATCGATCTAGGTTCACGCGAGTTTTGATCATTAGATTGAGAACTCAAAAGTGACCGGAATAATCTTAGACATTCTTTTGATTGTTTTGTGACTAACAAAGAAAAGAAAGTTTTTGTTTGGTCCATTCACAGGTTTGCAATTCAAAGAAAAGGGAGACCACGCTCCTAGGTGATCCACGTTCGTGCTCGGATTGAAGGTCTTACGGATTACCATCGACGTAAGTCAATCGGATCACGCGACAAAAGGTAATTTACTTTTGTTAATGTATATGCATGTTTATTGATTAAAAGGGTTTAAGGTTCATAAAGGAAAAATTTTTAAAAGTCACTAAATCTAATTTTAGTATCGCTTCCACTGCGTTTACCACTTTTGTTATTATTTTTCCCTACAAGCATATGAGAATGCAAAAATATACAGAGAGAAGACCAAGAGAATGCATGACAAGAAATTAATCTTCAAGGATCTGTGCCCGGGGATGTTAGTCCTCTTATTCAACACTAGGTTGAAGCTGTTTCCAGGAAAGCTCAGATCGAGATGGTATGGGCCGTATAGGATACTCCAAATATTCCCATATGGAGCCGTCGAGCTACTGAATGAGAAAAATGGGGATACATTCAAGGTGAATGGGCATCGAGTGAAGCCATATCTGCAAGGAGTGGATGAAGTCAGGATATTGGAACAGGTAGCACTTACAGAATCGTAGAGCTCTCATGCGTCTTGCCTTGACAGAAAATCTCGCGCTAGGTGGGAGGCACCCCACCCAGGTACAATTTTCTTATCTAGTGTTATTTACGTATTTTAATGTATATATATATATGGTAGTTTGTTTAGTGTTGATTTTATTGTTGCTATATCTAAACTCTAACTAACCTTGTTCGCAATTACATTGAGGACAATGTTTGGTTTAGGTTTGGGGGTCTTGTGGCACAAATTTTTGGCCACAATTTTTGTGTTTTTGTAATTTTTTGTAGTATTTTGATAATGTATGCTTATATTTTGTAGTGTTAGGTAGACATGTAAGAAAATTTTTCAAATCTCTGTAACAATTTTGAAATTGGTTTGTGAGTTGTTACTTATATATGCCAATGGAATATTCCATACTTGCTTTGGAAGCTAAATTTTGACTAATATGCATGCCATCTAAGAAGTTGCACCACTATAAATATGCTTGTACAGTGCCAATTTTCGGATGTTTAGGTGAAGGAACCTTAGACTGTTTGATCCTAGGGGAATTGTGGAGACTACCCATGTGAGGAATCGAGCCTGTGCTGATTAATTGAGAGGGTATAATCCATTCTTCTTGTAAAAAGCACTATTCAAATTTAGGATGCATTGAGATCTCATTCATATGCACTAGTATTGATTGCCATTGAACAAGAAATATTGTGGACTGCTTGTGAAATTTGTATTCCTTTGTTAGAAGGTCTGATAGAGATGATCCTAGGCATGTGTGTTTAACTTCATTATTCAAACACTGTCCTTATGTATGTGTACTCCAATTGCCAAATTGAGGCCAAACACAACCATTCATTTCATACACATCAACCACATGAAATCTTTAGATGTTGATAATAGTTGCATAAGTAAAAATGCAAGTGGATAGCTCAAATCTGTAAATAGAGTGTACTCAGGCGATGATAGAAATAACTGTGCAATAGGACGGGCTACTTTGTAAAGATGTAAAAATAAACACTTAAAGCCATGATAAAAAATCGATTGAATACTTGTAGTGAGTACCAATTAGCACATCATCAAATTGTTAATCTTAGCCTTGACGCTTGTGGACATTGAAAAATGAGCTAGTAAAGTGATTGAAAGGTTGATCAACATCTTTAGGATTCCATCAAATTCATTCCACTCACCATAAATTACCCATGGCCCCAATACAACCAAGCAAAGCCCTAGTGGATCTGTGAGAAGTCTAAGTTGGGAATACAAGTCGAACATTTTCTCTCCACGTTCATGGTTATTCATTCACTCATGAGACTTGACATTAAGGAGGTGCGTTATTTCTATATTCACATGCGTTATGTTAAAATTCTATTTACATACATTCAATTCGCATGTGATTGAGAGAGATAACCTAGGATTCTGAGAGAAGAAAGAGATGGATCTGTGAGAAATAGAAGTCGAGGCAAATTTACCTGAGGCAGATAATTTACTGATTCTTGGACCAAGAACATCCAAATTATTGGCATACAAGTATTATGTGTTGTTATAACTAAAGTGGAATCTTATTAGTCCTGATTAAGAATGCTTAGCTTGTATGATTTTCTGTTGTAATATACAAGGTAACTCCTCAGTTGTAGATTACAGAGTTACGTTTGTGGGTATCGTATCTGGTAAACCCTCAGGAGACTACACTCCTCCTACTAGGGGCACCTAGAGGTTTAAAAGGCTTGTGGTACATGCTAAGTACCATCGTGTTTCCTACGAAAATGGATTAGTTAATTGTTATTAATAAGTATTAGTATTGTTCTTTCTTTCGTTGTTTTGCTCGAGGATGAGCAAAAGATAGGTTTGGGGGTCTGATCGTGCTATGAATGTTCACATGCCCCTAATTCCTACCTTTTGTGTTCGTATTCGAGCACTTTTTGTGTACATAACGTGTGTTTTTGTTAAGTTTAGGTAAATAGACCAGTCAGGAAGGTGTTTGCATCAAAATAGTTAAAAGAGGAGCAAAACCATGAGAAGGAGGCAAGGCGGGCTCTGAAGGCGGGCACATGCCAGCCTTCCCGAAGGTTTGAAGTCGCCTGAAATGAAGATTCCCGAAGGTTTGCATCAAAATTGATGCAGTAAAATCTGTGTTCAATTTACTAAGAAAGTTCGTTCACTGGGATTGGTGATTTTATCGGTCAAAACCAATTAATCTAGCAAAAGGTTACTCTAAATGCGAAAACTAAATTGCATAATGCTTTTCTTTGGAAGATTGTTTAACTCTAAAATTAACCTAAATTATGACTACTTGAACTAAAAACTAAAATCAATTAAAATCAAATCAAAGAATGAATATATGGAGAGAAATACTAGGGAATCGATGCACCTTTCTTAGACACTCAATGTTCTCAATTAGTCTCAATAAACACTTCAATAAAGTTTAGGGCTTATTTCGATAAACAATTAAGAACGAATCTCCTTCCCACCACTCGCACAAAGGCCATGTGTCAAGTGATAGTAACGAAATTCTTTGGAACAAAACTCTAAGCCAAATCAATGCAACAAGGCCATGCAAACATTAACTTTCAAATCTATTAAGCTTATGATTGTGATTTAGATGGAAAAGGCCATTCACATCTAAACCCTAATCTCATGGATAAACTAAATCACAAACTCATATCAATTGAGGCCACAAAATAATATGAATCAGTAATGTAGAACAATTAATTCAACAGACAAGACTAAAACCCAATTGATTAACAAAAAGATAGACTAATTGATTACATAAGTTGTCCAAAATTGGTTACATCAATCCCCTAATAAAGGTTTAGTTACACATCAATGGAGAGAACAAAAACATAGAAGAGATGAAGATAAAACCCATTATGGTGAGATGCTTCTGTATTGAAATCCCCGTCGTCTTCTTGTTTCCAGTAATCTTCTAATGATGGAATGAATGAAAGAATGAAAGAATGGTGGTTCTGAATCTCGATCTGATCGTGCTCTCTTTTCTGTCTCTTCATCGGCCCCTTAAATATCTTCTTTTATTAGGGCTTCTGCCTTGTCCTGAGGAAACGAGGAAAGTGGATTACCGCTGCCCGTACCGTTGATGGTGCACTTGCCTGGGCAGCGGTAATTCAAACGGTGACATTCTGATATGGCTCGCTGGGTGGGCCGCTTGGGAGGCACTTGCCTCCTGAGCGGCATGGGCCGTGGAAATTGAGGTTCCTCGACTGCCTAGTGTACCGCCGACGGTGCACTTGCATGATGAGCGGCCTGGCCCGCGGTAAATGGGGATTTTGGCCTTTCCTTCATCGTTTGACTCCATCATTTCCAAAATAAGATTTGATCAACACTTCTATGGAAAGAGACCTGCAAAGACTTAACAAACACATCAACCCACCAAAAGGACCCAAGAAACAAGCATAAACATAAGCAAAAAGGGCAAAATATAAGCATAGAATTAGACTGATCAATAGACCAGTCAGGAAGGTGTTTGCATCAAAATAGTTAAAAGAGGAGCAAAACCATGAGAAGGAGGCAAGGCGGGCTCTGAAGGCGGGCACATGCCAGCCTTCCCGAAGGTTTGAAGTCGCCTGAAATGAAGGCGGGTTCATAAGGCGGGAATGTGCCAGCCTTCCAGAAGATCCGAAGTCGCCTGAAATCAAGGCTAGTTTCGCGGTGAGCTCATACGGTGGGAAAGAGGCCGCCCATAGCTTTTCTAGAAGCGCGGCGACTTCGTGACGGCGGGAAAGAAGACTCCGAGAAGCTCGCCAAAGGCAAGGCGGGTTCGCACGGCGGGTTCGTGAGGCGGGAATAAACCCGCCCCAGGCACGTCCAAGGGCCAATTTTAGCACTTCTTGCCTCATTTGAAGAAGACATATATATACTTCTCTCTCATACTGAACAAGGGTGACAAAAAAATAGCTTAGAATAGTTCTTAGTAGTTTTTAGACAATTAATCATAGAATAGCTTAGAGATTCAAGTAGTTCATCACTTGTAATCTTTGTATTAAAAGATACTAATCTTAGTAAGTATCTTGCTCATCAATCTCTTGAAGGTTATTGTGATTATTTGGTTTGTATTGCTGTGGAGGAAGGAGAGATCGGTCTTGATTCTTCGAGGGTAGTATTTCTTCCTTTTGTTCATTAATATGCTATACTTGATGATCATGTGTAACTAAACACTTTGTTGGGGAATTTATGAATGTATTGATGTAATCACTTATTACCACTTTTTCTTATATGAATCACTTGTGTTTGTATGCTTGAATTGATGAAGCCATGTTATATATCTCATAATTTTAGAAGCATGGATTGGTTAGCTTAGAGTAAATGAAATACTAAATTCTTGATGTTGAATTGAGTATTGTCATTTAATACTCTTTGATAGAGTGTGTATGTTCATATAAGATTCTAAGAATTCACTCTATAGGTTAATTCCACAACTTAAATTCATTAATGATTAATCTAAACTTAGGGAATTCATTAAGTGAATGGATGATTGTGCCGAGGGCATAAGTGGAACAACATTAGTGATTTGATCTTTGTTGCATGAAGGTGGTTATTTGTGGTGCATCATTATTGATTTCATACATTCCCTAGCATCTTAGCTTATCAATTATAATCTTTTATCATCACAATAGTTTAATTCCTTAAAACGATCACTAATTCTAGCATTTACCAGTTACTAGATTTCCCTGTGGCCCGATACCCTTACTTTGTACACTATACTAGCATAACGACTTGTACGATTTGCAATAGGGTCATCAGACTCGCACGCCCCTTTAATACAACCGAGGTAGAATAGGTTAAATTATAGTGACATTTGTAGAACCGGTTTGGGCGTGTCATCCTCCTTCCTCCATAACAAGAGTCTCGAAGAAACTCTTGTTTCCCGTCATGTGCCTAGAGCACCCACTATCTAAATACCAAAAATTAGAAGAATTTGCCTTCAAGGCTATTTGAGCAACATGGCAAACATTTTCATTCTTTCTAATCCACCTAGAAACAATCTTAGCTTTCTTAGTGGTCTTTGGTACATGGGTTCTAGATGTTCTAGGATCATGCATAATAATATTATCATTCCTAGGAACATGCATCATGGCTCTTTTCTTTTTCTTCTCTATAATGTTTCTAGTTTTGCACATTTTAATATATCGAAAGCAATGTGGTCTAATATGACCATCAAATCTACAAAAATGACATATAGGAGTAAAATAAGGAATCATACCTTGTCCTTGTCTTTATGGATGAATGGGTTCAAAGCATCTTCGTTGTTGAACCGGTCTTGATTGCTTCCTAGCTTGACATTGCATGATAGGTCTCTTTCCTTTATGAGCCAAGTGTGGAGGAATGTTGGCTTGAGAGACCCTAGGGGGTTGAGCTTGAGGTTGCCTTCTTGGCCCCATCTTCACTTGTGCATTTGAACATTGTCCTATTTCTAACTTCTTCCTAGGAATTTGCACAAATGAAGTTTCTTCGTTCCTCAAACTCTTGACAAACACGGTCTTGTTAGAGGTTGAGATCTTCTTTCCATCTTCATACCCAAGACCCCTCTTGTCATATGGACTCTTTCCAACACCAGGCATATGGTCAAGCTTCTGCTAGGATTATGCTCAATAGCAAGAGTGTAATGTTGTAATTAACAATCTTTTTCATATTAATAAAGTGATTTCTGGTTTAACAAATCATATAGCATTTATAGTTTAATATTATAATTGTCAAAGTAAATAATCATAAGGTCTAAAGACTATGGGAAAAGAAGAATTGTTCGTACATCCGGATATGTATGTGGTAGACACAATTCTTTAGTTAGTCTTGAATAATGTTCACAACTTAAGTTAAAGGTTGAGCACCTTTATCTTGTTAAAGTTGTAGAATTTTTTTGCTAGCATTTGAGTGGGATCAAATGAGATATGATGAGTCTAAAATCATCGGAGTGTCTTCGAGCAAAAGGATCTAGTGCACTGGGTGCATTGAGCTGGGTCACAATGAAAAGCTTTATCTAGAACCGTCAGTAGATAATAGTCTTTTCATTATCAGGACAATCGGAGAGTCTATCTTAATCCTGAGATAAATGATGGACTTATGGTTGCAAGTGATATCATTTGAGTTATCAATGAGTACGATTATATCGCATAGTCTATCCTCGATAGTTTGGTGATATTCATTTGTTAATCGATAGAGGACTTCATTTATAGATATGGACATCGTGGCTCCATTTAATTAAATGAGAGTATAATATCATCATATGGATGTTTTGAGGTAATTGGATATTAAATCTCAACGTTGAGTTTTCGATAGTGTCTATTGAAAACATGGCTTCTGGACAAGTCAAAATATCCAAGTTCAAAACGTGGTCATATGAGTAAATATGGTAACTTGGAGAGTTATAGGCGGTCTATGGACTCTTGGCGATTACTGATATTAATCACGATGATACACTATCTCCAATATGATTGTCTAGGGTATGAATGAGGAGCATCTTCCTTTTCTATCTTTATTTAAGAGTTCAGTTTTAGCTCTTTAGTGGAATGAGTTAAAATTAATGGATCGGACCTAAGTGAATCATTTGTTGATTGTGATTAGGTTATGTCTATTGAAGCTTAAATTTAGATGGCTCGCCAAGATCCCCAATCCACACGGACTTGCATGGATCACTTGATATATCCTACCGGACCAATTTAAGGGTCCATCTAGAATTGCATTTAATATATTAAGAATATAATATGCACATTATTTATGTAATGGGCTACTCAATTATATTAATATATTAATGAAAGACATGTGGGCTTGTTTCTTTTAGTAAGAATGGGTCTGGTTCACATGTGGGCTTTTTATTTAAAGTCCAATGGATTAAATGAAATAAGAAAATAATATTAGGCCCAATTTTATACAAGTGGGGCGGCAAGGTTAATGTTTTTAACCTAATATATTATTTTGTTTCATTTGTTTTAATTAAATAAGAATTAATTAATTTATTGATTAATTGTTTAATTAAAGAAACAAATCTTTCCTAAAAGTAAAAGACTTGTTTGATAAGGAAATAAATAAATTAATTTTATTTATTTAATCAAATAAGGAGCCTTTTTATTTAGTCAAAATAAAAGAATAAAAATCAATGAGTTGGATTAGGGTTTGAAGTCTATAAAGTTGAAAAGAATTAGGGTTGAATTTCGGTCACCCTATATAAGTGACATGATGAAATTCGGCCAACCCTAATCTAAAACTACATAGAATTCGGCAACCCTAAAAGAAAAAGAAAAAAAATTCGGCCAACCTATATAAGTGCTCTTATTGGGTTCGGCCACTACATAGACATGTGTGCTTGAGATTTTATTTTTCTTCTTCTTCTTCATTCATAGAGAGTTTTTATTCTACTAAGACAAAAAGGAGTGTTAGATTATTCTTTGATAGTATACTATTGCTTAATCATCAATAAGCTTGTGTATACGATATCGATCTAGGTTCACGCGAGTTTCGATCATTAGATTGAGAACTCAAAAGTGACCGGAATAATCTTAGACATTCTTTTGATTGTTTTGTGACTAACAAAGAAAAGAAAAGTTTTGTTTTGTCCATTCACAGGTTTGCAATTCAAAGAAAAGGGAGACCACGCTCCTAGGTGATCCACGTTCGTGCTCGGATTGAAGGTCTTGCGGATTACCATCGACGTAAGTCAATCGGATCACGCGACAAAAGGTAATCTACTTTTTGTTAATGTATATGCATGTTTATTGATTAAAAGGGTTTAAGGTTCATAAAGGAAAATTTTTTAAAAGATCACTAAATCTAATTTTAGTATCGCTTCCGCTGCGTGTACTACTTTTGTTATTTTTCCCTACAATTGGTATCAGAGCCTAGGTTGAACCCTTTTAATTAATTAACGTATATATACGTGGATCTATTTCTTTTTATTGTGATTATGCATGTTTAGAAAGAGATGGCACTCTAGGTATTCAAATATATAATTACATGTGATGTATGGATTTATATATGTTTTATGTGGATTGTTATTGCTCGATTTTGGCCCTAGATTTTCAATGTAATTTTTGTTTCGGAGTTGTAACAAGAAGGGTGGTCTATTATCGCCATAATTCCTTTTTGGTAGTTGCTAGGTTTTTATTTTTTTAATATAAGTGCAGTATTTTTTTTATCACTGCTGCAGTTTTTTTTATTTTTATTATGTGCAGTTTTTTATGTCTAAAAAGTACTGCAGTGATTAAAAAAAAATAAAAAATACTGCAGTATTTTATTTGTTTAAATACTACCATAATATATTTAGGTCTTGAAGATTCGAAGACACGAAGCAAAACGAAGCAACCGGAACTGAGAACGAGCACCGTGCGCACCCTAGGAGTTGATTGGGCTGCGCATGGCAAGCCCATTACAAGGTGGGCTGCGCACGGCAGCCTTGAAGGCCTTATGGGCTGCGCATGGCAGCCCCTTTGTGGGGTTGTGGGTTGTGCACGCCCATGGGGTTTGGGCCGAAGGATGAGCGTATGGTTGATGGGCCACCTGAAGATCTTGTATTCCTGACAATTGTAATTTACTTGTTTTTCTAGGATGGGCCAAAATTGTTGCTATTTAATTTATGCTTAAACATTACAATATTTGTTATTGTATGATAACATGACATATAGAATAGGAGTGCCACGCATATATCTCTTTTGGTATGAACATGCATTGAATGATTTAGGTATCTAAATTGGCATCTAGATAACTCGGTAAATCATTCTATGGGATTTAATCACACGCCTTAAATAATTGAGTGGGAGAAGGTGTTTTTGTAACACCTATGGCCTCCAAGGTTAGTTGAGCTTTATTATTTATTGGTAATCCCCCCAAGGGGTGTCCATGAATGGAATTTAGCAACATACTTCCTTACAAGGATAGACTAGACAATGGACTCAAAAGAGATCTACTCCCCAAGGAGGGATTTTCGTGAGAGAAAATTGAGGGTCGATATCTTGGTAACACACTCAATGTAATTTTATTGATATCCTCCCAAGAGTTCTTGTCAGTAAAATTGCAAGGCTAAAATTGAAAACGCTGGTTGTTATGTTAACAATTAGGTGGGACCTAGTCTAACTAGTAAATGGTGCGAACTCCCAAAGGAGGCGTAACATTTATGGGTGTTAGATCACCGTTGAATTTTATGATTGAGTTATTTATTTAATTCAAGATAAATATTTAAAAGTGCTTTATCATGATTATTTACTTATATATGTTTTGTTTTATTCAGAAATCATGACCCCATCACTTATGAACATCCTGAAAGATAACACTTTAACTGGAGATAATTATGTCACATGGAAAAGGAAAATTGGGTTGTTGCTGCAAAGTGAAAAACATAAGTTTGTTCTAACTACTCCTAAACCACCTGCTCCTAATAATGAATCTAGCATAATGTATAGAGATGAGTATGAGCAGTGGAAGACTTCAGATGATATGGCAAAATGTTACATTATGGCCACTATCTCCGACGTGTTGCAACAGCAGCATGAAGGAATGGAGTCCACTGCTGATATAATGATGTCTCTAGAGGAGATGTTTGCTATGAAGTCTAGGACGACTAAGAGAGAGGCAGTGACTGCTTTTATGAATCTTAGGATGAAACCTGGACAAGCTGTGAAAGATCACATGATGAAAGTCATAGCACATCTCAACATTGCTGAACTGCATGGCGCTGAGATAGATGGTGAGACAAAGATTGATATGGTTGTCAATTCATTGTCAGATTCCTTTGATCAGTTCAAATTGGACTACACTTTGAACAAAAAGGAATACACCTTACAAGGCCTGATGCAAGATGTTCAAAGTGCTGAAAAGATCCTTGTGAAAGGCAAAGGTCAAGAGATTCATATGGTTGGTAAAGTTGCTACTATTAAGGCCCGTCAAAAGGTCAAGAAACAACAGAAGAAAAAACAACTTGGGCCTATCAAGAAGGAGACCAAGAAAGTAACCAAGATCAAAGGGAAATGCTTCCTTTGTGGTGAAAAGGGACATTGGAAGAGAAATTGCCCAAAGTCCCAGAACAAGAAGGAAGAAGGTAATTTGAATTATCTTGAAACATGTTTTTTGGCTGATTCTACAGATTCTTGGATCATAGACTCAGGAGCCACTAATCATGTTTGTTATTCCTTGCAGGGGTTTCAAGAAAGGAGAAAGCTGAGTAAGAATGAAATCAATTTGCGCTTGGGCAACGGAACGTTAGTGTCTGCAAGTGCAGTGGGAGATATTAGAGTTTATTTGGATTCTAGAAGGCATTTAGATTTAATAGACGTTTATTATGTACCTCAATTCAAGAGGAATTTAATTTCAGTTTCTTGTTTGAATAAATTTGGATATTCGGTTACTTTTAATAAAGTTTTTATTATTAGTAAGAATGACAAAATTATTTGCCAAGGTACATTGGAAAACGGTCTATACTTTTTGCATAGAAATATCTCTCACTCGTTAGACACAGAAATAACGGAACCTAATCATAAAAGAGTAAAATTATCAACAGATGAAACCTACCTTTGGCATTTACGCTTAGGTCATATTAACCTTAATAGGATTAAAAGATTGGTATGTGACGGACCTTTGAGTGACTTAAAGGTTGATGATCTACCAACTTGTGAATCTTGTTTGGAAGGTAAAATGACTAAAAGGACGTTCTCTGCCAAAGGTGCAAGAGCCACTGAATGTTTAGGATTGATACACACTGATGTATGTGGACCTATGAGCATTCAAGCTAGAGGTGGATATGAGTGCTTCATCACCTTCACGGATGATTACTCGAGATTTGGTTATGTGTATCTCATGAGACATAAGTTGGATGCTTTTGACATGTTCAAAGCATTCAAAGCTGAAGTGGAAAATCAACTTGAGAAACACATAAAAATCTTGAGATCTGATCGTGGTGGAGAATATCTATCTGGTGAGTTTCAGCAATATCTTATTGATAATGGGATAGTTTCTCAGTTTTCTGCACCAGGTACACCTCAACAGAATGGGGTAGCAGAAAGGAGAAATAGAACTCTTTTGGATATGGTTAGGTCTATGTTGAGTTATTCAACACTTCCTATTTCTTTTTGGGGATATGCTTTACAAACTGCTATATACATTCTAAACGATGTACCATCTAAGTCTGTTCCTAAAACACCGCATGAGTTGTGGACTGGGCGCAAGCCTAGTTTACAACACTTAAGGATATTTGGTTGTCCTGCGCATGTGTTAAAAGGAAAGACAGAAAAGATGGAGTCCCGTTCAGAAACATGTATATTTGTAGGGTATCCAAAAGAAACTAAAGGATATTATTTCTATAGTCCTTCAGACCTTAAAGTATTTGTTTCGACGAATGCTAAATTTCTGGAAAAGGACTATATGAATGATTTTGTGCCTAGAAGTAGAATTGTCCTGAATGAGATGTCAGGAGATACAATTCCACGAGAGGTTACACAACCTAACCCAATTGTAAGTTCCGATCCAACACAAGATCAACAACCTACCATTCCTCGTCGTAGTGGGAGGGTTAGAACACAACCCGAAAGATACATCGGTCTGGGAGAATCAGTGGAGAATCTCCCGGACGACGATGATCCCTATACATACAAGGAAGCTATGGAGGATGTTGATAGTCGCCATTAGCAAAAGGCAATGCAATCCGAGATTGAATCTATGTTCGATAACAAAGTCTGGTCCCTTGTAGACTTGCCTAAAGGGATAAAACCCATTAGGTGCAAGTGGGTATACAAGAGGAAAAGAGGTATGGATGGAAAGGTGGAAACCTTTAAAGCTAGATTGGTAGCTAAAGGGTATACACAGAAAGAAGGTATCGATTACGAGGAAACCTTCTCTCCTGTGGCCATGCTTAAATCCATTAGGATACTCTTATCCATTGCAGCATCTTTAGATCTAGAGATTTGGCAAATGGACGTCAAGACAGCTTTCCTAAATGGAAGTCTTGACGAGAGCATCTACATGATGCAACCAGAGGGATTCATTGAAAAGGGCCAAGTGGATAAGGTATGCAAGTTGCAGAAATCCATATATGGATTAAAGCAAGCATCCAGATCCTAGAACATAAGGTTTGATCAAGCTGTCAAAGGTTTTGGATTTATTCAGAATCCTGACGAACCTTGTGTATACAAAAGGATTAAAGGCGACAAGTTGGTTTTCCTGATTCTTTATGTTGATGATATACTACTCATTGGAAACGATGTAGGTGTATTGACATCAGTAAAAGAATGGTTAGCAAAACAATTTGATATGAAGGACTTAGAAGAAGCAAGTTTTATTCTAGGTATCCAAGTAATAAGGGATAGAAAGAATAGAACGATTGCATTATCCCAAGCTTCATACATAGACAAGATCTTGTCTAGGTTTTCCATGCAGGATTCCAAGAAAGGTATGTTACCTTTCAGACATGGAATCAAGCTTTCTAAGGAACAAATTCCTAAGAATGAGCATGAAGAGCAATTCATGAGTAGAGTTCCATATGCCTCGGCAGTTGGAAGTCTCATGTATGCAATGCTCTGTACTAGATCAGATATTTGTTTTGCTGTTGGCATAGTTAGCAGGTTTCAATCGAAACCTGGACCTGATCACTGGACGGTAGTCAAGCATATTTTCAAGTATCTTAAGAGAACGAGAGATAATATGCTTGTATACTCTGGAGGGGATTTGGTTCCCGTTGGGTATACAGATTCTGATTTCCAATTAGATTCTAACTCCAGAAAATCCACATCAGGGGCTGTGTTTACTATTGGAGGAGGAGCAGTTATATGGAGGAGTATCAAGCAATCTTGTATTGCTGATTCCACCATGGAAGCTGAGTATGTTGCTGCATGCGAAGCTGCCAAAGAGGCTGTTTGGCTCCGCCAATTCTTGATTGACTTAGAAGTGGTTCCTAGTGCGAATAAGCAGATCACTATCTACTGTGACAACAGTGGAGTAGTGGCTAATTCGAAAGAACCAAGAAGTCACAAGAGAGGTAAACACATTGAAAGAAAGTATCATCTTTTAAGGGAGATTGTTCAAAGAGGTGACGTGACGATTAGCAAAATCGCGTCAGCAGAAAATCTAGCGGATCCCTTCACAAAGGCTCTACCTCAGAAGAGTTTCGATGGGCATCTAGAGAACATGGGCCTGAGAGATATGACACATTTGCTATAGCGCAAGTGGGAGATTGTTAGGATTATGCTCAATAGTAAGAGTGTAATGTTGTAATTAACAATCTTTTTCATATTAATAAAGTGATTTCTGGTTTAACAAATCATATAGCATTTATAGTTTAATATTATAATTGTCAAAGTAAATAATCATAAGGTCTAAAGACTATGGGAAAAGAAGAATTGTTCGTACATCTGGATATGTATGTGGTAGACACAATTCTTTAGTTAGTCTTGAATAATGTTCACAACTTAAGTTAAAGGTTGGGCACCTTTATCTTGTTAAAGTTGTAGAATTCTTTTGCTAGCATTTGAGTGGGATCAAATGAGATATGATGAGTCTAAAATCATCGGAGTGTCTTCGAGCAAAAGGATCTAGTGCACTGGGTGCATTGAACTAGGTCACAATGAAAAGCTTTATCTAGAACCGTTAGTAGATAATAGTCTTTTCATTATCAGGACAATCGGAGAGTCTATCTTAATCCTGAGATAAATGATGGACTTATGGTTGCAAGTGATATCATTTGAGTTATCAATGAGTACGATTATATCGCATAGTCTATCCTCGATAGTTTGGTGATATTCATTTGTTAATCGATAGAGGACTTCATTTATAGATATGGACATCGTGGCTCCATTTAATTAAATGAGAGTATAATATCATCATATGGATGTTTTGAGGTAATTGGATATTAAATCTCAACGTTGAGTTTTCGATAGTGTCTATTGAAAACATGGCTTCTGGACAAGTCAAAATATCAAAGTTCAAAACGTGGTCATATGAGTAAATATGGTAACTTGGAGAGTTATAGGCGGTCTATGGACTCTTGGCGATTACTGATATTAATCACGAGGATACACTATCTCCAATATGATTGTCTAGGGTATGAATGAGGAGCATCTTCCTTTTCTATCTTTATTTAAGAGTTCAGTTTTAGCTCTTTAGTGGAATGAGTTAAAATTAATGGATCGGACCTAAGTGAATCATTTGTTGATTGTGATTAGGTTATGTCTATTGAAGCTTAAATTTAGATGGCCCGCCAAGATCCCCAATCCACACGGACTTGCATGGATCACTTGATATATTCTACCGGACCAATTTAAGGGTCCATCTAGAATTGCATTTAATATATTAAGAATATAATATGCACATTATTTATGTAATGGGCTGCTCAATTATATTAATATATTAATGAAAGACATGTGGGCTTGTTTCTTTTAGTAAGAATGGGTCTGGTTCACATGTGGGCTTTTTATTTAAAGTCCAATGGATTAAATGAAATAAGAAAATAATATTAGGCCCAATTTTATACAAGTGGGGCGGCAAGGTTAATGTTTTTAACCTAATATATTATTTTGTTTCATTTGTTTTAATTAAATAAGAATTAATTAATTTATTGATTAATTGTTTAATTAAAGAAACAAATCTTTCCTAAAAGTAAAAGACTTGTTTGATAAGGAAATAAATAAATTAATTTTATTTATTTAATCAAATAAGGAGTCTTTTTATTTAGTCAAAATAAAAGAATAAAAATCAATGAGTTGGATTAGGGTTTGAAGTCTATAAAGTTGAAAAAAATTAGGGTTGAATTTCGGTCACCCTATATAAGTGACATGATGAAATTCGGCCAACCCTAATCTAAAACTACATAGAATTCGGCAACCCTAAAGGAAAAAGAAGAAAAATTCGGCCAACCTATATAAGTGCTCTTATTGGGTTCGGCCACTGCATAGACATGTGTGCTTGAGATTTTATTTTTCTTCTTCTTCTTCATTCATAGAGAGTTTTTATTCTACTAAGACAAAAAAGAGTGTTAGATTATTCTTTGATAGTATACTATTGCTTAATCATCAATAAGCTTGTGTATACGATATCGATCTAGGTTCACGCGAGTTTCGATCATTAGATTGAGAACTCAAAAGTGACCGGAATAATCTTAGACATTCTTTTGATTGTTTTGTGACTAACAAAGAAAAGAAAAGTTTTGTTTTGTCCATTCACAGGTTTGCAATTCAAAGAAAAGGGAGACCACGCTCCTAGGTGATCCACGTTCGTGCTCGGATCGAAGGTCTTGCGGATTACCATCGACGTAAGTCAATCGGATCACGCGACAAAAGGTAATCTACTTTTTGTTAATGTATATGCATGTTTATTGATTAAAAGGGTTTAAGGTTCATAAAGGAAAATTTTTTAAAAGATCACTAAATCTAATTTTAGTATCGCTTCCGCTGCGTGTACTACTTTTGTTATTTTTCCCTACAGCTTCTTGGTGCTAGAATCCGTCATAGTCCTAGACTCTCTTACTTCTTCAAGCTCCCTCTTTAGATTTTCTTCATTCCTCCTAGATAAGACTAACTCCTCTCTTAGCTTATCTTCCATCTTCTTGAATTTTTCCACTTGTTCACTTAAGTGGTCATTATTAGATGCAAGCTCAAGATTTTCTTCTCTCAACATCTTAATCTTTCTTGTGCTCTTGATTGCTAAATCATTAAACTCGGTATGGTATTTAGCAAGCACCTTTTTCTCCACAAAACCATTTATGGAGTTAGAAGAGGAATCACTTTCTTCTCCACTTGAGTCATTTTCCTCTTGATTCATTTCCTCTCTCTTACTAGCACTTTTGCTTTTATGGGAGGAGGCAAAAGCTAGGAGATTAGCCATGAGCTCTTCATCATCCGAAGACTCATCTCCCTCATAGGAGTCATCACTACTTCCACTCCAAGTGGCGGCCATCACTTTTCCCTTTTTCTTCTCATTGTGATTTGCACATTTGGGGGCAAAGTGACCTATCCCACCACACTCGAAGCATCGGACCCCTTTCCTTTCGGTCTTCTCTTTCCTAGGCTCAAACTTGTTGTAGGAACCCGTTTTCTTGAAGTTTTGACCTTTGGAACCAAAGTCCTTTTTCCCGAACTTCATGACCATTGTGAAGTCCTCAAGGTGTGTTAAATATTAATCTAAAAGGGGGGGGGGGTGGTGAATAGATTTTAACTATTTTTACCCAATTTTCGCATGTAAGTCAATTTTACGAAAATGCCCCTACTAGTCAAAAATACAAGCAAGTGTAATATAGTGCGGAATTTAAATAACACTTGATGTATACGTGGAAACCCAACCACTGGGAAAAACCACGGGCTGTTTAGTGCGCCACACTCGGACCTCAAAATCCACTAATTGAAATGGAGTTTACAACCTATGTAGACCTCGTCTAACACTTCGGTCAATAACCCCCCACTTCTACCACGCGGGCCTTTAAAAGTGGCTCTAGTCCAATTGCTTGAGGCCTAAGCACTCTTAGCCTCAAGACTTAATTCTCTAAGAAGAGATTATGCAACCTATGTGAATATGTATGAATATTCAAATAACAAACAAGGCTAGGGAACCTTAGATGCTTATCTAGGATGATGATATAATCAATTAAATCAATCCTAGATATCAAGTGCTAAATGACATGTCAAATAGCTTAGATAAACATAGATTATAAAAACCTAGATATCTATCACATTACAACACTCAATCAATTCATCACAATCAATTCTCTATTCTTGTATTTAGCATATGATCTAAAAACATACAAGTAAATCAAAAGAGAATAGCTTGATAGTAAAAATACTCAAATAAGATGAAGTTAATCAAAATCTTACCAAGCAAGTTGTGATGATGCAAACCTATGCATGGATGATTGCAAAATGATCTTTGATGCACAAAGTAATGTATTTGAGTGTTTAAAGGAGAGTTCTTTGATGATTTTTCACTTGAAAAATATTCTAAGTAAAATATATGATATTTTGACTCTCTTAGACGACCTGAAAACATAGAAGAATATATATAGGCAACTCTAGTAGAGTGAGGTCGTTTTGAAAAATCGCACCAGTTTGTGAGTTGTGCGCTGGTCAGCTTACGCTGGACGTCCAGCGCACGACCAGGGCATAGACCAAATTTGCATGGTGCGTTGGTCGACCAGCGCAGGTCAGTGGCGCAGCACCAGCGGCAAACCACTAGGCGATTTGCGTTGGTGGGCTTGCGCTGGTGGACCAGCGCACGACCAGCGGCAGACCACTGGGCGATCTGTGCTGGTGAACTGCGCTGGTCTGGCGCATGACGACCAGCGCACAGCCCACTCCTTTGAACCCCACAAGAAATTATGTAAGGGGTAAAAAGGTAAAACATGATGCATCCTAAAAGCCTAACATTGTATGACATTAAAAATACAAGATGCAATCAATACTTATGCAAGAAGAGATGTTATATGATCATGAATGCACACATATATAAACACATGTTATACACAAGGTATGGATAACCATGGAATGTGTGTGTGTGTGTGCAACTAATCTCTTCAAAGCAAATCAAGCACTTAGAGATATACCTTTGGAGTGCTTGTCACCTTGAGGACATGAGAGGGTCTTGAGCTTGATAAAGAATCACTTAGGCTACCCTTACATACAATCCCCAACACGTGGTTTGTCCACGAAATAAGTCAATCAATACTTGGGAATCCTAACAATCTCCCCCTTTGACTATTTCGTGACAAAACCACCACTCACATAAATTCCTCACAAAAATTAGAAACTACGGGTCAACAATGATTATCTACATTACAAAGAGATATTTAAATAAAAATCTTGAAGCCTTCAATCTCTTGTAGAACAATCAATCCCTGAAAGCAAAGTTTCTATACTCTCCAATACAAGTAAAAAGTGAGATGAATCAAGTGAGAGCATAAACAAGCATTTGCATTCTAGAAATTTAAGTACAACAAACAACATCATGCAATGTTTGATGAATGCAATGCTCCCCCTCAAAGGGTTACTCCCCCTTAATGTATTGTCTCCCCAACATGCACAATTGCTACCACAATTTGCAACTCCCCTTACCACCATTCTACTCCCCCTTTTTGTCATGATATAGGCAAAGGAGTAGTCCCCAACCGGGTCACTTAGCAAAGAGAGATGATAGCATTCAAGTCATTTGCATAATCATTAAATGCACTTTATGCAACTCTATCAAATGGAGAGAAACAAGGAGATTTATTTTGATTGAAATGTGTGAATCAAAAATGCTTTGCATACAAGACATGTAGCATTCAAGTCCAAAATACAATGGTATTTGGCAAAGCAAATGACAAAGGTTTTTAATAGGAATTCAAACCAATTTCACCATTGTCATGAGAAAAGCAAGGATATAGAGTTTTCATTGATTTTAATTTATGAGCAATTATATCCAACTTTATAAGCGAAACAAGGCATGACCGACTTTGCACCCTATTTGATTTTTCCAGATAAGATATCTGTATGATAGTAGCCATGTTCAACTAATAAAGAAAGAGAGACATTTGGATTTTAAAATCCTTTGAATGGATGCAAGATCCTTTATTCATTTTGAGTCTCATAAGCTTTTTCACACAAGTTTAGCATTTAAAAATTGCAATCATCAATTCATGCTTTTTCATTTGAGCATGTCATTTGAATTTCAAGCTTATCATATGTCATTAGCATGTTATTAAGATTCATCATGTCATGGAGATAACTATGGGTCATTCAAATCATACTTCCTATGTAAGTCTCTTAGTCCAAAAATGCATGTTTGAACATAAATATGACATGGATTGTAAACAAGCAAGGTTCACACTTATTGAATTGAAAACATATATACTTATGTGCAACCAAGCTTACTCAAGCAATCAACAAATAAGCATAAGATTTTTCAAAAAATTGCATGCAACAAGTATGCAATTAACTCTCTTTGCTTGAGTTCCCCATATGGGGTCATCATCATCCTTCATCAATGAAGGTCATGAGGTCCTATGGACCTCCCAAGTCCATTTGACTTGGTTGAACCTATTTGAGACTTGTTAGTCTCATAGCAAGCGGGTTCATTTTTCCTTATTCACATAGATATGACTTTTTTCTTCTTAGTGGACAATGGTTCAAGAGTTCTAGAAATAATAGGATCATGAATATGAATATTTTCCTTCCTATTAGCATGCATTATAACTCTTGTCATTCTCTTTTCAATCATGCTTTTGATTCTACATAATTTAATGAAATGAAAGCAATTTGGTCTAATGTGACCATTAATACCACAAAAGTGACATGTATGGATAAATTTAGAATTCATACCATGTCCTTGTGCATGCATAGGAGCCTTCCCATGACTTTGTGGTTGAGCGGGTTCAAACCTTCGTTGTTGTTGAACCGGTCTAGCTTGCTTCCTTGATCCATTTTGCATGATTGGCCTCTTCCCTTGATGAATGTGAGCTTGAGGGAAGTTAGGATGAGGAACTTTTTGAGCTTGAGGTTGTCTCTTTGGAGCTTCCTTCACTTGTGCACTTCTTGAGCATTGTCCTAGATCAATTTTCTTCCTAGGAGTGTGCACCGGCGAGGCTTCTATCTTGCCCAAACTCTTGACAAAGACGGTCTTGGTTTGAGTAGTGATCTCCTTGCTTTCTCCATACCCAATACCTCTCTTGTCACAAGGGTTCTTTCCACTACCAAGAATGTGGTCAAGTTTCTTGGTGCTTGTAGTCATCCTAGACAATGACTCTATAGCTTCATCAAGCTCTCTCTTCAACCCTTCTTCATTCCTCTTAGACATAGCTAGCTCATCCCTTAGCTTGTCTTCAATCTTCTTGGATGCCTCCACTTGATTACTTAAGTGGTCATTGTGTGTTGAAAGTTCTAGATTTTCATCCTCTAAAATCTTCAATTTTCTATTGTTCTTCTTCAATGAACTTTCACACTTGACTATAAAGTCATTTACATCCATTTTCTCTACACTTCCATTTGTAGAGTTAGATGAGGAGTCATTTTCACTAGAGCTATCTCCTCCACCCTCTTTCTCACTAATGGAGTCATTTCCCCCATTAAGACCTTCACCTTGGTCTCTTGAGTCAATGAGAGCCATATCCCAATAAGTAGCTACACTTATCTTCTCTAGAGCTACTTCTTCATTTTTTTCTTCTATGGGATCACTAGTCAAGTCATTCTTACCAACAACATTGTCATCTACACAAGTAGCCCCAAAAGCTGTGTAGTTGATGGTAAGCTCATCATCACTTGATGACTTGTCTCCCTTTCCAGAGTCATCACTTTCACTCCAAGTGGTGGCCATCACTTTTGCCATCTTGTTCTTCAAGTTCCCACAATCCGGTGAGATGTGACCTATACCACCACACTCATAGCATTGGACCCCTTTCTTTTCACTATGCTCTTGCCTAGGCTCAAAACTCTTGAAGGGAGCCTTTTTCTTCAAGTCTTGGCCTTTGGATCCAAAGCCTTTCTTCTCGAACTTGACAAATTTCTTGAATCTTCTAAGTAGCAAAGCCATGTCTTGGTCCGAGTCACCTTTTTCCTCCTTCTCAACCTTAGAAGCTTTCAAAGCAATTCCTTTTTGCTTTTTAGGAGGTGAAATGCTAGGAGCCTTCCTAGATTCATAGGCGAGAAGTCTTCCAATTACCTCGCTCGGCTTCATATCCTCGTAAGTGCTATTTTCCTCTAAAGCCATCACCTTTGATTCGAACTTAACGGGGAGAGACCTCATAATTTTCTGCTTAACTCTCATATCCGAATAAGGATCACCGAGTTGATGGCTTTGATTCACAATATCCATCAACTTGACTTCAAAGTCATTGAAGCACTCATCCTCCTCCATTTTAAGCAACTCAAATTGCATTTAAAGGACTTGTAGCTTCGAATCCTTGACGACGTCGGTTCCTTCGTGTGCAACCTTGAGGATATCCCATGCCTCCTTGGCTATCCTAGTGTTCTGAATCAGTTTGTACTGATTTTCATCCATTGCACATAGAAGAGCATGCCATGTCTTCCTATTTCATTTTGAAGTCTCAAACTCTTCAGGTGACCACTGAGCCTTAGGCTTGAGTACTTCTTCTCCACCACTCGTGGGAGTCATCATAGGAGGTGCATACCCATCTTCAATAGCCATCCATGCCCTATCATGGATTTGACACACGTATGCTTCCATCTTGCCTTTCCATGAGGCATAATTCACACCGGTGAGGAGAGGAGGCCGTGTGCTTGAAGCACCCTCATGGTTGCCACCGTATCCACTCATTGTATCAAATGAAGTGAATATGAATGCAAAATGTATGAATGAGCAAAAATCACACAAATGCACAACACACCTAAAATGAGCTAGAATCTCCTAAGTATATCTAAGAACCCGCTCTGATACCAATTGTGAAGTCCTCAAGGCGTGTCAAATATTAATCTAGAGGGGGGGGGGGGGGGGGGGGGGGTGAATAGATTTTAACTATTTTTACCCAATTTTCGCATGCAAGTCAATTTTACGAAAATGTCCCTACTAGTCAAAAATACAAGCAAGTGTAATATAGTGCGGAATTTAAATAACACTTGATGTATACGTGGAAACCCAACCACTGGGAAAAACCACGGGCTGTTTAGTGCGCCACACTCGGACCTCAAAATCCACTAATTGAAATGGAGTTTACAACCTATGTAGACCTCGTCTAACACTCCGGTCAATAACCCCCCACTTCTACCACGCGGGCCTTTAAAAGTGGCTCTAGTCCAATTGCTTGAGGCCTAAGCACTCTTAGCCTCAAGACTTAATTCTCTAAGAAGAGATTATGCAACTTATGTGAATATGTATGAATATTCAAATAACAAACAAGGCTAGGGAACCTTAGATGCTTATCTAGGATGATGATATAATCAATTAAATCAATCCTAGATATCAAGTGCTAAATGACATGTCAAATAGCTTAGATAAACATAGATTATAAAAACCTAGATATCTATCACATTACAACACTCAATCAATTCATCACAATCAATTCTCTATTCTTGTATTTAGCATATGATCTAAAAACATACAAGTAAATCAAAAGAGAATAGCTTGATAGTAAAAATACTCAAATAAGATGAAGTTAATCAAAATCTTACCAAGCAAGTTGTGATGATGCAAACCTATGCATGGATGATTGCAAAATGATCTTTGATGCACAAAGTAATGTATTTGAGTGTTTAAAGGAGAGTTCTTTGATGATTTTTCACTTGAAAAATATTCTAAGTAAAATATATGATATTTTGACTCTCTTAGACGACCTAAAAACATATAAGAATATATATAGGCAACTCTAGTAGAGTGAGGTCGTTTTGAAAAATCGCACCAGTTTGTGCGTTGTGCGCTGGTCAGCTTACGTTGGACGTCCAGCACACGACCAGGGCATAGACCAAATTTGCATGGTGTGTTGGTCGACCAGCGCAGGTCAGTGGCGCAGCACCAGCGGCAAACCACTAGGCGATTTGCGCTGGTGGGCTTGCGCTGGTGGACCAGCGCACGACCAGCGGCAGACCACTGGGTGATCTGTGCTGGTGAGCTGCGCTGGTCTAGCGCATGACGACCAGCGCACAGCCCACTCCTTTGAACCCCACAAGAAATTATGCAAGGGGTAAAAAGGTAAAACATGATGCATCCTAAAAGCCTAACATTGTATGACATTAAAAATACAAGATGCAATCAATACTTATGCAAGAAGAGATGTTATATGATCATGAATGCACACATATATAAACATATGTTATACACAAGGTATGGATAACCATGGAATGTGTGTGTGTGTGTGCAACTAATCTCTTCAAAGCAAATCAAGCACTTAGAGATATACCTTTGGAGTGCTTGTCACCTTGAGGACATGAGAGGGTCTTGAACTTGATAAAGAATCACTTAGGCTACCCTTACATACAATCCCCAACACGTGGTTTGTCCACGAAATAAGTCAATCAATACTTGGGAATCCTAACAACCCTCTTGAATCTCTTCACAAATAGTGCAAGGTCTTCGTCCGAGTCATTCTTCTTCCCCTCCTTTTCATTCTTGGAGGTTTTCACAGCAATTCCTTTTTGCTTTTTAGGAGGTGTGGAGATAGGACCTTTTCTAGACTCATAAGCTAGAAGTCTCCCAATCACCTCACTCGGCTTCATATCCTTATAACCACTATTTTCTTCTAAAGCCGTCACCTTCGATTCAAACCTATCAGAGAGAGATCTCATAATCTTTTGCTTGATTCTCCTATCCGAATATGGATCACCAAGTTGATGACTTTGGTTGACTATGTCCATCAACTTGATCTCGAAGTCGTTGAAGCACTCATTCTCCTCCATCTTAAGCATCTTGAATTGAGTTTGAAGGACTTGAAGCTTAGAGTCCTTCACCACTTTGGTTCCCTCATGTGCAATCTCTAGGATGTCCCAAGCCTCCTTAGCTATCCTAGTATTTTGAATCAATTTGTATTGATTTTCGTCCATAGCACATAAGATGGCATGCATTGCCTTCCTATTCCACTTTGAAGCCTCAAACTCTTGCGCGTTCCATTGCGCCTTAGGCTTCAATACATCTTCTCTTCCACCACCGGGAGTCATCTTGGGTAGATCATATCCGTCTTCCACCGCCATCCATGCACGGTCATGAATTTGGCATATGTAGGATTCCATCTTCCCTTGCCATTGGGAATAGTTCAATCCAGTAAGAAGTGGAGGCCTTATGCTAGAAGCACCTTCGTTGCCACCACCATTTCCACCGTTTCCACTCATAGTGTTTATGAATGAATGAAATGAATACAAATGTATGAATGATCAAAAATCACACAAAATGCAAAACACACCAAAATAAGCAAGGATCACCTATGTATGTCTAGGAACCCGCTCTGATACCAATTGAAACTAATTAAAGCACTGTGTGTATAAAACTATCTAGAGGGGGGGTGAATAGATTTTAAACTTATTACCCAATTTTTTCGTGTTAAGTCAAAATTACGAAATTACCCCTAAATAGATAAAGCAATAAATCAAGTATAAAATGCGGAAATTAAATAATACTTGATTTTTACGTGGAAACCCTCATGGGAAAACCACGAGCTAGTAAGTAAGCCACACTCGAACCTCGAATCCACTAAATGTGTAAACAATTACAACCTAATCCCGGAAGTAATCACACACCTACCTAATCCCGGTATGAGTGAACCTAGTCCAATTTGCTTGCGATCTAAGCAACCTAATCCCGGAAGCTACACACAAGTCTTACTTTCTCAATGAAGAGAAGAACACCCTAAGTGAATATATAAATATCCAAAATGCAACATAGAGCAAGGGAAACCCTATATACTTATCTAAGATGATTAATATGCAATTAAAACAATCCTAGATATTAAAAACTAAATGACATGTCAAATAGTTTAGCTAATCAAGATTAAGCACAAAACCTAATTAGCTATCACAATACAACTTCTCAAACATACATCACACTAATCTCAAACTTGTATCAAAAGATATATGAAAATCATACAAGTAATAAATTGAGATTGCTTGTTAAGAAAAACACAAAATATGTAAGATATTAGTGAAAAGCTTACCAAGCAAAGTATGATGAAGAATCCATGCAAGATGACATCTAGATGATCTAAGATGATGCTAGATGATGATTGATGATCATGAAAAAGTGTTTGAGTAAATAAAAATGAGTTATTGGAATTTTTCTTCTCTTTGAAAAATATCCTAAGTATGAAATCTGAATAGGAACTTTTGTAATTGACCTAAAGTCAAAGTGGCATATATATATAGGAGGCCAAAACAAAGTGTGGTCGTTTTGATAAGTTTGCCTCAAATTTGCCTTGGGCGCTGTACGTAGAGCGCTTCTGTACAGCGCCCATAATCTGACCTCTCGGGTCTGAGAGGAGCGCTGTACGAACAGCGCTTCTGTACAGCGCTCGTACAGCTCCCATCCAAAATGCATCAAACCTGATGCAATTAAATGTCCATTTTTGCATCAGGTGTGGGGGGCGCTGTTCAGAACAGCGCTTTGTAGAGCGCTTTGAACAGCGCCCTATGCAATGCAAGAAATCTAATGCTATGTAAGACAAGGCAATGGGCAATGCAAGATGCAATCAAACTAACATGCAAGAAGAGATGATAATGAGCATTAAAGCACACAAATAAGACACACAACATACAAGGATTAAACATATGCATGAGTTGTGAGTGTGTGCAACTATCTCTTCAACACAAGTAAGCACAAAGAAATTTACCTTTGGTGCTTATCAACACGAGGTCTTCAAAGGGCTTCAACAATAAAACCAATACCTAGGCTACCCTTACAAAGAACCCCAACATGTGGTTTGTCTACGAAATGAGCCAATCAACAAATGGGAACCTTACACAATCAACGGTTTTCAGACCTATTTTCACTTTCTTAGGTGTAGGTACGGCCACTTTGGCAAGACACCCCCACATTCGTAAGAATTTATAGGAAAGCTTTCTTCCTTTCCATAGTTTATACAGGGTCTTGTCTTCTTTCTTTCGGGATACCTTATTTAAAAGGTAATTGCTAGATAATATAGCTTCACCCCACATGTTCTGAGGCAATCCAGAACTTATCAGCATTGCATTCATCATTTCTTTCAAGGTACGATTTTTCCTTTCTGCAACACCATTTTGCTAAGGGGAATATGGTGCAGTGGTTTGATGTATGATTCCGTGTTGTGCACAGAATTCACCAAATGGCACTACATACTCACCACCTCGATTACTTCCAAGTACCTTGATTTTCTGGTTGAGTTGATTCTCAACTTCAGTTTTATAGAGACTAAACTTCTCTATAGCTTCATCTTTGTTTTTCAACAAATATACATAGCAGTATTTGGTGCCATCATCTATAAATGTGATGAAATATTTGTTGCCACCACTTGTTTGAACAAATTTTAAATCACATATATCGCTGTGAATTAAATCAAGGGGTTCAAATTTCCTTTCAGTAGTTTGAAATGATGACCTTGTCAGTTTTGCTTCAACGCAAACTTCACACTTATGTTTGGGATCAATATTAAAAGTGGGAATATGATTTAAGTTAATTAGTCTATGCAAAGTATCATAATTAATGTGCCCAGTCTACCATGCCATAAATTGGAAGACTCAAGCAAATAAACTAAAGTATTATCTGTAGGGAAAAATACCGTAGTACATGCAACGGAAGCGAGACTAATAATAGATTTAGTATAGTTTTAAAATTTTTCCTTTTTATGAACCTTAACCCTTTAATTAATTAAGCATACATATAATCAACAAAAGAAGAATACCTTTTGTCGCGTGATCCGATTGACTTACGTCGATGGTAATCCGCAAGATCTTCAATCCTAGCATGAACGTGAATCACCTAGGAGCGTGGTCTCCGTTTTCTTTGAATTGCAAACCTGAGAATGGACAAACAAACTTTTATTTTTCTTTTGTTAGTCACAAAACAATCAAAAGAAGACTAAGATTATTCCGGTCACTTTTGAGTTCTCAATCTAATGATCGAAACTCGCGTGAACCTAAATCGATGTTGTACACACAAGCTTATTGATGAACAACCAATTAGTGTACCATCAAAGAATAATCTATTCACTCTTTTATGTCTTGGTAGAATAATACACACACTAATTACTAGAGTAGGATTTATTTTCTAAGCAAAAGAAAATCATTCTTAAGCCAAGCATTAGGGTTAGCCGAATATATTGTATATTTCTCACTTGATATCCTTGCACAATATATTATATATATATATCTCTAGTGCTATTTACTTGGACAATATATTATATATATATCTTACAATATCTTTGCTCAATATACATTATATATATATCTAGTGCATTTACTTGCACAATATACATTATATATACATATCTCTCGTGCATGTATTCATGCATATATATATATATATCCATTCCGCATGCATATAAGTATATATATATTTCCGCATGCATTCATGCATATATATTTCCGCATGCATGCATTCATGCATATATAATCTATATATTCCGCATGCACATATATTATATACAAACCCTAATCCAACTCTTTAGTGTATTTGTGACTAAATAAAAGACTTCCTTATTTGATTAAATAAATAAACCTTATTATTTATTTTCTTACCAAATAAGTCTTTTACTTTTAGTATACTACTACCAATAGTATAACTCTAGGAAACATATTTCCTGATCAGAAAAAGATTTTGTTTCTTAATTAAATAATTAATTAATAAATTAATTAATTCTCATTTAATCAAACAATAAAATAAAATAATATATTAGACTAATAAATTAGCCTTGCCGCCCACATCATATATATATGGGCTCAATATTATTTTCTTATTTTATTTAATCCATTAGACTTTAATTAAAAAGCCCACAAGTGAACCAGACCCATTATTACTAAAAGAAATAAGCCCACATGCCTTTCATTAATAAATTAATATAATTGATCAGCCCATTAAATAAATAATGTGCAAATTATATTCTTAATATATTAAATGCAATTCTAGATGGACCCATAAATTGGTCTGGTAGAATATATCAAGTGATCCATGCAAGTTCGTGTGGATTGGGGATCTTGGCGGGCTATCTAAATTTAAGTTTCAATAGACATAACCTAATCACAATCAACAAATGATTCACTTAGGTCCGATCCATTAATTTTAACTCATTCCACTAAAGAGCTAAAATTGAACTCTTAAATAAAGATAGAATAAGAAGATGTTCCTCATTCATACCTTAGACAATCATGTTGGAGATAGTGTATCCTCGTGATTAATATCAGTAATCGCCAAGAGTTCATAGACCGCCTATAACTCTCCAAGTTACCATATTTACTCATATAACCACGTTTTTAACTTGGATATTTTGACTTGTCCAGAAGCCATGTTTTCAATAGTCACTATCGAAAACTCAACGTTGAGATTTAATATCCAATTACCTCAAAACATCCATATGATGATATTATACTCTCATTTAATAAATGGAGCCACGATGTCCATATCTATAAATGAAGTCCTCTATCGATTAACAAATGAATATCACCAAACTATCGAGGATAGACTATGCGATATAATCATACTCATTGATAACTAAAATGATATCACTTGCAACCATAAGTCCATCACTTATCTCATGATTAAGATAGACTCTCTGATTGTCCTGATAATGAAAAGACTTTTATCTATTGACGGTTCTAGATAAAGCTTTTCATTGTGATCCAGTTCAATGCACCCAGTGCACTAGATTCTTTTACTCGAAGACACTCCGATGATTTTAGACTAATCATATCTCATTTGATCCCACTCAAATGCTAGCAAAAGAATTCTACAACTTTAACAAGATAAAGGTGCCCAACCTTTAACTTAAGTTGTGAACATTATTCAAGACTAACTAAAGAATTGTGTCTACCACATACATATCCAGATGTACGAACAATTCTTCTTTTCTCATAGTCTTTAGACCTTATGATTATTTACTTTGACAATTATAATATTAAACTATAAATGCTATAAGATTTGTTAAACCAGAAATCACTTTATTAATATGAAAAAGATTGTTAATTACAATATTACACTCTTGCTATTGAGCATAATCCTAACAATATCTTTATTTGAAAATACACAAGTGTGTGTCTAATACAATCTAGAGTATTGGGATGTTAATCTAATTAGTTACCAATTTTTGGATTAGTCAATAGTACAAAAATTAACCCAATACAATGAAATACAGTCAACGTAATTAAAGTGTGGAAAATAATAAATAACACATTGATTGATTTACGTGAGAAACCTACAATTGGTAAAAACTCACAGGTTATCCTTCTAGCCACACACGGTCCTCAAATCCACTATATGTAATGATGTTTACAACCTAGGTTGATATCTAGTCACACCATTCTCGGTCACTAACCCACCATTGCTACTGTATGGGCCTTTTATAGTGATTCTAGACCAATGCTTGTGCACTACACCACTGTAGTCACAAGACTTGATCTCAATGAAGAGATAAACAACCTCTGTGAATATATGTCAATATTCAAAATGCAATTAATGGTAGGCTACACTAAATGCTTATCTAGAGATTAAATGATGGTAATAAAATCAATCCTAGATATCAATATGTTTATATGATTGCTCACAAAGACCTAACTAGATAAAGATAAGGAAACCTAACATCTAGTCATCAAACAAAAGCCAATCAACATAAGTTGTCATTAAACATGGCAAGGACGATAAATATAATTAAGAAATGCAATCAATGAGTCCTAATCAACATTGTCTAAATGCAAATTATAGAGACTTAGCTAGAGGGCAAAATGACCATAAATGCTAGCTATCACAATACAAACCCAATCATACAAGGAAACTCATAAAGATGTGCAATAAAGAGAATCCTAACATTTAATCAACTAAAAATGCAATAAAAACACAATCTTACCAAGATGGGGTTTTTGTTCAACTTACCAAGTCAACTTAATGATGAAGACCCATGCCTAAGAATGCTTAATGATGCATGGAGATGATAGGTTTTGGGTTTGGATGAGTAAAGATAGGATCTTGGGAGTCTCTCACTCTTGAAAAATATTGTATCTTTTAAGAGCATCACCAAAAGGTTCTTCAAATGAGATATTTCTTAAAGTCAAACGAGTCACATCAGTATATTTTGCTCCAACAGACTCTTTAAATGAGATTCTTCAAATCATATTTTACTTCTCTCTCTTCAATATTGAAAAGCAACTTCTCCCTCTTCAATTATTATTATATTATTTTTTTATATCAAATCATCATTAATATTTGACATTTATATCTTTTTATCTTTTTAATTAAATTCAATTAATATATAATAAGTTTTAATTTATAAATTTTATCATCATAAAAATTATACCATTAGAAAGGTCTAATCTAGATCCTTAAAATGAGACTAATATTGAATATTTAATAATAACATATTATTATTTCTAACTTGAAAAAATTGGAGGGTAATTAGATTTGTTGGGGGGGGGGGGGGGGGGGGGGGGGGGGGGGGGTGGATTTGAGTGCTTTCATTAAAATAATATAAACCTATTTCTAATTGAAGAGTCTTTTGAAGAGGCTCCTCTTTTTTCACTCTTCAAATTGCCACATAGGTAAGCAAATAGACATTTGAAGAATGAAAATAGAAGAGTCTTTTGAAGATACTCTAAAACTATATATTTTTCTCTATGTGCAACGAAGTGAAGTGAAGAGAAGAGGAAAAAAATATAAATTTAGGTTTACAAAAAACTGCACAGTTTTTTGATAAATAGATAAGAAAACAAATAAGAGTTATCCAGTGAGGTGAGCTCACGTGAGAGGCATTCAAGGGGTCCAATGACTGATCATATCAAATCCACGCGTGCAACAAGCAATCACAACATAATAGGGTTCACATGCAACTAAACCACTCAATAAAACAACCTTGTGAAAGCAAAAAATCAATTGAAATCAGTGTGGCTTCGCGTGAACTTTGCATGAACCGAGAGAGTGGTTTGGCGTGAGTGACGCGTGTCTTCACGGCAGTCCCTCTCTTGGTGTGGCTTTCATGCCATGCCAAACTGACTTCCATTCCGTGAGTTCTTCGGTCCAGTTGACATTGAAATTCATAATTCAATTCCGTTTTTGGAATATAGATCCGGACTCAATCATAAATATAGAAAATTACATAATTTTCCATTCGAAGTTCGAAATTCGATTCCGATTTCCAACAAAAACATGGAATGTTTCAAATATCTCGGAAATCATCCAAAACATATAGACAAGTCTTCGAATCGCTTAGAACTCATCTGGGAACAAATCCACACACAGTTGGACTCATAAAAAATGAAAAATCTCAAAATATAATTTTTTAAAAGTACAATGAGATTTTACCAATCATACCAAAACAAACACAAATACTACAATGCACAACTGCATTCAAAATATGCTATTCCTTAAACCTATTTCCTAGAACATGATTTCTAATGCATGGACATACATATTGTGAACGTGTGTGCTACAAATAAATTGCACAACAATGCCGGGACACAAATGTATGATATGTGTGTGTGTGTGGGCTTAATCTCTTCAGGAGGCAAGTCAAGTGATTTACTTTTCGCTCTTGATCTTAAAGTCACGGAGATGCTTGGAAGCTTGCCATCGAGGACCTAAGCTACCAATTACAAAATCATCCCCAAATATGGTTTGTCAACAAAATAAGCCAATCAAAATATGAGAAACTTACATTATTGATAGATCTTTTAACAACTGATACATTGAGCTTAAAAAGCCCTTGAGTTAAATATGCCCTACCCACATAAGTTCCCTACTTAATCAAAACTACTTTGTTTGATTCAAACAGCATCTTGAACCCATGCTGATTTAGCAACGAACCGAAGACCAAGTTCTTACGAATTTCAGGTACATACATCACATTGTTCAAGCTCAGGGTTATACCAGAGGTCATCTTGAGAACGACTTGACCATGTCCCTTTACGTTAGATGTGGCTGAGTTGCTCATATACAACTGTTATCCAAAAATCAGGTGTTGTTCTCTGGACAATGCTTAGACCGGACGGAGCAGTGGTCCACGGTCGGAGGGGCCTAGGCGTGGTCTAGGGTAGCCAGGTCTCGCTTCTACCGCGGTAAGGAAGTACTGGGGAAAAAGCAGTCGTGTGAGGACAATCGGGGGGTTGTAGCCATTTAGACGGACTTGGTTGCTCTAGAGGCTAGCTGGGATAGTTCCCAGGTGTGCTGGTACCAGTTTCAGCTGGGGTTGAACACTACCCACAAAATACATATGAATGGTAAATGGGCTCTTATATGAAGGAAAAAGAAGTGACATTTCTCATTATTTATGATATGGTTACAAATTTCAACAGTAGGGGGTGTAGGGTACAATGTTACACACTTTCTCTCTTTGGTCTCTAGGTCAAGACTAGTCGTTCTATAGTAGAAGATGAAGGAAAACCTTTTTGGTCTCCAACCAGAGGCTAGTCGTTCTATAGTAGAAATCCATTTCTTTTTCTCTTGAGTCCAACCTCTTGCTCTTATTTCGAGTGGGGGTATTTATAGAGGATTTAGGATTTAGTATGTGGGGAAGATCCTCCATTGAGGGAGCCTTTGGCATGATCCTCAATGCTCCTTTATTTTGGGCCCACCACGACACGCGCCTTGGAGGGATAAGATTTCTCCAACTTGGCCCTAGGGCTGACGTGGTGGTCAGTGGGTAGGTGGGAGACCCTCTTTTAGGTGGGGTAACCATTAGGGGATCTCTACCATTGGCTCTCATTGGGTATGGGTGGTAAACACGCCACAGACGGTCGGGGTGGTGCCACATATGCCCTAGTGTCGACATAGGTGCTTCGTAGGCGGTTAGGTGGTGTTTTCTCTGATTTTGGATGGCTGGGTGCATCCGAGCTAGACAGACAAGTCGCTTTTGACACGCCCAAACCGGTTCTAATTAATTACACTAAATGAGGCTAACTTAAAACTAATTGGATCCTAGGTCAAGGATTCTAGCCACTTAACTACAACGGCAATTAAAGGGGCGCGAGGTAGATTTACCCTTCGCAAGTGCACGAGTAGTAAAGTGTACACAAGTAAGGGTGATCGTTCCCACGAGGATGGTGTTTAGCTAACAAGTAAGTTCTAGGTGATCATTACTTATTGAATTCCTAATTGCTAACAAGTTTACTAATTAATGCTATCAAGATCAATTATACTAAGATTGCAATTAACTAAGATTAAAGCTTGATTAAAAGATGATTAAGCTAGACTAAGAGATGTTAGGGGATTGATTCATTCAAGTAATTACCAATTCATTAACCAATCATTCATTAAGCACATTCACAACATTCTAAGGCATGTAATTCATTTATCAATAATGTTAAGCACAAAATCCATCATCTAACACATAATCTAATATCATAGATAAGTGATTAAGAGAGGATTTAGGAATAGTGATGTAGAGATTTTCTAATTAACTCAAATCATGAATTACTTAGATATATCTCTATGAAATGGATATTGAAACCTTCATACACAAAGTGTGACACATTTATGTATGAAATCAACTACCAAGTGTGTACAATTATATGTTTATGCAAGACAGATCATCAACATATCATTAAAGTTCATAATACACACATACAAAGCCTTAGAGAGTGAATAACAAATGGATTGATTAAATCATTGGTTTAATTACAAGAGTTACATCTGTAGGGAAAAATACCGTAGTACACGCAGCGGAAGCGAGACTAAAAATTGATTTAGTAACTTTTAAAAAATTTTCCTTATATGAACCTTAAACCCTTTAATCAATTAAACATATATATTATCTAACAAAAGAAGAATACCTTTTGTCGCGTGATCCGATTGACTTATGTCGATGGTAATCCGCAAGATCTTCAATCCTAGCACGAACGTGGATCACCTAGGAGCGTGGTCTCCCTTTTCTTTGAATTGCAAACCTGTGAATGGATAAACAAACTTTTCGTTTCTTTCTTAGTCACAAAACAATCAAAAGAATACTAAGATTATTCCGGTCACTTTTGAGTTCTCAATCTAATGATCGAAACTCGCGTGAACCTAGATCGATGTTGTACACACAAGCTTATTGATGAAAAAGCAAATAGTATACCATCAAAGAATAATCTATCACTCTTTTATGTTTTTAGTAGAATAAAAATCTAATCTTTCTATTAATTGAGAAGAAGAAATAGAATAAAACCCTAGAGTGGCCGAATTCTATAAGTCCACATATATAGGTGGCAAAATTTTCTTTCTCTCTTTCTATTAGGGTGGCCGAAAATAATTACCTAAAAGGGACTAGGGTTGCCGCAATACTCAAGCCAAAAAGGAGTTTGTATTGCACCCTAATTCCTATTTAGTATAAGACTTCCAAACCCTAATCCAACTCATAAATCTTTTATTCTTTTATTTGACTAAATAAAAAAACTTTTTATTTGATTAAATAAATAAAATTAATTATTTATTTTCTTATCAAACAAGTCTTTTAATTTTAGTATACTACTACCAATAGTATAACTCTAGGAATCATATTTCCTAATCAGAAAAGATTTGTTTCTTAATTAAACAATTAATTAATAAATTAATTAATTCTTATTTAATTAAACAATGAAACAAAATAATATATTAGGTTAATTAATTCACCTTTGCCGCCCCACTTAAAATAAATGGGCTATATATTATTTTCTTATTTCATTTAATCCATTGGACTTTAAATAAAAAGCCCACATGTGAACCAGACCCATTCTTACTAAAAGAAACAAGCCCACATGTCATTCATTAATATATAAATATAATTGAGCAGCCCATTACATAAATAATGTGTAAATTATATTCTTAATATATTAAATGCAATTCTAGATGGACCCTTAAATTGGTCCGATAGAATATATCAAGTGATCCATGCAAGTCCGTGTGGATTGGGGATCTTGGCGGGCCATCTAAATTTAAGCTTCAATAGACATAACCTAATCACAATCAACAAATGATTCACTTAGGTCCGATCCATTAATTTTAACTCATTCCACTAAAGAGCTAAAACTGAACTCTTAAATAAAGATAGAAAAGGAATATGTTCCTCATTCATACCCTAGACAATCATATTGGAGATAGTGTATCCTCGTGATTAATATCAGTAATCGCCAAGAGTTCATAGACCGCCTATAACTCTCCAAGTTACCATATTTACTCATATGACCACGTTTTGAACTTGGATATTTTGACTTGTCCAGAAGCCATGTTTTCAATAGACACTATCGAAAACTCAACGTTGAGATTTAATATCCAATTACCTCAAAACATCCATATGATGATATTATACTCTCATTTAATTAAATGGAGCCACGATGTCCATATCTATAAATGAAGTCCTCTATCGATTAACAAATAAATATCACCAAACTATCGAGGATAGACTATGCGATATAATCGTACTCATTGATAACTCAAATGTTATCACTTGCAACCATAAGTCCATCATTTATCTCAGGATTAAGATAGACTCTTCGATTGTCCTAATAATGAAAAGACTTTTATCTACTGACGGTTATAGATAAAGTATTTCATTGTGATCCAGTTCAATGCACCCAGTGCACTAGATCCTTTTGCTCGAAGACACTCCGATGATTTTAGACTCATCATATCTCATTTGATCCCACTCAAATGCTAGCAAAAGAATTCTACAACTTTAACAAGATAAAGGTGCCCAACCTTTAACTTAAGTTGTGAACATTATTCAAGACTAACTAAAGAATTGTGTCTACCACATACATATCCAGATGTACGAACAATTCTTCTTTTCTCATAGTCTTTAGACCTTATGATTATTTACTTTGACAATTATAATATTAAACTATAAATGCTATACGATTTGTTAAACCAAAAATCACTTTATTAATATGAAAAAGATTGTTAATTACAATATTATACTCTTGCTATTGAGCATAATCCTAACAACATCAATCCCTTAACAAAAGGATTAGTTACACATAGAAATACATGAACAAGAAAATACAAAGGAAGAGTAAAACAAACCCATTTGGATTGGTTTCTTGGCCAAGAAGACTCCCCTTTGCAATCCAAGAACAATATCCTTCTAGAGCAACTTGAAAAGATCAATTATAAGTAGCTCAAAGTGGTGTTTGGCTACCTAGAAAGTGATGGGAAAATGATGAAGAACACTAACTAAAGTTGAGAGAGTTATTCTCTCTCTTAAAACTACAACTAAAGTAAATTAAACTAAAGTATATTCTAATAATTAATTGTGTAGTGTAGTATATGGTATATATTACTTACTAACTAAGATATATGATAGATATTTGTATATAATAAGTTATATGTAAAATATCTAATAATATCTAAGGTGGTAATGTGTATTGGACAAGCTCAAGTGGTAGGAGAAGCAAGTGGGACGAGCTTCATCTCTTCCAGGCATTCCGGCGACCTCATGAATTCTGGCCGGCGAGCTTATTCCCGTCGTCGTGAAGTCGCCGCAAAAACGGAAGGTTTTCGATGACTTCTAACCTTCGGGACTGCGGGCTTGTTCCCGCCACATGAAACCGCCTAGTTTCCACGGGTTTGGACTTGTTTGGGGTGAGAAAGAAGCCGCTGAAAGGAAGCTTCCAAGCTTGGTTGGCCATGGTGGTTTGAAAGACTTGGAGGAGTTGGTGGAGGTGGAAATCCTTTGCATGGGAGGTTGGAATGGGTGGCAAACGGACCGGAGGAGCTCCGGCAACAATTCTGGGCGGACGGCCACTGGAAACGATGTCAAAAACTGGCCAGAATCATCGGGTAGCGTGTCGAGTCGGTGGGTCGGCCGGTCGGGTTGTGGGTTCTGTCACGGGTCGCCTCTACCCGGTTGCATGAAGAAGATGCGTGACGTCAGCATAACGTCACGCTGACGCGCGCTGAAGGGCCTAAACGACGTCGTCCCGCTTATGACGTGGCACGTGCTGACTGCGTTGACTGGCGATTTATAGAATGTACCCCTGTACTCTTCCTTAATTACCAAAAATGCAATAATTCCTCCAGAATTGCACTTTGACCCCTGATTCTCCCAAATGACATATTTGCCCTCTTTTGCCTTGATTTCGCTACTTTTCTCCAGTTTGGTCCAAAATACCCCTAATGAGCTGAAATACCTGAAAAACACTTATTTACAATATTAAATACCTAAAAGGGTTCGGAAAACGGTTACAAAAGCTAAGTTAGGGAGCACTAAATGTAAACATTTGGAGCGCGATCAGCTTTCTCATGTTGGGACTACTAGGGGACAATGGTAGCGCCTGTCATGCTGCCACTGTCAGGCGCTTCCTCCCATGATTTCCCCTTTCTGCCTAGGTGCTTTTTGAATCCTCTCTGACTGTTAGGACTCAAGTTCCCTCTTGGTGATGATTGGGGTTGACCCTTGGTAGGGTTGAGCTGGACCACAATCTGGTCGTTGATGCTGGCTGGTATGTCTTTGATATGTCTTTTTTCCCTTTGATTGTCAATTGGGTGAAATTAATGCCCACCTACCCCTGACCTCTACTAGGCTTCTTCCCTATTTAGGTTGGCTCCTCTACAAGGGCTTGCATCAGCCCTTCACGGGATCACTTGTTGACTTCAACGGTGGTTCTAGATGGTTCTGTTTTGGTTATGGCAACTTTTTTTTATGGAAGGAATGTTAAGGGACCTAGGTGGTCCTTGCCCCGATGTATTCTGACAAATTGGGGCATCTCGCCTAAGTGGCTCCTCATGGGAGCGCTTATAAGTCATGATGGCCCTCTGAGGTCAATGCGGCAGTTAGAGTGAGGTCGCTCTAAATCCGGCCTTCTTGGCCCGGGGGTGCGATCCCGATTGTATCGAGGACTGGGAATCTTCTAAGGATTCCAGAGGTGGAGGAAAAGGCTTGGTAGATCCAGTTGCTTTGGGACCGGGACCTTTCTTGATGACCTAAGAGAGTTCTGCTCCGGTTTCGATCTCCCTACGGTTGTACCAGGAAAAGTGCTTCTTTGATTTCTTAGGCCATTTTTGGCGATTAACAACAACTTTTCTCCATTCTCCTCTGCTTCAAACGTAGTGAACATTTCTTTGTCAGAGCATATATGGCGAGTGGCCCCAATATCTAACCACCACTCCCTCAGGTTTGACCCGACCGGGTTTGCTTCTGTCACAACTATAGAAAAATTGATCTCTGAGACATCTTTTGAGATCCCAACAACCACGTTTGCCTCGTGGTTCTTTTTCTTTGGCAACCTGCACTCAGAAGATTTGTGACCCAACTTGTCACAGTTGAAGCACCTCTCTTGGAATTTTGTCTTCTTAAAGACTCCTCCCTTTTGACCCAATTTGGATCCTTTCCCAAGCTTGTTCTTCTTAGATTTGGAACTTTGCCCATGCTCTATTACATTAATATTTGCTTCAGGCAGACTACATCTTTCTTCTCATACTTCCTATGATCTTCTTCAATACGAGCTTGAGGATGAGATCCTCGATCTTCATCTCCTTTTGCTTGTGTTTGAGATAGTTCTTGAATTCCTTCTGATGTGTAAAATCGTGTTATAAAAACCTAACTCGCAAGTGCACGAATTGTGAGATAAGTACAACGACAAGTAAGGATCGTTCCCATGAGGAAAAGTGATTTACTGATTAAACTAGTTCTAATTAAAGCTAAACAATTAACAGTATCCAGAGATTTTGAGATTGATTGATTGAATGATTTAGAACCAAATTATCTAAGAAAGCAATTAATAAGAATATGTGAATGTGATCAAGAGGTGAGAGGACTAGGTCATCAATGCTCCCCAACTATGTTTACTCAATGCTCCGAATTAACTTTGATAAAAGATGTAACTCAAGTTAAGGATTCGTTCTTATCTTATTTATGATTGTTACCGTATGATCCTGGGATGAATCAAGTATTCTCAATCATAATTTACCCATAGATCAATGGCACAAACTACAACCGAGAACCCATTAAGTGCAAGAAATAAAGAACCAAAACCTACTTGCATAGATCAATGCTAAGATCAGTTTTACCCCTTCAATTGAATATTAATTAAGGTTACGTGTAGATCAACACTTCAAACTTAATTGTTTAATTATCAAAACCCTAAATTCATGTCAACGTATGTTCATGCATCAACACAAACAAAGAATTGAGACGTAGAATGAATTGAATGAATCAAAACTTGAATTAAAAAAATATAGTCAATTCTAACAAAGAGTATTCATATAGGTTCACATTGACTCCCTAGTATGGAGTTAGTTACACATATTAGAAACAAAAAGACAAGAGTAAGAGATGATAAAACCCATTGAAAAGCTTCAACAAATTCTTCAAATCTTCGATGTTGAAATCTCATTCGTCTTCGAATCTTCTATGCGTAAGATGAATGAGGGAATTTGTGTGATGGTTGTGAGAATGTGAGGTGTGGAATGTTTGAAAGTGCAGGTCCAAGAACAGAGTGAGAGTTTGCCCTAAAGACATCACAACATATATATAGGCCTCCTAAACCCAGACGCAAAAAGACTCCTTATTCAGGATGTTAGGATTCCCGTTGTTTTTAATTGGCTTATTTCGTGATCAAACCACATGCGGGGATGCTTTGTAAGGGTAACTTAGATGTTGTTGTTATTGCTTAGGCCCTTTTTTGAAGACCTCACTATTGACAAGCACCAAAGGTAATATTCTAAGTGCTTACTTGTCTTGAAGAGATAGATGCACACACTCACAACTCATGCATATATTTAATCCTTGTATGTTGTGTGTCTTTTATGTGTGCCTTAATGCTCATTAACATCTCTTCTTGCATGTTAGCTTGATTGCATCTTGCATTGCCCATTGCCTCTTCATGCACATTTTTAGAATTCAAGCTTTGCATTGGGCGCTGTTCAAAGCGCTCTACAAAGCGCTGTTCGAACAGCGCCCATCACACCTGATGCAAAAAATGTAATTTAAATGCATCAGGTCTGATGCAATTTTCATGGGCGCTGTACGAGCGCTGTACAAAGCGCTGTTCGTACAGCGCCCCTCTGTTTCCTCGTGAAAACAGAGCAAGGGCGCTGTACAGGCGCTGTACAAGGGCGCTCTACGTACAGCGCCCAAGGCAAATATTGGGCAAACTTATCAAAACGACCACACTTTGTTTTGGCCCCCTATATATATGCCACTTTGACTTTAGGTCAATTAGAAGAGTTCATATTCAGATTCCATACTTAGGAGATTTTTCAAAGAGAAGAAAAATTCCAAAGAACTCATTTTTAATTACTCAAACACTTGTTCCATGATCATCAATCATCATCTAGCATCATCTTAGATCATCTAGATGACATCTTGCATGGATTCTTCATCATACTTTGCTTGGTAAGCTTTTCACTAATATCTTACATATTTTGTGTTTCTCTTATTTAGCAATCTCAATTTAATTACTTGTATGTGATTTTATATTCCTTGAATACAAGATTGAGATTAGTATGATGTATGTTTGAGAAGTTGTATTGTGCTAGCATATTAGGTTTTGTGCTTGATATTGATTAGCTAAACTAATTGACTTGTCATTTAGTCTTGATATCTAGGATTGTTCTTAATTGCATATTAATCATCTTAGATAAGCATATAGGGTTTCCCTTGCTCTATGTTGCATTTTGGATATTCACATATATTCACTTAGGGTTGTTTTCTCTTCTAGAGAAAGTAAGTCTTGTGTGTAGCAACCGGGATTAGGTTGCTTAGATCGCAAGCAAATCGGACTAGGTTCACTCATACTGGGATTAGGTAGGTGTGTGATTACTTCCGGGATTAGGTTGTAATCATTTGCACATTTAGTGGATTCGAGGTTCGAGTGTGGCTTACTTACATAGCCCGTGGTTTTTCCCGTGAGGGTTTCCACGAAAAAAATCAAGTGTTAATTTAATTTCCGCACCATATTACACTTGCTTGTTTATTTTATCTTGAGGGTAATTTCATAATTTTGACTAACACGAAAAATTGGGTAAAAAGCGTAAAATCTATTCACCCCCCCTCTAGATAGTTTTATACACACCGTGCTATAATTAGTTTCACAGGACAAAAACATCAAACCGCTGCCATTACCGCTGCCAAAGCCGCAGCGGTAAGGCAACGGTTTTGACGATTCACGGACATACGCTGTGGACATGGCAGTGCTTTGACAGCACTTTGGGCAGCGGTATCTACTGTTTTTAGATCGTTGTTGCATCGCTGCTAATTAATTAGGAGCGATCTTGACAACACTTTGCATATTTGCACAAAAGCCCCTGAAGTCTTCAAAATAGCACTTTGTGCCTGAATTCCTTCAAATTATTCATCTGGATCAAAAATCCTGAAAATGCTCACACACACATTAAATCCCAAAAAGACTCGAGAAACAAGCAATTGATTGGAGGAAAAGGGATAAAAAATATATACAATAAATGATCGATCAAATACCCCCAAACCTATCTTTTGCTAGCCCTTGAGCAAAACTAAGAAAACAAAACCTAAAAACAAAACCTAAAAACAAAACTAGAAAACATAAATCCTAACAAAGCCACTTTCGTAGGGAACACGATAGCATTGAGCGCATGCTACAAGCCTTTAAACCTCTAGGTGTCCCTAGAGGAGGAGTTTCGTCTCCTGAGGGTTTACAACTATGACACCCACAAACATATCCTACGACAATCAGTCATCCAAAATACAACAATATGTGCCCATGTTGAGACAATGCATGCATAAGCCAATAAGTAAAGACTAATATTAAGTCACAAGTCTAAAAACATTGCTCAGTTTGAAGTGAAAAGCCCAAGCTTAGAACATTCTAGCTTCCAGGACACATTGTCGAAAAGCTATAGATATAATTCGCCTCAACTCTAATTCTCACAAGATAACTCTCATTAATTCTCACAGAACCTAGGTAAAATCACTCATCAAGCATATGCGATATGGAAGTTATGCACAAGAAATTCAAATATTATCGCATATAGATATAACATTGAAGGAACGCTTGATTTGTATGCAAAAGATCTCATGAAATGAATTGAACATTATGAACAAGATAATCACACATCACAAATCTACTATCATAGCAATGATAACCAGCAGATCAAATAGACTTCATTCAGGTTGTAATGGGGCCATTGGGTGAGGGTTAAGAAAGAACGGAAAATTGGAATTTAAAAACCTAGGATCATACCATGAGAGTCTTCTATTACCTTTTCGGTTTCGCACAAGTCTCTTGGTCTCCTTTTCAAGTGGAATTTGACCACTTATTAACTAATTCCTCAGATTTTTCCTTTCTCCCTTTTTGCCATCTTCTTTGAATAAATTCAACTTGTAGTCTTCATTTGACTTTATTGCACCCCTTTACATTCTATTTTTCTGGCTTCTTTCTTTTTTTTTTTTCTTTTTTTTTTTTAATTGAATCACTTTACAACCATTGCCTTACTTTCAGCTTCAGAACTTTTGCATTGAATGTAGCTCTTCGTTTCCTTGATTTAGCAGCAAATATGCACACAGTCACGTGCAAAAACAATACATCCTCTTCACCCTTCTCAAAGTATGATCCCAAGCTATAAGGTATGGCTAATCATTGGCTTATTTGGGTTGCAGTTAATGTGGTGAAGAAAGAAAAGGCTATCAGTGTTTGGCTTCAAACAGGGCTATGGAGCACACACATATAGGTAGGAAATATTTAAGGCCTTTTAAGTAGCTAAAACATACATAGTCTATATCACTTCCACTGATTCAACTTACTCAAGATCAAAATGCAACATGCGAAATCTTTTTAAGATGATCGTTCTATAATGCTCAATGTTCAACCTATAGAGATCGAATCTAATGCTACGAACCTACTGAGTGTTTAAAGTGTAGAAACAACAGGACCCTTATAGTATGTCATTTATGTACGCTTTTTGGTTTAGTGAACTCACAAGGGTAGTCTCCACTATTAATCATGGCAGTTCAACTCAGTATTCTATCCATTATCATGTCAAGAGCATGTCATAAGTTTTGAAAAATACAATGTATTACCCTAAATGGCAAGATGTTAGTGTAAACTCATTGATTAGTGCACATTATCTCAAGGCACACACCGAAGTGTTTCGTCTCGAAAGACGCAGGAACGACAGACTCTAAAAAACAAAACAAAAATTTTGACTCAAAAACAAACTATTACACCCCCAAACCTAAATCCAACATTGTCCTCAATGTTCTGACATCAAAGCACACGACAAATAGGAAAAAGGCCAAGGCAGAGCAATAAAGACACAAAATAAAATAGCAGAAAGAAATCATACTAAACCGAATCCAAAGCAAATCCTGAGTATCACAATTTCAACAAGAAACTAAAGAAAATAAAGAAAATAAAGAAAATAAAGAAAAGAAACATATCCTGCTGTAGACTCAGGTTCGTCTATAGTGCCCCTAACAATCATCATCTCATCTCGCTGCTGGCTCGAGCCAGGTGCAAATCTGTCATCTCAAGGCTGTGACTGGGCTGGTCGGACTGTGGCCTGATGGATCTCATTGATCGAGATCTGCATGGTGTTCAGCTGGGTGTTCATCTCGGTCCTCAATCCTGTAATCCCTATATCTACATATCCCTTCATCGTGGATAACATATAATCTACCCACTCAGGTCTCTGCTGTGATGACCCAGCTCCCGAATCTCTCTGAGTCTGCTCCTCCAGAATCTGCTAGTCCGCCTCATCCAATGGCTCCTCCTCAAAATCGTCATCACCAGCCTGACGCCTCTTACGTGCAGGGAAGTCACCAATAGTGGGAAGGCCACGAATGCTCGCCTAGGTGTTCCATGTGGCAAGCGTCAGTGGTCTGTCCGGCTCTGTGACACGCCCCGGACCGGTTCTAATTAATTACACTAAATAAGGCTAACTTAAAACTAATTGGATCCTAGGTCAAGGATTCTAGCTACTTAACTACAACGGCAATTAAAGGGGCGCGAGGTAGATTTACCCTTCGCAAGTGCACGAGTAGTAAAGTGTACACGAGTAAGGGTGATCGTTCCCACGAGGATGGTGTTTAGCTAACAAGTAAGTTCTAGGTGATCATTACTTATTGAATTCCTAATTGCTAACAAGTTCACTAATTAATGCTATCAAGATCAATTATACTAAGATTGCAATTAACTAAGATTAAAGTTTGATTAAAAGATTATTAAGCTAGACTAAGAGATGTTAGGGGATTGATTCCTTCAAGTAACCACCAATTCATTAACCAATCATTTATTAAGCACATTCACAACATTCTAAGGCATGTATTTCATTTATAAATTATGTTAAGCACAAAATCCATCATCTAACACATAATCTAATATCCTAGATAAGTGATTAAGAGAGGATTTAGGAATAGTGATGTAGAGATTTTCTAATTAACCCAAATCATGAATTACTTAGATATATCTCTATGAAATGGATATTGAAACCTTCATACACAAAGTGTGACACATTTATGTATGAAATCAACTACCAAGTGTGTACAATTATATGTTTATGCAAGACATATCATCAACATATCATTAGAGTTCATAATACACACATACAAAGCCTTAGAGAGTGAATAACAAATGGATTGATTAAATCATTGGTTTAATTACAAGAGTTACATCAATCCCTTAACAAAAGGTTTAGTTACACATAGAAATACATGAACAAGAAAATACAAAGGAAGAGTAAAACAAACCCATTTGGATTGGTTTCTTGGCCAAGAAGACTCCCCTTTGCAATCCAAGAACAATATCCTTCTAGAGCAACTTGAAAAGATCAATTCTAAGTAGCTCAAAGTGGTGTTTGGCTACCTAGAAAGTGATGGGAAAATGATGAAGAACACTAACTAAAGTTGAGAGAGTTATTCTCTCTCTTAAAACTACAACTAAAGTAAAATTAAACTAAAGTGTCTATTCTAATTACTACTTGTGTAGTGTGTAGTGTATATGGTGTACATTAACTTACTAACTAAGACATATGATAGATATTTGTATATAATAAGTTATATGTAAAATATCTAATAATATCTAAGGTTGTAATGTGTATTGGACAAGCTTTAGGTGAGAGGAGAAGCAAGTGGACGAGCTGCCTTCCTTCCAGGCGTTCCGGCGAGTTCATGCCTTCTGAAAGGCGAGCTTGTTCCCGCTGTCGTGAAGTCACCGTGAAAACGGAAGGTTTTCGGCGACTTCTAACCTTCGGGACTGCGGGCTTGTTCCCGCCACATGAACCCACTGATTCTTGGCGAGTTTAGACATCTTTGGGCGGCCAAGAACCCGCTGGAAGCAAGCTTCAAAGCTTGGTTGTTCATGAAGGTTTTGAACTCTTGGAGGGAAGTTGGTGGAGATGGAAAGTGCATGCATGGGAGGCCGTAATCGGTGGAAAACGGACCGGAGGAGCTCCGGCAACAATTCTGGGCGGACGGCTAATCGCGCTCCAAATGTTTACACTTAGCGCTCCCTTTTCCTATCTTTTTGTGCTTATTCCTCGGGTAAAACCGGGTATTTAATGGATAAAATAAGTGTTTCAGGTGATTAGGGAAGTTTAGGGGCAAAATTGTCATTTTAGACAATTCAGGGGCTAAAGTGCAAAATTCAGGACTTTATTGAAGATTCTGTGAATAGGGGAAAGATCAGGGGTGCTGATTGTAATTCGCCAGCAAAGCACAGCGTCAGCCACCACGTCACCCCCTGGAACGACGCCGTTTTGGTGCTACCTGCGTCACGCCTGATGTCAGGTCGTCTTCTTCAACAAACCGGGTCGACCCGCGACCCGGTTGACCCGACCCGACCCGACCCGAACCAGCGATGACCTAGCAACTTCGGTAGCCATTTCCGATGGTTTTTCAGCCACTTTTCCGGTGGTTCTCAGCCCAGATTGGAAGCCCACTCCATGGTGGTCACGATGGACCCACTTTTAGCCTCCCATGCAAAGGTTTTCAACTCCAACAAATCCTCCAAACCTCCATGGATGTTCAAGCCTTCAAGCTTGGTTCGGCGGTCATTCTCCCGCGTTCCAGCACGTCCAAGCTCGCCAAATCTTGGTGGGTACATGCAGCGGGAAAGAACCTGAGGTCCAGAAGGTCAGAACTCGCCGCCGACTTCAATTTCTTCACGGCGAGCTTCGACGGCGGGCACAAGCCCGCCGGCCAGGGATTCCAAGCCCGCCGGGACGACCGAATTGAAGATATTTCCGTCCAAAACCTCCCTAAAACAGTTCCCTATATATATATTTCCTCCTCTAACCTAAAACACACCTCCCAAATATCCAAAAATAGATAAAAGGCATCCTATTAGCTTAGTTTAGCTTAGTGTAATGTAATTTCTCACCACCCACACCACCTTAGTTATTTTATGTAACTAATATTGATGTTGGGAATTTGGTGTACTTTGTATATTATCTAATATATGTGTTGATTTTCTATATATACAATTTAGACTATACATAAATGAATATTGATGTATGTGTCTTTATTAATGGTTTTAGACTATCAGAGGTTAATAGGAATCAACTAATTAAATGGATAATTGCATTTGTACACCAATATTCCAACATCCTATCTCTCATTACCACTTTTGCAAGATCATTGCATTAGATGGTAATTAGTTTAATTAGTTTAATTAATTAGTTAGTTAGTATAATTTAGATTAAAAACATTTTAGTATAATTGTAGTTGTAGTTTAGTTGATAGATTAATTAGTTACTAAGGAGATGACAATCCTTAGTTGTAGTGTAATTTAGTTGTAGTTAAGGCCATCTTAGTTAATTTAGTTATTAGTTAGTTTAATTGCTTTCTTGCCATCCTCACCATGATTTACTTTTCTTGCATGTAAATAATGTAAATATGTGTAATTAGTATATATAACATATAAGACTAAAACCGATAAAAGATACCTCACAAAATCCCTGTGGAACGAACCGTACTTGCCGCTATGCGATCGTAACGATCCGTGCGCTTGCGGAAAAAAATTCACACGCCCCATTTATTTTACGATAGTTTAAAGAACTGTTGTGTGGCGCCGCCGGGGATACCTTATTATAGACCGTTTCGGGGCGCGTCAACGGCCGTCGGAAACGATGTCGGAAACTGGCCGGAATCATCGGGTTACGTGTCGGGTCTGTTATCGGGTTAACGGGTCGTCGGGTCGGGTCACAGGTCCTGTCGCGGGTTGCTGAAGCTTGAGGATGACGTGACGTCAGCATGACGTCACGCTGATGCATGCGAGTGCCTAAACGACGTCGTCTAGGTGGGTGACGTGGCACATGCGGACTGCGTTGACTGGCGATTTACAGAATGTACCCCTGTACTCTTCCTTAATTGCCAAATATGCAATAATTACTCCAGAATTGCACTTTGACCCCTGATTCTCCCAAATGACATATTTGCCCTCTTTTACCCCGATTTCGCTACTTTTCTCTAGTTTGGTCCAAAATACCCTTAATGAGTTGAAATACCTGAAAAACACTTATTTACAATATTAAATACCTAAAAGGGCTCGGAAAACTGTTACAAAAGCTAAGTTAGGGAGCGCTAAATGTAAACATTTGGAGCGTGATCACTCTGTCGTCTGGTCCCTAGCGTCGTCATCTACCACTATCCCAGCTGCAGCACACATGCCTGTGATCAAGCATGGAAACACCATACTCGATCCTATCAGTCGACCACATCCCCGGATCTCTTTCTTGATGAAAGTGGCCACATCATAATATCTCCCTGCCCTGATATCATACAGCACCCGAGACACCTCCTTGAAGATCTCCCCAGTATGACTCGACGGCTTAAGAGAAGCCATGAGAAACAGGTTCCAGAATGTAGTGTCCAGATGCAGGTCTCTCCTCAATAATTTCTGCCCATTCCATCCAGCTCCGCCCTCTTGACAAAGTGCACAACCTAGCTCATACCTGCCTGGGTATGCCTCCTCAACAATCTGATGTGGTGGGAGGTTAAAATATTCTCTAATCGTCTCCACAGAAATCACCACAGGCACTCCTATCACTACAACAACTCCATGTGAAGAGTAATGGGAGTCCACCATATTTGCATAAAACTCTCGGACTACGGAGATGTTGGCATTACAGGGTAGACGCATGTACCCTGCCTATCCTCTGGCCTCTACAGTAGCAGGTATCGGGGTCTCTCCCAATTCCTCCACGGCTATCCCTCTTTCCAGAATGTACGTCCGGGTTTTCTTCATCCTCTCCTTGTAATCCGGATGACTCTTGTAAAATGAATTGGCTGATGGTTTTGTTAGATACCCTAGGGGTTATGTTAAAGATGTATTAGTGCAGGTAGATAATCTCATCATTCCTGCTGACTTTGTTATCCTAGACATGGATGAAGGAGCCAAAGATAGGAACTGCAAACCTATTCTTTTGGGAAGACCTTTTATGGCAACTGCAAAGACTTTTATAGATGTCCAGAATGGAAAGCTAACGATGATTGTGTTAGATGAAACAGTAGAGTTTAAAGTTTTTAAGTCTTTTAAGTTCCCTGAAGCGGCAGATGATTGTTGCTCAGTTAAGTGTAATTCAATTGAAGTGGTGAATTCATCAGTACAAGATGAGTTGACCGAAGAAATATCTGAAGAACTACTCGATTGGATTTGTGATGCAATAGAAGATGATGAAGATATTCAACAGGGTGAGGTTTCAAAAGAAGAATCTGACATTGAGGAAGTACGTGCTGAAATAGAAGATGAGATCAACAAGTCGTTAATCCCATATGTGAGTTCTCCCCCTGTATTAGAACTCAAACAACTTCCTTCTAACCTCAAATATGCCTTCTCAGGGGCGAATGATACTCTGCCAGTGATCATAGACTCTGACTTAGAGGCGGAAAAAGAAGAGAGACTGTTGAAGGTGCTACAAGAGCATAAGGCCGCCATTGGATGGACCATAGCAGACATTAAGGGAATAAGCCCTACCACCTGCATGCATCACATTCTTTTAGAAGAAGGTATGAAGCCGTCTAGAGAGGCTCAATGAAGACTTAACCCAAACTTGAAAGAGGTCGTGAAGGAAGAGGTCCTAAAGCTACTTAAGGTGGGTATTATATACCCTATATCTGACAGTAAATGGGTGAGTCCTGTCCATGTTGTGCCAAAGAAGTCTGGGATAACGGTGGTAGCTAATGAGAACAATAAGTTGATTCCATTGTACTCATTGTGACCAAATTTTCTTTGTAATTGTTTTAGTGTTTGTTTAGAGGTTTTGACATGGAATTTGCCAAAGGGGGAGATTGTTAGGTTTATAGTTTATGTTGACATAAATTCCATATCAAAACGTGTTTCTCTTGTAATGTTTAGTGGTTCTTATATTGAAGATTTAAGAAGAAGAAGAATGTCTCGACCACAAATCATGCAAGAAGCCGGCTTTAAAGAGATTTGTGCATCATTGATCATTAAAGGTAATATAAGACCTCATATCTCTTACAAGGCTAGGCACACACACACACATGGCATCCTTATGTGTTCCTTCATGGTTAAACATCATTGATATAACACATTCACATACTTGATAATATATGCTCATACATTTATACTATCTTGACAAACTTTGCTTATTGCATGTTTTTGGACTATGTCTAGGAAATAGCATATGTGTGTGTCTTCGTGTTTGTATGTTTCTGTATTTTTATATTTGGACTTGAATATGCTCTTTTATGATTCCTTATTGAGTTCCGATCGTTTCGGTTACTCATTCATTTAATTTCGAGTCCAATCAATGTAGCTACGCTACTTTTCGTTCTCATTCGTTGAGTTGACTTCATTGTCGTTTTCCGAGATGATTTCTAAACCATTTTTTGAAGTTGTGTAGTCTTCGTTGTGTGTAAGAGAGTCACAGTTCGTAATCCAAAAATAGATTCGAAATCGGAGTTCAGATGCCCAAGATACGGCTGAAGAACCGAGAGAGCATGCAAGAGAGTGTGTGGCCATGAGGCCACTTGGCCTACGCCGTGAGGGAGGCCGTGGGCCCCACGGCCAGAGGGGCTCTCTGCCCCCGTGAGGCCCACGCGCCCCCCACGGCCTAGGGTGATGTGGCCTCACCTGATTGGCCCGAAATCTTCTTCTCTCTCCTCCTTTTATTTCCCTCATCTCTCTCCATTTGATTTTCAAGAAGAAAAATTGCAAGTAATCCCGTCAGTCTTCTCCTCTAGATTTTCTCATCTTCCAAACATCATATCTCCCTCATCCGGAGTCGGATTTGAGTGATTTGAATTGGAGAACGTTTGTAATTGAGTCCTCTATCATTTCCAAGTGGTTTGGTAGCTGATTGATCGAGTTTTCTAGTGGTTCCACACTGAAATCCGAACCAGCTGTTGGATCAAAGGTATTGGACTTATCTTTGGGATTTCTTTCTTTTCAACCTTCAATTTGCTTGGGGTTTCTTCTTCTATATGTATGTTTATGTTTGGTAAAAGCTATTGAGAAAGGTAGCTTCATAATCATTCTAATTGAAAGTCAATTTATAGACAAATGTGGACTAGTTTCTATGATTCTAGGTTTTTCACATGTTTGTGAGTTGTATTGTGATTAGAATGATATCTTAGGTTGTTTGTGACTTGATTGAATCAATTTTGTGATAAATGACCTTGAGATTTGTTTTGATCCTTTGATTGATGAAATCTAGGATTATTGTATTTGTATGTGTTTTAAAGCAATCTAGGATTTGATTGATTTATATCTTGAATCCTTGCTCTATATTTTTGGCTAGAATATTGATTGATTAAATCTCATATATCTAGCATTTTATTGTATGTTGATTGCATCTTGAATTTGTACTTCATGAATATATTTTGATTCAAGTGTTGTATGTGTGAATGAGACTTTGAGCTTATGTGTTTGATGTTACACATGCTTTAGGTTTTATTCTTGTATTTTGCATCTAGACTTTTATTAAATGTGTTATCACATGTTTAGGTCTATTTGTACCATAGAATATATTGATCATATGTTCTATGTTGATTTGATTGTTTGCATCATTTGCATTCACATGATCACACTAGGAAGTCCTTGTAAAAGGCATGAAGTCTTGGTTAGAGTCGGGATGACTCGGATAGCCAAGCAAGAAGACTTGCCTAGAGTCGGGATGACTCGGATAGGTAAGCAAGAAGTCATGGCTAGAGTCGGGAGGACTCGGATAGTCATGCATGGGAGGCTCCCTAGAGGCATGAGTGTCTCAGATAGGGAGTTGGCTATTGTATTGGTAGGCCTAGGCGTATGGTTAGACATAGACTCCGATAGAGCGGGGTACACGAGAGGTGTATGCACTCTTGAGGAATTTCTAATCTACCATCGATGTTGGTTTTGTGTGGTGTCCAATATACGGTGGTTTCGCATCATTGAGGGATTTCACACTTTCCAATAGGGTTGGGTAGGCTTAGACTTCACTAGATTGGGTGAGCTAAAGATTGGTCACTTTGTGAATGTTCTATGTTTACTTTCCAATAATATTGTACCCAATGGTTGTAGTTCAACACGTGGATGTTTCCTCCTTGGAGGTTTTACCATGTTAAAAAATCTCTTGTGTTAATTCTTTCTATCTCTATCTCTTATATTTTATTTGTATATTTTTATTCACTTATGATGTATTGTGAAGCAAGACTTTGTATAGTGTGATTAGTGAACTCATTTTATTGATCAATTTTATTTCTATGATTCTTTTGTATATTGTATTTGTGTATAGTTATATTTGATCACTCTTGTAACTCATTGAACATATAGTGAAATACAAGTATTCTTTGTTGTTATACTTATTTGTTTGTTTACCTCATACAACTTGATGATGTATGTAGACCATGCTTATATGATTACCTATTCATATTGTCTATGTATGTTGTCTTTTCTTAGTATATTTGTTGTATGTAAGGCAACCTTGAGGGACAAACGAAAGTTTGTTCAAGGGATTGAAAAAGGCGTAAAAACCAATTCAACCCACCCCCCCCCCCCCCCCCCCCCCCTCTAGGTATGCCTTAAGCAATTTAACTACGTTTGTATACTTTCACGGGACATGCTTATTATTGCTTCTTGGATGGATTTTCAGGATACAATCAAATTGCCATAGCTCCAGAGAACCAAGAGAAGACGACGTTCACATGCCCCTTCGGGACCTTTGCTTACCAAAGAATGCCTTTTGGGCTGTGCAACGCCTCTACCACCTTCCAGAGATGCATGATGTCAATCTTCTCTGACATGCTAGAGAAGTATATTGAGGTATTTATGGATGATTTTTCTATTTTTGGTAACTCTTTTGACCACTGCCTTGATAACTTAACTAGTGTTTTGAAAAGATGCACTGAGACCAATTTAACTCTTAGTTGGGAGAAAAGTCACTTTATCGTGAAATCTGGAATAGTGCTAGGACATGTGATATCTGATAAAGGCATAGAAGTAGATAGAGCTAAAATAGAAGTAATTGCTAAACTTCCACCTCCCACTTCGGTGAAGGGTGTAAGGAGTTTTCTTGGTCATGCATGTTTTTATAGGCGTTTTATAAAAGATTTTTCAAAAATTAGTCGCCCCCTATGTAACCTTTTGACCAAGGATTCTACATTTGTTTTCAATGATGAATGTTTGCATGCTTTTGAATCTTTGAAAGATAAACTGACTTCTACTCCTGTTATTATGCCTCCTGATTGGTCCCTACCATTTGAATTAATGTGTGATGCATCAGACTATGCTGTAGGTGTTGTTTTAGGACAGCGAGTAGATAAAGTTCCACATGTTATTTACTACATTAGTCGTACTTTGAATGATGCACAATTGAATTACTCCACTACTGAAAAAGAATTGCTTGCTATTGTTAGTGCCTTGGAAAAATTTCGTCAATATCTAATTGGATCTAAGGTTATTGTGTATTTTGATCATGCTGCTTTGAAATATTTACTAACAAAGAAGGAAGTGAAACCGAGATTACTCCGGTGGATCCTTTTGTTGCAAAAGTTTGATTTGGAAATCAGGGATAAGAAGGGCAGCAAGAATGTGGTAGCTGATCACCTTTCTCAATTGGTGGAGGATGAGAATGTGGAAGAAAGCACTAAACTTGTACCAATCAATGAGAATTTTCCAGATGAACAGCTGATGGCCGTAGGAGTCAATGATCCTTGGTACGCGGACATTATGAATTACCTTGTAAATGGCATCATACCAGTCGACCTGAATTCGCAAGCAAAAAGAAGATTCATCTCCATCACTAGACAATACTTTTAGGACGAACCATACCTGTTCAAATATGGTGTCGATCAGATCATTCGAAGATGCGTCCCTGAAGAAGAGCAGCAAGATGTCTTGAAATTCTGCCACAACCTTAGCTGTGGAGGGCCCTTTAGTGCCAAGAAAACTGCTTTGAAAGTTCTCCAATCAGGTTTCTTCTGGACCTCTTTGTTTAAAGATACTTACACATTTTGTATTTCTTGTGACAGGTGCCAGAGAACGAGGAATATTGGCAAAAGAGATGAGATACCTCTTTCAAGCCAGCTGGTAGTGGAAATATTTGACATGTGGGGGATTGATTTCATGGGACCCTTCCCATCCTCGCACGGGTTCTTGTACATCTTGGTTGCTGTAGATTATGTCTCAAAGTGGATTGAAGCAGTCGCAACCAAGACGAATGATAGTCAGGTGGTGGTAAAGTTTGTCAAGGAGAACATATTCACCAGATTCAGGACACCTCGGGCAATCATAAGTGATGGAGGGAGCCATTTTTGTAACAAGGTATTTACCTCATTAATGAAGAAGTATAGTGTCAAGCACAAGGTGGCGACCCCATACCATTCGCAGACCTCAGGACAAGTTGAGGTAAGCAACAGGCAGATTAAGCAGGTACTAAAGAAGACAGTGCAGCCAAATCGAAAGGATTGGTCACTCAAGTTGAATGATGCATTATGGGCATACAGAACAGCCTACAAAACTCTCATAGGTATGAGCCCGTATAGGATAGTCTATGGCAAGGCGTGCCATCTCCCGGTAGAGCTGGAACACAATGCCTATTGGCCCCTAAAGAAGTTGCACTTTAACTTAGACAAGGCAGGGGAGGAAAGAAGTTTGCAAATGAGTGAACTTGAGGAGCTCTGGAACAATGCATATGAGAACGCGAAGATATACAAAGAAAGGACAAAGAAGTTACATGACAACAAAATCCTTCGGAAAGAGTTTCATCCAGGAATGCTAGTTTTGTTGTACCAATCGCGTTTGAAGTTATTTCCAGGGGAGTTTGTACAACAAAACTAGCATTCCTGGATGAAACTCTTTCCGAAGGATTTTGTTGTCATGTAACTTCTTTGTCCTTTCTTTGTATATCTTCGCGTTCTCATATGCATTGTTCCAGAGCTCCTCAAGTTCACTCATTTGCAAACTTCTTTCCTCCCCTGCCTTGTCTAAGTTGAAGTTCAGCTTCTTTAGGGACCAATAGGCATTGTGTTCCAGCTCTACCGGGAGATGGCATGCCTTGCCATAGACTATCCTATACGGGTTCATACCTATGGGAGTTTTGTAGGCTATTTTGTATGCCCATAATGCATCATTCAACTTGAGTGACCAATCCTTTCGATTTGGCTGCACTGTCTTCTCTAGTACCTGCTTAATCTGCCTGTTGCTTACCTCAACTTGTCCTGAGGTCTACGAATGGTATGGGGTCGCCACCTTGTGCTTGACACTATACTTCTTCATTAATGAGGTAAATACCTTGTTACAAAAATGGCTCCCTCCATCACTTATGATTGCCCGAGGTGTCCCGAATCTGGTGAATATGTTCTCCTTGACAAACTTTACCACCACCTGACTATCATTCGTCTTGGTTGCGACTGCTTCAATCCACTTTGAGACATAATCTACAGCAACCAAGATGTACAAGAACCCGTGCGAGGATGGGAAGGGTCCCATGAAATCAATCCCCCACATGTCAAATATTTCCACTACCAGCTGGCTTGAAAGAGGTATCTCATCTCTTTTGCCAATATTCCCCGTTCTCTGGCACCTGTCACAAAAAATACAAAATGTGTAAGTAACTTTAAACAAAGAGGTCCAGAAGAAACCTGATTGGAGAACTTTCAAAGCAGTTTTCTTGGCACTAAAGTGCCCTCCACAGCTAAGGCTGTGGCAGAATTTCAAGACATCTTGCTGCTCTTCTTTAGGGACGCATCTTCGAATGATCTGATCAACACCATATTTGAACAGGTATGGTTCGTCCCAAAAGTATTGTCTAGTGATGGAGATGAATCTTCTTTTTGCTTGCGAATTCAGGTCGGCTAGTATGATGCCATTTACAAGGTAATTCATAATGTCCGCGTACCAAGGATCATTGACTCCTACGGCCATCAGCTGTTCATCTAGAAAATTCTCATTGATTGGTACAAGTTTAATGCTTTCTTCCACATTCTCATCCTCCACCAATCGAGAAAGGTGATCAGCTACCACATTCTCGCTACCCTTCTTATCCCTGATTTCCAAATCAAACTCTTGCAACAAAAGGATCCACCGAAGTAATCTCGGTTTCACTTCCTTCTTTGTTAGTAAATATTTCAAAGCAGCATGATTAGAATACACAATAACCTTAAATCCAATTAGATATTGACGAAATTTTTCCAAGGCACTAACAATAGCAAGCAATTCTTTTTCAGTAGTGGAGTAATTCAATTGTGCATCATTCAAAGTGCGACTAATGTAGTAAATAACATGTGGAACTTTATCTACTCGCCGTCCTAAAACAGCACCTACAGCATAGTCTGATGCATCACACATTAATTCAAATGGTAGGGACCAATCAGGAGGCATAATAACAGGAGTAGAAGTCAATTTATCTTTTAGAGATTCAAAAGCATGCAAACATTCATCATTGAAAACAAATGTAGAATCCTTGGTCAAAAGGTTACATAGGGGGCGACTAATTTTTGAAAAATCTTTTATAAAACGCTTATAAAAACATGCATGACCAAGAAAACTCCTCACACCCTTCACCGAAGTGGGAGGTGGAAGTTTAGCAATTACTTCTATTTTAGCTCTATCTACTTCTATGCCTTTATCAGATATCACATGTCCTAGCACTATTCCAGATTTCACGATAAAGTGACTTTTCTCCCAACTAAGAGTTAAATTGGTCTCAGTGCATCTTTTCAAAACACTAGTTAAGTTATCAAGGCAGTGGTCAAAAGAGTTACCAAAAACAGAAAAATCATCCATAAATACCTTAATATACTTCTCTAGCATGTCAGAGAAGATTGACATCATGCATCTCTGGAAGGTGGCAGGGGCGTTGCACAGCCCAAAAGGCATTCTTCGGTAAGCAAAGGTCCCGAAAGGACATGTGAACGTCGTCTTCTCTTGGTCATCTGGAGCTATGGCAATTTGATTGTATCCTGAAAATCCATCCAAGAAGCAATAATAAGCATGTCCCGCCAAACGCTCGAGCATCTGATCAATAAACGGTAAAGGAAAGTGATCCTTTTTAGTTGCCGTGTTGAGCTTGCGGTAATCTATGCACACTCTCCATCCCGTTGTCTTCCTTGTAGGAATCAACTCATTGTTCTCATTAGCTACCACCGTTATCCCAGACTTCTTTGGCACAACATGGACAGGACTCACACATTTACTGTCAGATATTGGGTATATAATACCCACCTTAAGTAGCTTTAGGACCTCTTCCTTCACGACCTCTTTCAAGTTCGAGTTAAGTCTTCGTTGAGCCTCTCTAGACGGCTTCATACCTTCTTCTAAAAGAATGTGATACATGCAGGTGGTTGGGCTTATTCCCTTAATGTCTGCTATGGTCCATGGCGGCCTTATGCTCTTGTAGCACCTTCAACAGTCTCTCTTCTTTTTCTAACTCTAAGTCAGAGGCTATGATCACTGGCAGAGTATCATTCGCCCCTAAGAAGGCATATTTGAGGTTAGAAAGAAGTTGTTTGAGTTCTAATACAGGGGGAGAACTCACATATGGGATTAACGACTTGTTGATCTCATCTTCTATTTCAGCACGTACTTCCTCAATGTCAGATTCTTCTTTTGAAACCTCACCCTGTTGAATTTCTTCATCATCTTCTATTGCATCACAAATCCAATCGAGTAGTTCTTCAGATATTTCTTCGGTCAACTCATCTTGTACTGCTGAATTCACCACTTCAATTGAATTACACTCAACTGAGCAACAATCATCTGCTGCTTCAGGGAACTTAAAAGACTCAAAAACTTTAAACGCTACTGTTTCATCTAACACAATCATCGTTAGCTTTCCATTCTGGACATCTATAAAAGTCTTTGCAGTTGCCATAAAAGGTCTTCCCAAAAGAATAGGTTTGCAGTTCCTATCTTTGGCTCCTTCATCCATGTCTAGGACAACAAAGTCAGCAGGAATGATGAGATTATCTACCTGCACTAATACATCTTCAACATAACCCCTAGGGTATCTAACAGAACCATCAGCTAACACAAGTGACATAGATATCTTCTTCAGGTCATTCAATCCCTGTTGCTCATAGATATAGTAGGGCATTAAATTAATATTGGCTCCTAAATCTAACATGGCTCTCTCAAAAGTGGTACCTCCTATAGTGATGTTGATGCAAAAACTACCTGGATCTTGTAATTTCGGCGGCAACGACTTTTGAAGGACTGTATTAGCACTTCCGGTCATGAATTATTGATGATTCTCCCCAAATCTTGTCTTGTATGTATGAAGGCTCTTGAAGAACTTGGCATATGCTGGCATCTTCTGAATCATCTCCAATAAGGGCAAGTTGACATTGACATTCGAAAGAATGTCATATATTTCTTTGTATGATTTCTCTAACTTGCTCTTTTGCAACCTCCTTAGGAATGGAATTGGAGGAATGGATGGATTGGCTGACTTGTGTAAGAGTGGTGAAACTTTGGATTTTTCCACCACTATTTCTTCCTCCTAGGGCATGTTGTCATCTTTTGAAGGACCTGAAACAGTAGCAAATTTATCAGAAAGTTCAGCAGGTCTATTATCAGTTAGAACCTTGCCATTTCAAAGGACTGTCATAGCCTTTGCTTGCTCAATGAAACTTGGAAATTTCCCCTGCTCCATCTTTTGTTGAGCTTCAGCTAATTGCCCAACTTGAGTTTCTGTTTTCTTCAATGAAGCATGAATATTCTGAAACTGTACCTCATTACGTTGGTTCATTTGCTGCATTTGTTGGAACATATCTTCTATTGATGGCTTCTTGGGTTGGGGTTCAGAGTTCTGTTGGGCACCGGTATTGAATTGCCTTTGATTGCTATTGTTGTTGTTTCCCCATTGGTTTCCAGCGGCTTGGTTATTATTTCCCCATTGGTTTCCTAAACTCTGATTGTTGTTGGACCACGAAAAATTTGGATGGTTCCTCCACCCTGGATTATAAGTATTGGAATATGGATCATTCCGTGGTCTAGAATTAAAGTTGTTCATGGCTTGAACCTCTTCTTCTTCTTCTCTAGGTCCAGGACCTCCTACTTGATGTTCTCCCATAAACACTTTTTGTTGCCAGCTCTTCATTTGTCCCAAATCAGTAGTAAGAGTATCCATCTTCTTCACTAGTTGTGCTATCTGAATAGAGGTTTCTGTGCTGGCATCTACTGTATAAATTCCCTTCTTCCTCCTAGAATTTTTATGACGAGAGTTCTGCGACAGCTTTTCAAAGATAGAGTATACCTCCTCAGGTTGTTTGTCATACATGGATCCTCCACAAGCATTGTTTACCAAAAGACTTGATACTTCAGTCAGACCATCATAAAACCACAGACATAGCTGATTAGTAAGAAATCCGTGCTGAGGACAATCTCTGATATATTTCTTAAAACACTCCCATGCCTCATAAAAAGTCTCATTGTCTTGTTGATAAAAACTGGAAATTTTTGCTCGAATCTCACTGGTTTTCTGAGGTGCATAATAATGGTCAGTGAGCTTTTCTCTTACCTCATCCCATGTTCTCAAAGATGTTGGAGGCAATGTCAACAACCATGTCTTCGCCTAATCTTTTAATGCATGTGGGATACATCTCATGCGCAGCTGGTCTTCTGTAATCCTATGATTGGGTAAAACCTGTATTGCTGCATAAAACTCTCTAAAGAACAAGAGCACATCTTCATCTGGTAATCCTCGGAACACAGGCAGTTGGTTATAGTGGCTACTTCTCAGTTCATAATTCCTTGCTGCAGGTTCTAACACAATGCACAAGGGATGGTTGCTCACAACCGGCCTGCTGTAGTCCTTCATGGTTCTGATAGGCACTGGCTCTGGCTCATAAACCGGATTTGGAACAAGGTTGGGTATGGGATCAGGATCCTGGTTGAGCCTTTCTTGGTTCTGAATTTCCTCATCTTCCATTGTTTGATTTCTGATGCGATGGATGTTATCATTCAAAGGTAACAATTCTCCCTGTTGAGATCTTCTACCTTGCATCTACTGTCAACACATGAAACAAGAAAAGACAAGTAACAAGTCAACTGTAAAAAGAAAGAAAGAAAAAGAAAAATCTAAAAAGCTAAAAATTAATGACTCGACTACCTAAACTTAAAGTAAACCTAATAACTAACACTAAAACTAGAAATAACCAATAAATTCACTAGTTCCCCGGCAACGGTGCCAAAAACTTGATGTGTAAAATCATGTTATAAAAACCTAACTCGCAAGTGTATGAATCGTGAGATAAGTACAGCGACAAGTAAGGATCGTTCCCATGAGGAAAAGTGATTTACTGATTAAACTAGTTCTAATTAAAGCTAAACAATTAACAGTATCCAGAGATTTTGAGATTGATTGATTGAATGATTTAGAACCAAATTATCTAAGAAAACAATTAATAAGAATATGTGAATGTGATCAAAAGGTGAGAGGACTAGGTCATCAATGCTCCCCAACTATGTTTACTCAATGCTTCGAATTGACTTTGATAAAAGATGTAACTCAAGTTAAGGATTCGTTCTTATCTTATTTATGATTGTTACCGTATGATCCTGGGATGAATCAAGTATTCTCAATCATAATTTACCCATAGATCAATGGTGCAAACTACAACCGAGAACCCATTAAGTGCAAGAACTAAAGAACCAAAACCTACTTGCATAGATCAATGCTAAGATCAGTTTTACCCTTTCAATTGAATATTAATTAAGGTTATGTGTAGATCAACACTCCAAACTTAATTGTTTAATTATCAAAACCCTAAATTCATGTCAACGTATGATCATGCATCAACACAAACAAAGAATTGAGACGTAGAATGAATTGAATGAATCAAAACTTGAATTAAGAAAATATAGTCAATTCTAACAAAGAGTATTCATAGAAGTTCACATTGACTCCCTAGTATGGAGTTAGTTACACATATTAGAAACAAAAAGACAAGAGTAAGAGATGATAAAACCCATTGAAAAGCTTCAACAAATTCTTCAAATCTTCGATGTTGAAATCTCCTTCGTCTTCAAATCTTCTATGCGTAAGATGAATGAGGGAATTTGTGTGATGGTTGTGAGAAGGTGAGGTGTGGAATGTTTGAAAGTGCAGGTCCAAGAACAGAGCGAGAGTTTGCCCTAAAGACGTCACAACATATATATAGGCCTCCTGAACCCAGACGCGAAAAGACTCCTTATTCAGGACAAAAACATCAAACCGCTGCCAAAGCCGCAATGGTAAGGCAGCGGTTTTGACGATTCACAGACATACGCTGTGGACATGGCAGCGCTTTGACAGCACTTTGGGCAGCGGTACCTACTGTTTTTAGATCGCTGTTGCATCGCTGCTAATTAATTGGGAGCGATCTTGACAGCACTTTGCATATTTGCACAAAAGCCCCTGAAGTCTTTAAAATAGCACTTTTTGCCTGAATTCCTTCAAATTATTCATCTGGATCCAAAATCCTGAAAATGCTCACACACACACATTAAATCCCAAAAAGACTCGAGAAACAAGCAATTGATTGGAGGAAAAGGGATAAAAAATATATACAATAAATGATCGATCACCTTCCATGAAGAAGGTAGCTTCTCAATGATAGCAGCCACCTGGAAGGTTTCACTCAAAATCATCCCTTAGGCATGAATCTCATGCAGAATCACCTGAAGCTCTTGGACTTGATTCATAACTGTCTTGGAGTCCCCCATCTTGTAATCAAGAAACTGGTCCACAACAAACTTTTTGGATCTAGCATCCTTAGTCTTGTATTTTCAGTCTAAAGACTCCCACAGTTCTTTGGCTGTTTTCTTTGTAGCGTATATGCTATACAGCGAATCTGACAACACGTTCAGTATGTAGTTTCGACACAAAAAATATGAATGGTTCTATTCATCAATAGCATTCCATACTTGAACATCTCGCTCTTCACCACTATTAGGTTTAGGAGATTCTTCAGTCAAGAACCTAGCAAGGTTCATCGTGGTCAAATAAAATAGCATCTTCTGCTGCCATCGCTTAAAGAACAATCCACTGAACTTACCAGGCTTCTCCATGTGATTCATCAATAACGGAACCGAATTCATATAGGGGTGTGCCATCAGAACACTCCTTTGACTCATAAACTAGCTCATCATCGGATCTGGCATGTTTCTCATGAATGAGCTGATAGACGGAGTCATTGCGGCCACACTTGGCAACACAATAGGCACTTCGCCCACAAGCAAAGAGTTCACAGCCATAGCGTCTAATCCCACACTTGGATTAGCATTCGAAGTCTTTAGTGGAACACTTGAGTTAACGTTGGATTTATCCACCATAATATCTAAAACAAAAACACAATTGTTTTAGAATCATGAAAAGAATAGCACCGATATCAGTTAGTTGATATCAAAACAGTGAATCAATATTTGATTCCAGATTCCACAATAGAAATCACTATCAGTGTCTGATAAACAGACCCGATTTTCCACAATTAAAACAAGTATTTATTTGAAATCAGTGTCTGGAAAACAAACCCAATTTCCACAGTACTTATAGTTATTAAAATTGAAACCGTGATGTTTGATTTTAAACGAAGTTTGTCACAATCTGTATCAAGATCTACAAACTAGAAAGTTTATAGAAATAGAAGAAATTTTTTTTAATGAAAATAAGTTGTCTTAAGATTGCTATTTGTATTGCTCAAAAACAATCCGGTTCGAATATGCAAAAGACAAAAAACAATGAACAAAAACAGCACGTTAGGGAAATTTTGCTCTCTGTGATTTCGTGATTTTCAGAATGAATCTTATGAGGAATAGACTAGGGTTTTTAAATAGAAAACCTAATCAGTAGGGTTCAATTGGATTGATATGGAAATAACTTGATTATCACGTAAAGAGATCTATTCCTAATTAAACACCGATTATGTTTTCTTAGTGATCAAGTAAGTATCAGAATCCAAAACAAAAATTAATACTTTCCTTATCATTTAAAATGTCTAACATTTGTACTCTCATGGTCTAATCGAAGCGACATTCATGCAACTAAAGGTGAGAGCCTCTATGCTACACATGTTGGTAAACAACTATCACACAATCATTTATATACGACATATAAGTGTTTTCCCTAGCCAATGTAAGATGCACAATTTTCCCTACACTATGGGCTCACCTTGAGACTCAATTTCTCATTCATCCATTATTCATTTTGTGAGTTTGAGTATACCATTTCGAAGCTCTCATGGAGGAGAATTCGAATATATTTTGATCTTCCATTTTCATGGAATCAATCATACTCAAATAGTGCTATCAAAATGTGTGTTCATCACAAAATTTCCAACACCAGGTTTGGGATAGCAATTTCAGCAAGGGTAGAGGTATTGTCGTTATAATCAAAATGCTATGCTCGACTTATTTAGTATATAGTTGTTTACACCAAGTATGATTTCTATGCAGTTAGAGCAACATTCTAGTCATGTACAAGCAACTGTGGGTACTATGTCTTCAAAAATAAGAAGTCAACTGAATGTATAATACTCCTACCCAGTCTTATAGTTCTACATTGACTGGGATGATATGGAGTAGATAAAGTTCATATTTTGTTGTAATTAGGTATTGCAATGCATTCCAGTACATTGAATATATGCTTGGGTGTAGTGCAATAACAATGTAACTATACATGTGCAGTAAATCTAGTGGAAAGTAATAGGGACAATTAGAATAATGGTGAAAATTAAATTAATTATTTGAATTGTCATGTTGTTTTCCTCAACTATATGTGCATGTTTCTGCATTTTCTCTTGGATTGAAATTGTAAGGATTCCCGTTGTTTTTAATTGGCTTATTTCGTGATCAAACCATATGTGGGGATCATGTAAGGGTAGCTTAGGAATGTGTTCAAGCTCAAAGCCCTTGCAAGTGTTAAGCAGTCCAAAGGTAATTCTCTAAGTGCTTACTTGTCTTGAAGAGATAGTTGCACACACTCACAACTCATGCATATGTTTATTCCTTGTATGTTGTGGTTCTTATGGTTGTGCATTAATGTTCAATTAACATCTCTTCTTGATTGTTATTTTGATTGCATCTTGTGATTATATGTCATAGCATTTTAGGCTTTTAGGATGCATCTTAATTTACCTTTTTACCCCTTGCATGATTTCTTGTGGGGTTCAAAGGTGTGGGCTGTGCGCTGGTTGTCAAGCGCCAGACCAGCGCAGATCACCCAGTGGTCTATCGCTGGTCGTGCGCTGGTCCACACCAGCGCAAGGCCACTAGCGCTAATCGCCCAGTTGTGCTCCGCTGGTCTGGCGCCTGTGTGAGCGCTTGTCGTCCAGCGCCCTTGCAAAAATGTGCTTGTGCGCTGGTCCTGCGCCTGTTGTCCAGCGCAGGTCCACCAGCGCACAGAGCAATTTTCTGGCGCGTTTTCAAAACGACCTCACTTCACTTATGGCCTCTATATATATGCTAACTTGATTTTAGGTCACTTAAGAGAGTTCATATTCAAGCTTCATACTTAGGATATTTTTCAAGACAAGAAAAATACACAAAGAACTCATTTTTAATTACTCAAACACTTTTTCATGATCATCAATCATCATCTAGCATCATCTTTGATCATCTAGATGTCATCTAGCATGGATTCTTCATCATACTTTGCTTGGTAAGCTTTTCACTAATATCTTACATATTTTGTGTTTCTCTTATCTAGCAATCTCAATTAATTACTTGTATGTTATTTTGTATGCTTTGGATACAAGATTGAGATTAGTATGATGTATGTTTGAGAAGTTGTATTGTGCTAGCATATTAGGTTTTGTGCTTAATATTGATTAACTAAACTAATTGACATGTCATTTAGTTTTGATATCTAGGATTGTTCTTAATTGCATATTAATCATCTTAGATAAGCATATAGGGTTTCCCTTGCTCTATGTTGCATTTTGGATATTCACATATATTCACTTAGGGTTGTATTCTCTTCATAGAGAAAGTAAGTCTTGTGTGTAGCATCCGGGATTAGGTTGCTTAGATCGCAAGCAAAATTGGACTAGGTTCACTCATACCGGGATTAGGTAGGTGTGTGATTACTTCCGGGATTAGGTTGTAATTGTTTGCACATTTAGTGGATTCGAGGTTCGAGTGTGGCTTACTTACATAGCCCGTGGTTTTTCCCGTGAGGGTTTCCACGTAAAAATCAAGTGTTGTTTTAATTTCCGCACCATATTACACTTGCTTGTTTATATTATCTTGAGGGCATTTTCATAATTTTGACTAACACGAAAAATTGGGTAAAAAGCGTAAAATCTATTCACCCCCCCCCCCCCCCCCCCCCCCCCCCTTTAGATAGTTTTATACACACCGTGCAATAATTAGTTTCAACTGGTATTAGAGCGGGTTCCTAGATATACTTAGGTGATCCTTGCTTATTTTGGTGTGTTTTGCATTTTGTGTGATTTTTGATCATTCATACATTTGCATTCATTTCATTCATTCATAAACACTATGAGTGGAAATGGTGGAAATGGTGGTGGCAACGAAGGTGCTTCTAGCACAAGGCCTCCACTTTTTACCGGTTTGAACTATTCCCAATGGAAAGGGAAGATGGAATCCTACATATGCCAAATTCATGACCGTGCATGGATGGCGATGGAAGACGGATATGATCTACCCAAGATGACTCCCGGTGGTGGAGGAGAAGAAGTTTTAAAGCCTAAGGCGCAATGGAACGCGCAAGAGTTTGAGGCTTTAAAGTGGAATAGGAAGGCGATGCATGCCATCTTGTGTGCTATGGATGAAAATCAATATAAATTGATTCAAAATACTAGGATAGCTAAGGAGGCTTGGGACATCCTAGAGATTGCACATGAGGGAACCGAAGTGGTGAAGGACTCTAAGCTTCAAGTCCTCCAAACTCAATTCGAGATGCTTAAGATGGAGGAGAATGAGTGCTTCAACGACTTCGAGATCAAGTTGATGGATATAGTCAACCAAAGCCATCAACTTGGTGATCCATATTCGGATAGGAGAATCAAGCAAAAGATTATGAGATCTCTACCCGATAGGTTTGAATCTAAGGTGACGGCTTTAGAAGAAAATAGTGGATATAAGGATATGAAGCCGAGTGAGGTGATTGGGAGACTTCTAGCTTATGAGTCTAGGAAGAGGCCTATCTCCACACCCACTAAAAAGCAAAAAGGAATTGCTTTAAAAACCTCCAAGGATGAAAAGGAGGAAAAGAAGGTTGACTCGGATGAAGACCTTGCCTTGTTTGTAAAAAGGTTCAATAAGGTTATGAAGTTTAGAAGAAAGAGCTTTGGATCAAAAGGACAAGATTTGAAGAAAAAGGGTTCTTTCAAGAAGTTTGAACCTAGGCAAGAGAGGACCGAAAGAAAAGGGGTCCGATGTTTCGAGTGTGGTGGCATAGGTCACTTTGCCCCCGAATGTGTAAATCACAATGAGAGGAAAAAGGGAAAAGTGATGGCCGCCACTTAGAGTGGAAGTAGTGATGACTGTAGGGAAAAATTAAACAAGAGTGGTAAACGCAGCGGAAGCGATACTAAAAACGATTTAGTGACTTTTAAAAATTTTTCCTTTATGAACCTTAAACCCTTTTCATCAATAAACATGCATATACATTAACAAAAGTAAATTACCTTTTGTCGCGTGATCCGATTGACTTACGTCGATGGTAATCCGCAAGACCTTCAATCCGAGCACGAACGTGGATCACCTAGGAGCGTGGTCTCCCTTTTCTTTGAATTGCAAACCTGTGAATGGACCAAACAAAAACTTTCTTTTCTTTGTTAGTCACAAAACAATCAAAAGAATGTAAAAGATTATTCCGGTCACTTTTGAGTTCTCAATCTAATGATCGAAACTCGCGTGAACCTAGATCGATATCGTATACACAAGCTTATTGATGATTAAGCAATAGTATACTATCAAAGAATAATCTAACACTCCTTTTTGTCTTTTTAGAATAAAAACTCTCTTGGAATTAAGAAGAAGAAGAAAGAAATAAAAACTCAAGCACCATTCATTGTGGTGGCCGAATTCTATAAGTATCCTTATATAGGTGGCCAAAATTTCTTCCTTCTTTCCTTATAGGGTGGCCGAATTCTCTATGTGCTTTTGCCTAGGGTTGCCGCAATTTTCCTCTACAAAAGAGGAGTTGTATTGCACCCAAAAAACACATGTCTTTTTAAGACTTCAAACCCTAATCCAACTCTTTTATTTTTATTCTTTTATTTTGACTAAATAAAAAGACTCCTTATTTGATTAAATAAATAAAACTAATTTATTTATTTACTTATCAAACAAGTCTTTTACTTTTATGAAAGATTTGTTTCTTTAATTAAACAATTAATCAATAAATTAATTAATTCTTATTTAATTAAAACAAATGAAACAAAATAATATTTTTAGGTTAAAACATTAACCTAGCCGCCCCACTTATATAAGATTGGGCCTAATATTATTTTCCTATTTCATTTAATCCATTGGACTTTAAATAAAAAGCCCACATGTGAACCAGACCCATTCTTACTAAAAGAAACAAGCCCACATGTCTTTCATTAATATATTAATATAATTGAGCAGCCCATTACTTAAATAATGTGCAAATTATATTCTTAATATATTAAATGCAATTCTAGATGGACCCTTAAATTGGTCCGGTAGAATATATCAAGTGATCCATGCAAGTCCGTGTGGATTGGGGATCTTGGCGGGCCATCTAAATTTAAGCTTCAATAGACATAACCTAATCACAATCAACAAATGATTCACTTAGATCCGATCCATTAATTTTAACTCATTCCACTAAAGAGCTAAAACTGAACTCTTAAATAAAGATAGAAAAGGAAGATGCTTCTCATTCATACCCTAGACAATCATATTGGAGATAGTGTATCCTCGTGATTAATATCAGTAATCGCCAAGAGTTCATAGACCGCCTATAACTCTCCAAGTTACCATATTTACTCATATGACCACATTTTGAACTTGGATATTTTGACTTGTCCAGAAGCCATGTTTTCAATAGACACTATCGAAAACTCAACGTTGAGATTTAATATCCAATTACCTCAAAACATCCATATGATAATATTGTTAGGATTCCCGTTGTGTTTAATTGGCTTATTTCGTGATCAAACCACATGTGGGGATGCTTTGTAAGGGTAGCTTAGATGTTGTGTTATTGCTTAGGCCCTTTTGAAGACCTCACCATTGACAAGCACCAAAGGTAATATTCTAAGTGCTTACTTGTCTTGAAGAGATAGATGCACACACTCACAACTCATGCATATGTTTAATCCTTATATGTTGTGTGTCTTTTATGTGTGCCTTAATGCTCATTAACATCTCTTCTTGCATGTTAGTTTGATTGCATCTTGCATATCCAATTGCCTTGTCATGCTTAGACTTAGGATTGCATTTTTGCACTGGGCGCCCCCAAAAGCGCTGTACAGAAGCGCTGTACGAACAGCGCCCATTGAGCGCTGTTCAGACCTGATCGATTTAATCGGTCGCTGTTGGGTCGCTGTTGGGGCGCTGTACGTGGCGCTGTACAAAGCGCTGTACGAACAGCGCCACTCTGTTTCCTCGTGAAAAACAGAGCAAGGGCGCTGTACAGGCGCTGTACAAGGGCGCCCTACGTACAGCGCCCATGGCAAATAGTGGGCAAACTTATCAAAACGACCACACTTTGTTTTGGCCCCCTATATATATGCCACTTTGACTTTAGGTCAATTACAAGAGTTCTTATTCATGCTTCATACTTAGGATATTTTTCAAGAGAAGAAAAATACACAAAGAACTCATTTTTAATTACTCAAACACAATTTCATGATCATCAATCATCATCTAGCATCATCATAGATCATCTAGATGTCATCTTGCATGGAATCTTCATCATACTTTGCTTGGTAAACTTTTCACTAATATCTTACATATTTTGTGTTTATTTTATCTAGTAATCTCAATTAATTACTTGATTGTTATTTTGTATGCTTTAGATACAAAATTGAGATTAGTATGATGTATGTTTGAGAAGTTGTTTTGTGATAGCTAATTAGGTTTTGTTCATCTTGATTAGCTAAGCTTTTTGACATGTCATTTAGCTCATAATATCTAGGATTGATTTAAATTGCAAATTCATTATCCTAGATAAGCATATAGAGTAACCTAGCTCTAATTGCATTTTTGGATATTTCATAATATTCACTTAGGTTGTATTATCTCTTCTTAGAGAATTAAGTCTTGTGTTGTGACCGGGATTAGGTTACTTAATTCACAAGCAATTGGACTAGGTCCACTTATACCGGGATTAGGTAGTTGTGATGCTTATTGATCGGGATTAGATCATTAAACCGGGATTAGGTTGTAATCATCTCAATTAGTGGATTCGAGGTTCGTGTGTGGCGCACATAACAGCCCGTGGTTTTTCCCGTGAGGGTTTCCACGTAAAAATCAAGTGTTGATTTATATTTCCGCATCATATTACACTTGCTTGTTTATATTATCTTGAGGGTAAATTCGTAATTTTGACTAACACGAAAAAATTGGGTAAAAAGCGTAAAATCTATTCACCCCCCCTCTAGATAGGTTTATACACACCGTGCAATAATTAGTTTCAATTGGTATCAGAGCGGGTTCCTAGATACACTTAGGTGATCCTCGCTTATTTTGGTGTGTTTTGCATCTTGTGTGATTTTTTGGATTTACTCATACATTTTGCATTCATCTCATTTGCTTTCATCCAAACACTATGAGTGGTTTCGGGATGGGCAAAGAGGGAGCGTCGAGCGTGAGGCCACCGTTGCTCACCGGCGATAATTACTCCTCATGGAAGGGGAAGATGGAAGCATACATATGCCAAATCCATGATAGGGCGTGGATGGCGGTTGAAGATGGATATGCTCCACCTATGATGACTCCTACGGATGGAGGAGAAGAAGTTCTCAAGCCTAAGGCACAGTGGAGTCCTGAAGAATTTATTGACTCCATGTGGAACAACAAGGCTATTCATGCCATCCGATGTGCAGTGAGTGAAAATCAGTACAAACTGATTCAAATTACTAGGATTGCTAAAGAGGCATGGGACATCCTAGAAGTTGCACATGAAGGCACCGAGGTAGTCAAGGACTCAAAGCTTCAAGTCCTTCAAACTCGGTTTGAGACCATTAGGATGGAAGAGCACGAGCATTTCAATGACTTCCAAGTGAGACTAATGGACATTGTGAACCAAAGTCACCAACTTGGTGATCCTTACTCGGATAGAAGAATCAAGCAAAAGATCATGCGATCACTTCCCGAGAGGTTCGAACCTAAAGTGACGGCTTTAGAAGAAAATGACACCTACAAGGAAATGAAGCCGAGTGAAGTCATTGGAAGACTTCTAGCCTATGAATCAAGAAAGGCTACCACATCTCCTCCTAAGAAGAAAAAGGATATTGCCTTGAAGACATCCAAGATGGAAGAGGAGGAGGATGACTCATATGAAGACATGGCACTCATTGCCAAAGGTTTCAAGAAGTTCTTGAATCTACAAAAGAGTGGTTATGGCTCAAAGGGGAATGACATCAAGAAGAAGAAGAACACAATCAAGAATGTCAAGCCATATCATGAGATGTCTTCAAGAGAGAAGATTCAATGCTACGAATGTGGAGGATTCGGGCATATCTCCAAGGATTGTGCTAACTTGGAAGATGAAAGAGAGGAGGTCGCCACTTCAAGTGAAAGTGATGAAGAGGTTGTGGCAAAATTCTTGGCATTAGGTTGCTCTCACAAGCAGGACAACAAAGTGAAAGTTTGTGAAGGAAGTCCCTCAAGCTTGAATGATTGTGAGAACAACTATTTTGCCTTTCCAATCTCCTACAATGAAGAAGAGAATGAGAGTCAAGAAGAAAGTGACTCTAGTGAAGATGACTCTTCATCTAACTCCACAAATGGATATGTGAAGAAAAAGGTTCTAGATGAATACCGCACTGAGTTTAAAAGCTTAGCAATGAAGACCAAGGAAAAGATACAAAGATTGAGAGAAGAGAATCTAGACCTTTTGGCTCATGTTGACCACTTAAGTGAACAAGTGGATAGATCTAAGAATATTGAAGATAAGCTAAGAAAGGAGTTAGACTTATCTAAGAGGAATGAAGAGGATCTAAAAAGAGAGCTTGAAGAGGCCAAAGGGCCAAGGACTAGGATAGTTTCTAGCACCGAAAAACTTGACCACATGTTAGGTGTTGGAAAAAGTCCTTGTGACAAGAGAGGTCTTGGGTTTAAAGATGGTAAGGAGTCCTCCACTCCTAACAAGACCGTGTTTGTCAAGAGCTTGAGCTACAAAGAAGCTTCACCGGTGCAAATTCCTAGGAAGAAGATTGATCTAGGACAATGCTCTCATAGTGCACAAGTGAAGGTAGTTCCAAGAAGACAACCTCAAGCTCAACCTACAAGAGTTCCTCATGCTAACTTCCCTCAAATTCAACTCCATCAAGGGAAGAGACCAATCATGCAAACTCAACCAAGGAAGCAACCAAGTCTTGGTCAACAACAAAGAAGGAGAGATCCTATCCAACAACCAAGACAACCACAAAGACATGGGAAGGCTCATATGCATGCACATGGACATGGTATGATTCCTAACTTTGTCCCTTCATGTCATTTTTGTGGTGTTAATGGTCATATTAGACCAAAATGCTTTCGTTACATTAAGATGTGTAGAGTTAAAAGCATGATTGAGAAGAAGAAAGCTAGAGCTAGTATGCATGCTCATAGGAAGGAAGAAATTCATTTACATAATCCTATGACATCTAGATCTCTAGAACCATTGACCACTAGGAAGAAAAATGTTATATCTATGTGGATAAGGAAAAATGAACCCGCTTGCTACGAGACTAACAAGTCTCAAATAGGTTCATCCAAGTCAAATGGACTTGGGAGGTCTATAGGACCTCATGACCTTCAATAATGAAGGTTGGTGATGACCCCATATGGGGAACTCAAGCAAAGAGAGCTATTTTGCATTCTTGTATCTTGCAAAAAATTTGAAATAACTTATGCCTCTTCTTTTGATTGCTTGAGTAAGCTTGGTTGTACATATGTATATATGTTTTCAATTCTATAAGTGTGAACCTTGCTTATCTACAATCCATGTCATATTTATGTTCAAACATGCATTTTTGGACTAGGAGATTTACATAGGAAGTATGATGTGAATGACCTATAGTTATCTCCATGACATGATGATTCTTTAATAACATGCCAATGCTAAATGAAAAAGCATGAAATTCATACAACATGCTCACATGAAAAGCATGAATTGATGATTGCATATTCTTAAAAATGCAAAACTTGTGTGAAAGCTTATGAGACTCTAAATGAATAAAGGATCTTGTATCCGTTCAAAGGAATTTACATTCCAAATGTCTCTCTTTCTTTATTAGTTGAACATGGTTACTATCATACGGATATCTTATCCGGAAAAATCAAATAGGGTGCAAAGTCGCTCATGCCATGTTTCGCTTATAAAGTTGGATATAGTTGCTCTTAAAATTGAAATCAATAATCTCTATATCCTTGCTTTTCCCATGACATTGGTGAAATTGGTTTGAATTCAAATTAGAAACCTTTGTCATTTGCTTTGCCAAATACCATTGTATTTTGGACTTGAATGCTATATGTCTTGTATGCAAAGCATGTTGGATTCACACATTTTTCTCAAATAAATCTCCTTGTTTCTCTCAAATTAATTGAAGTGCATAAAGTGACTTATATGTATATGCATATCTTGCATGCTTCTATCTCTCGTTGCTTTGAGTGACCCGGTTGGGGACTACTCCTTTGCCTATATCATGACAAAAAGGGGGAGTAGGAAATGGTAAGGGGAGTTGCAAAATATAGAAGCTTTTGTGCATTTTGGGGAGAACATACATTGAGGGGGAGTAACCCTTTGAGGGGGAGCATTGCATTTATCATTCATTGCATACATTTGCTAATGTTGTGCCTAAATTCTAAAAATGCAAATGCTTGGTATTGTTCTCACATGATTAATCTCACACTTTACTTGTATTGGAAATGCTAGAAACTTTATTTTCAGGACTTGATTGTTCTACAAGAGATTGAAGACTTGAAGTTTTTACTTTCTTATCTCTTTGTAATGTAGATAATCATTGTAGTCCCGTAGTTTCTAATTCTATGTGAGGAATCAATGTGAGTGGTGGTTTTGTCACGAAATAGCCAAAGGGGGAGATTGTTAGGATTCCCGTTGTGTTTAATTGGCTTATTTCGTGATCAAACCACATGTGGGGATGCTTTGTAAGGGTAGCTTAGATGTTGTGTTATTGCTTAGGCCCTTTTGAAGACCTCACCATTGACAAGCACCAAAGGTAATATTCTAAGTGCTTACTTGTCTTGAAGAGATAGATGCACACACTCACAACTCATGCATATGTTTAATCCTTATATGTTGTGTGTCTTTTATGTGTGCCTTAATGCTCATTAACATCTCTTCTTGCATGTTAGTTTGATTGCATCTTGCATATCCAATTGCCTTGTCATGCTTAGACTTAGGATTGCATTTTTGCACTGGGCGCCCCCAAAAGCGCTGTACAGAAGCGCTGTACGAACAGCGCCCATTGAGCGCTGTTCAGACCTGATCGATTTAATCGGTCGCTGTTGGGTCGCTGTTGGGGCGCTGTACGTGGCGCTGTACAAAGCGCTGTACGAACAGCGCCACTCTGTTTCCTCGTGAAAAACAGAGCAAGGGCGCTGTACAGGCGCTGTACAAGGGCGCCCTACGTACAGCGCCCATGGCAAATAGTGGGCAAACTTATCAAAACGACCACACTTTGTTTTGGCCCCCTATATATATGCCACTTTGACTTTAGGTCAATTACAAGAGTTCTTATTCATGCTTCATACTTAGGATATTTTTCAAGAGAAGAAAAATACACAAAGAACTCATTTTTAATTACTCAAACACAATTTCATGATCATCAATCATCATCTAGCATCATCATAGATCATCTAGATGTCATCTTGCATGGAATCTTCATCATACTTTGCTTGGTAAACTTTTCACTAATATCTTACATATTTTGTGTTTATTTTATCTAGTAATCTCAATTAATTACTTGATTGTTATTTTGTATGCTTTAGATACAAAATTGAGATTAGTATGATGTATGTTTGAGAAGTTGTTTTGTGATAGCTAATTAGGTTTTGTTCATCTTGATTAGCTAAGCTTTTTGACATGTCATTTAGCTCATAATATCTAGGATTGATTTAAATTGCAAATTCATTATCCTAGATAAGCATATAGAGTAACCTAGCTCTAATTGCATTTTTGGATATTTCATAATATTCACTTAGGTTGTATTATCTCTTCTTAGAGAATTAAGTCTTGTGTTGTGACCGGGATTAGGTTACTTAATTCACAAGCAATTGGACTAGGTCCACTTATACCGGGATTAGGTAGTTGTGATGCTTATTGATCGGGATTAGATCATTAAACCGGGATTAGGTTGTAATCATCTCAATTAGTGGATTCGAGGTTCGTGTGTGGCGCACATAACAGCCCGTGGTTTTTCCCGTGAGGGTTTCCACGTAAAAATCAAGTGTTGATTTATATTTCCGCATCATATTACACTTGCTTGTTTATATTATCTTGAGGGTAAATTCGTAATTTTGACTAACACGAAAAAATTGGGTAAAAAGCGTAAAATCTATTCACCCCCCCTCTAGATAGGTTTATACACACCGTGCAATAATTAGTTTCAAATATTATACTCTCATTTTATTAAATGGAGCCACGATGTCCATATCTATAAATGAAGTCCTCTATCGATTAACAAATGAATATCACCAAACTATCGAGGATAGACTATGCGATATAATCGTACTCATTGATAACTCAAATGATATCACTTGCAACCATAAGTCCATCATTTATCTCAGGATTAAGATAGACTCTCCGATTGTCCTGATAATGAAAAGACTATTATCTACTGACGGTTCTAGATAAAGCTTTTCATTGTGATCCAGTTCAATGCACCCAGTGCACTAGATCCTTTTGCTCGAAGACACTCCGATGATTTTAGACTCATCATATCTCATTTGATCCCACTCAAATGCTAGCAAAAGAATTCTACAACTTTAACAAGATAAAGGTGCCCAACCTTTAACTTAAGTTGTGAACATTATTCAAGACTAACTAAAGAATTGTGTCTACCACATACATATCCAGATGTACGAACAATTCTTCTTTTCCCATAGTCTTTAGACCTTATGATTATTTACTTTGACAATTATAATATAAACTATAAATGCTATACGATTTGTTAAACCAGAAATCACTTTATTAATATGAAAAAGATTGTTAATTACAACATTACACTCTTGCTATTGAGCATAATCCTAACAATCTCCCACTTGCGCTATAGCAAATGTGTCATATCTCTCAAGCCCATATTCTCTAGATGCCCATCGAAACTCTTCTGAGGTAGAGCCTTTGTGAAGGGATCCGCTAGATTTTCTGCTGACACGATTTTGGTAATCGTCACGTCACCTCTTTGAACAATCTCCCTTAAAAGATGATACTTTCTTTCAATGTGTTTACCTCTCTTGTGACTTCTTGGTTCTTTCGAATTAGCCACTGCTCCACTGTTGTCACAGTAGATAGTGATCTGCTTATTCGCACTAGGAACCACTTCTAAGTCAATCAAGAATTGGCGGAGCCAAACAGCCTTTTTGGTAGCTTCGCATGCAGCAACATACTCAGCTTCCATGGTGGAATCAGCAATACAAGATTGCTTGATACTCCTCCATATAACTGCTCCTCCTCCAATACTAAACACAGCCCCTGATGTGGATTTTCTGGAGTCAGAATCTGATTGGAAATCAGAATCTGTATACCCAACGGGAACCAAATCCCCTCCAGAGTATACAAGCATATTATCTCTCTTTCTCTTGAGATACTTGAAAATATGCTTGACTGCCGTCCAGTGATCAGGACCAGGTTTCGATTGAAACCTGCTAACTATGCCAACAGCAAAACAAATATCTGGTCTAGTACAGAGCATTGCATACATGAGACTTCCAACTGCCGAGGCATATGGAACTCTACTCATGAATTGCTCTTCATGCTCATTCTTAGGAACTTGTTCCTTAGAAAGCTTGATTCCATGTCTGCAAGGTAACATACCTTTCTTGGAATCCTGCATGGAAAACCTAGACAAGATTTTGTCTATGTATGAAGCTTGGGATAATGCAATCGTTCTATTCTTTCTATCCCTTATTACTTGGATACCTAGAATAAAACTTGCTTCTCCTAAGTCCTTCATATCAAATTGTTTTGCTAACCATTCTTTTACTGATGTCAATACACCTACATCGTTTCCAATGAGTAGTATATCATCAACATAAAGAATCAGGAAAACCAACTTGTCGCCTTTAATCCTTTTGTATACACAAGGTTCGTCAGGATTCTGAATAAATCCAAAACCTTTGACAGCTTGATCAAACCTTATGTTCCAGGATCTGGATGCTTGCTTTAATCCATATATGGATTTCTGCAACTTACATACCTTATCCACTTGGCCCTTTTCAATGAATCCCTCTGGTTGCATCATGTAGATGCTTTCGTCAAGACTTCCATTTAGGAAAGCTGTCTTGACGTCCATTTGCCAAATCTCTAGATCTAAAGATGCTGCAATGGATAAGAGTATCCTAATGGATTTAAGCATGGCCACAGGAGAGAAGGTTTCCTCGTAATCGATACCTTCTTTCTGTGTATACCCTTTAGCCACCAATCTAGCTTTAAAGGTTTCCACCTTTCCATCCATACCTCTTTTCCTCTTGTATACCCACTTGCACCCAATGGGTTTTATCCCTTTAGGCAAGTCTACAAGGGACCAGACTTTGTTATCGAACATAAATTCAATCTCGGATTGCATTGCCTTTTGCCAATGGCGACTATCAACATCCTTCATAGCTTCCTTGTACGTATAGGGATCATCGTCGTCCGGGAGATTCTCCACTGATTCTCCCAGACCGATGTATCTTTCGGGTTGTGTTCTAACCCTCCCACTACGACGAGGAATAGTAGGTTGTTGATCTTGTGTTGGATCGGAACTTACAATTGGGTTAGGTTGTGTAACCTCTCGTGGAATTGTATCTCCTGACATCTCATTCAGGACAATTCTACTTCTAGGCACAAAATCATTCATATAGTCCTTTTCTAGAAATTTAGCATTTATCGAAACAAATACTTTAAGATCTGAAGGACTATAGAAATAATATCCTTTAGTTTCTTTTGGATACCCTACAAATATACATGTTTCTGAACGGGACTCCATCTTTTCTGTCTTTCCTTTTAACACATGCGCAGGACAACCAAATATCCTTAAGTGTTGTAAACTAGGCTTGCGCCCAGTCCACAACTCATGCGGTGTTTTAGGAACAGATTTAGATGGTACATCGTTTAGAATGTATATAGCAGTTTGTAAAGCATATCCCCAAAAAGAAATAGGAAGCGTTGAATAACTCAACATAGACCTAACCATATCCAAAAGAGTTCTATTTCTCCTTTCTGCTACCCCATTTTGTTGAGGTGTACCTGGTGCAGAAAACTGAGAAACTATCCCATTATCAATAAGATATTGCTGAAACTCACCAGATAGATATTCTCCACCATGATCAGATCTCAAGATTTTTATGTGTTTCTCAAGCTGATTTTCAACTTCAGCTTTGAATGCTTTGAACATGTCAAAAGCATCCGACTTATGTCTCATGAGATACACATAACCAAATCTCGACTAATCATCCGTGAAGGTGATGAAGTACTCATATCCACCTCTAGCTTGAATGCTCATAGGTCCACATACATCAGTGTGTATCAATCCTAAACATTCAGTGGCTCTTGCACCTTTGGCAGAGAACGTCCTTTTGGTCATTTTACCTTCCAAACAAGATTCACAAGTTGGTAGATCATCAACCTTTAAGTCACTCAAAGGTCCGTCACATACCAATCTTTTAATCCTATTAAGGTTAATATGTCCTAAGCGTAAATGCCAAAGGTAGGTTTCATCTGTTGATAACTTTACTCTTTTATGATTAGGTTCCGTTATTTCTGTGTCTAACGAGTGAGAGATATTTCTATGCAAAAAGTATAGACCGTTTTCCAATGTACCTTTGCAAATAATTTTGTCATTCTTACTAATAATAAAAACTTTATTAAAAGTAACCGAATATCCAAATTTATTCAAACAAGAAACTGAAATTAAATTCCTCTTGAATTGAGGTACATAATAAACGTCTATTAAATCTAAATGCCTTCTAGAATCCAAATAAACTCTAATATCTCCCACTGCACTTGCAGACACTAACGTTCCGTTGCCCAAGCGCAAATTGATTTCATTCTTACTCAGCTTTCTCCTTTCTTGAAACCCCTGCAAGGAATAACAAACATGATTAGTGGCTCCTGAGTCTATGATCCAAGAATCTGTAGAATCAGCCAAAAAACATGTTTCTAGATAATTCAAATTACCTTCTTCCTTCTTGTTCTGGGACTTTGGGCAATTTCTCTTCCAATGTCCCTTTTCACCACAAAGGAAGCATTTCCCTTTGATCTTGGTTACTTTCTTGGTCTCCTTCTTGATAGGCCCAAGTTGCTTTTTCTTCTGTTGTTTCTTGACCTTTTGACGGGCCTTAACAGTAGCAACTTTACCAACCATATGAATCTCTTGACCTTTGCCTTTCACAAGGATCTTTTCAGCACTTTGAACATCTTGCATCAGGCCTTGTAAGGTGTATTCCTTTTTGTTCAAAGTGTAGTCCAATTTGAACTGATCAAAGGAATCTGACAATGAATTGACAACCATATCAATCTTTGTCTCACCATCTATCTCAGCACCATGCAGTTTAGCAATGTTGAGATGTGCTATGACTTTCATCATGTGATCTTTCACAGCCTGTCCAGGTTTCATCCTAAGATTCATAAAAGCAGTCACTGCCTCTCTCTTAGTCGTCCTAGACTTCATAGCAAACATCTCCTCTAGAGACATCATTATATCAGCAGCGGACTCCATTCCTTCATGCTGCTGTTGCAACACGTCGGAGATAGTGGCCATAATGTAACATTTTGCCATATCATCTGAAGTCTTCCACTGCTCATACTCATCTCTATACATTATGCTAGATTCATTATTAGGAGCAGGTGGTTTAGGAGAAGTTAGAACAAACTTATGTTTTTCACTTTGCAGCAACAACCCAATTTTCCTTTTCCATGTGACATAATTATCTCCAGTTAAAGTGTTATCTTTCAGGATGTTCATAAGTGATGGGGTCATGATTTCTGAATAAAACAAAACATATATAAGTAAATAATCATGATAAAGCACTTTTAAATATTTATCTTGAATTAAATAAATAACTCAATCATAAAATTCAACGGTGATCTAACACCCATAAATGTTACGCCTCCTTTGGGAGTTCGCACCATTTACTAGTTAGACTAGGTCCCACCTAATTGTTAACATAACAACCAGCGTTTTCAATTTTAGCCTTGCAATTTTACTGACAAGAACTCTTGGGAGGATATCAATAAAATTACATTGAGTGTGTTACCAAGATATCGACCCTCAATTTTCTCTCACGAAAATCCCTCCTTGGGGAGTAGATCTCGTTTGAGTCCATTGTCTAGTCTATCCTTGTAAGGAAGTATGTTGCTAAATTCCATTCATGGACGCCCCTTGGGGGGTTTACCAATAAATAATAAAGCTCAACTAACCTTGGAGGCCATAGGTGTTACAAAAACACCTTCTCCCACTCAATTATTTAAGGCGTGTGATTAAATCCCATAGAATGATTTACCGAGTTATCTAGATGCCAATTTAGATAACTAAATCATTCAATGCATGTTCATACCAAAAGAGATATATGCGTGGCACTCCTATTCTATATGTCATGTTATCATACAATAACAAATATTGTAATATTTAAGCATAAATTAAATAGCAACAATTTTGGCCCATCCTAGAAAAACAAGTAAATTACAATTGTCAGGAATACAAGATCTTCAGGTGGCCCATCAACCATACGCTCATCCTTCGGCCCAAACCCCATGGGCGTGCACGACCCACAACCCCACAAAGGGGCTGCCATGCGCAGCCCATAGGGCCTTCAAGGCTGCCGTGCGCAGCCCACCTTGCAATGGGCTTGCCATGCGCAGCCCAATCAACTCCTAGGGTGCGCACGGTGCTCGTTCATGGTTCCGGTTGCTTCGTTTTTCATCGTGTCTTCGAATCTTCAAGACCTAAATATATTACGGCAGTATTTAAACAAATAAAATACTGCAGTATTTTTTTTTTTTTTTTTTTAATCACTGCAGTACTTTTTTACAAACAAAAACTGCACATAATAAAAAAAATAAAAAATCTGCAGTAGTATAATAAAAATACTGCACCTAAAATAAAAAAAATAAAACCTAGCAATCTACCAAGAAGGAATTATGGCGATTATAGACCACCCTTCTTGTTACAACTCCGAAACAAAAATTACATTGAAAATCTAGGGCCAAAATCGAGCAATAACAAACCACATAAAACATATATAAATCCATACATCACATGTAATTATATATTTGAATACCTAGAGTGCCATCTCTTTCTAAACATGCATAATCACAATAAAAAGAAATAGATCCACGTATATATACGTTAATTAATTAAAAGGGTTCAACCTAGGCTCTGATACCAATTGTAGGGAAAAATATAATAAGTAGTACACGCAGCGGAAGCGATACTAAAATTAGATTTAGTGACTTTTAAAAATTTTTCCTTTATGAACCTTAAACCCTTTTAATCAATAAACATGCATATACATTAACAAAAGTAAATTACCTTTTGTCGTGTGATCCGATTGACTTACGTCGATGGTAATCCGCAAGACCTTCAATCCGAGCACGAACGTGGATCACCTAGGAGCGTGGTCTCCATTTTCTTTGAATTGCAAACCTGTGAATGGACCAAACAAAAACTTTCTTTTCTTTGTTAGTCACAAAACAATCAAAAGAATGTAAAAGATTATTCAGGTCACTTTTGAGTTCTCAATCTAATGATCGAAACTCGCGTGAACCTAGATCGATATCGTATACACAAGCTTATTGATGATTAAGCAATAGTATACTATCAAAGAATAATCTAACACTCCTTTTTGTCTTTTTAGAATAAAAACTCTCTTGGAATTAAGAAGAAGAAGAAAGAAATAAAAACTCAAGCACCATTCATTGTGGTGGCCGAATTCTATAAGTATCCTTATATAGGTGGCCAAAATTTCTTCCTTCTTTCCTTATAGGGTGGCCGAATTCTCTATGTGCTTTTGCCTAGGGTTGCCGCAATTTTCCTCTACAAAAGAGGAGTTGTATTGCACCCAAAAAACACATGTCTTTTTAAGACTTCAAACCCTAATCCAACTCTTTTATTTTTATTCTTTTATTTTGACTAAATAAAAAGACTCCTTATTTGATTAAATAAATAAAACTAATTTATTTATTTACTTATCAAACAAGTCTTTTACTTTTATGAAAGATTTGTTTCTTTAATTAAACAATTAATCAATAAATTAATTAATTCTTATTTAATTAAAACAAATGAAACAAAATAATATTTTTAGGTTAAAACATTAACCTAGCCGCCCCACTTATATAAGATTGGGCCTAATATTATTTTCCTATTTCATTTAATCCATTGGACTTTAAATAAAAAGCCCACATGTGAACCAGACCCATTCTTACTAAAAGAAACAAGCCCACATGTCTTTCATTAATATATTAATATAATTGAGCAGCCCATTACTTAAATAATGTGCAAATTATATTCTTAATATATTAAATGCAATTCTAGATGGACCCTTAAATTGGTCCGGTAGAATATATCAAGTGATCCATGCAAGTCCGTGTGGATTGGGGATCTTGGCGGGCCATCTAAATTTAAGTTTCAATAGACATAACCTAATCACAATCAACAAATGATTCACTTAGGTCCGATCCATTAATTTTAACTCATTCCACTAAAGAGCTAAAACTGAACTCTTAAATAAAGATAGAAAAGGAAGATGCTCCTCATTCATACCCTAGACAATCATATTGGAGATAGTGTATCCTCGTGATTAATATCAGTAATCGCCAAGAGTTCATAGACCGCCTATAACTCTCTAAGTTACCATATTTACTCATATGACCACATTTTGAACTTGGATATTTTGACTTGTCCAGAAGCCATGTTTTCAATAGACACTATCGAAAACTCAACGTTGAGATTTAATATCTGTTATAGGGGTTTTTTCGTCAGCAAAGATAGCGGGTAATACGGAAATATAGTGATTCCACGTCATAAAAAGTCAAATGTGGGACACGTTATCAAAATGGTCAACATGAATGCATGACATCACCATATGAGGGGCCATCTGTAGATGGAATATGGTTGGCTAAAGACCTGTTCGGCCAAGGGTTTCAATCAGCCAAGTCTACTCGGCCAAGATTCCACTCGGCCAAGATTCTACTCGGCCAACATTCCACTCGGCTAGAAGTCTACTCGGCCAAGTGTGCTCGGCCAAGTGTGCTCGGACAAGATTCTACTCAGCCAACATTCCACTCGGCTAGAAGTCTACTCGGCCAAGTGTGCTCGGACAAGATTCTACTCGGCCAACATTCCACTCGGCTAGAAGTCTACTCGGCCAAGTGTGCTCGGACAAGATTCTACTCGGCTAGAAGTCCACTCGGCCAAGATTCTACTCAGCCAACATTCCACTCGGCTAGAAGTCTACTCGGCCAACATTCCACTCGGCTAGAAGTCTACTCGGCCAAGTGTGCTCGGCCAAGTGTGCTCGGACAAGATTCTACTCGGCCAAGTCTGCTCGGCCAAAAATCAGTACTTAGCCAAAAACGGGAAATACAGCCTTACCAAGATAGGCCATATCAAGAAGAGATCTGCACAGATACGGAATCTTAGGATAATATTCCAATAAGGAAATATCCCTATTTCCTCTCCAGTACTAGAGAAATCTAATCAAGAAAGAACTGTAAGCTTCTAGAAGGATACACACCAAATAGGAAATGGGTCCTAATTTATCTACTCTACAAGAATCCTACAAAGACTCTAATTAATGAGTCCACCTTTTATACGACAGAAACTAGGGCAACCCTAGATCAAACCCTATAAATACATCAATGTATTCATTATATCGGGGGGATGATCATAAGCAATTATTTGAGAGAAAGCGGGTATTGAGTGTGTAATCCTTATATTCATAGTGGATCACTTCTCGCCGTCACCGGCACCGTGGATGTTTCCCCGCCTTGGGGTTTTACCACGTAAAATATGTGTTATGCTTGCTCATCTTTTATTTTTCTACTTTCATTACGTTTATCTTCAGGTTTCACCAACCTAGATCGTTGACCGGTTGACTATCGAAAAATCACCGTCAACAATTGGCGCTAGAAGGAGGGGGTGGAGAACTCAACTTCGAGAAACCCTCATGAACAGACCACAGAAGGAACTCTGATGTAGATCCAACACTTGAAGCACCCAACAAACAACTATTGGAAGTGCTAGGGAGTGGATTAACTACAGAACCCGTAGCAGGAGCCGCAGCCGTGACCAATTCCAAAGGAAGAATATTATGAAAGCAATACTCAGAGCTTCAAAGTATCAAGAATCCGTCCGAGGAATTGCTTTCGCAGTTTCGACAGCTTACAAAAGAAAAGAGGAGAGCTGTCTAGAATCGCGGAATTGCTGACCAATACGCACTAAAATGGGCATATCTCCCTCTACAGAAGTCGGATTCACAAAATGTAAAAACCATTGGAAACTAGACATCCAAGGCTTTCCGAAAATATATGGTTTGTATCCTAGTTCAATCTGAGCAATATTTGGTGGCTCCCGCAATATTGAAGAAACCAGATCGCGCACAGATTTCTGATCTGACCATCGAACACTAAAACAGGCATATCTCCCTCTACAGAAGTCGAAATCGCGAGCCGTAAAAACCATCAGAAACTAGACATCTGGACCTTTTCAGAAATATAAGGTTCGCAATCTGGTTCAACCTGTGGAATATTTTATGATCCCCGAAACATTGAAGGAAGTGATTCACGGAGGATTTTCCAACTTGACCACTAGACGCTAAAACAGAGACAACTCTCTCCAGAGAGCATGGAATCATGAACCGCAAATTTCGCTGTAAAATAGACGTATAGATCTTTCTGAGGATGTGGGTCTCAACACAATTCATCCAGAGAAATATTTGACGACTTCCGGAACGTTGCAGTTCAGCATAAAGTTTACCTTGACGTGTTAGAAACCGAGCCCCTCTTGGTATAAAACACCCAATGTCAATTCTCAACTGAGCCCACTCGGCCCTTCATCAATGATCCAATGGTAAAAGACTACTCCAGGTTCGGTAAGTGGCTAAGGTTAGTCAATTTGCAGTCTAATTTTATGATTTCATCTACATTGTGCAAACAAGGAATATATGCATAGTTACATAAATAAAAATGAAAACTAACCAAATAATGATTATTCAAGATTTAATCAGGACTTCGATCTTGATAAAATCATTCGGATTCGGGGGTATGTTTTCACTTAATTATTATTATTATTGATATTGTCTTGCATCAATAACTGTATAGAATATCAGGATGCTTAAATCTTATACTATGAATACACTCCTAATTTGTTGAAATTAGAAGTTGCATATTGTGCTTTTCTATTAAAATATTTGCATGGACTGCCTTGACTTGGGAGTGCATTGCCGAATAGATTCAGTCGGCAGCAAGTATGTAACATGATTATTATTATTCTAGATTAATAAGAGTAAAACATACTACTGATTGATGTTTAATATTTGTGATACTTTGATTAACCAAACAATAATTCGATTGAGTTTATTTGAGACTTTGATCTTGATAAAAAATGATTGAATATTCATTGTCTAATAAAAATTACCAAGCTCATGACATACATACCTTATTTAGCATATAATTGTTTTGGGCAAACAATACATTACGAATACTACATGGTTGTCAGTGTCATTAATTTAACTCGTTAAATAATAATGAGGCGAGTAACACTGCTGGAGCCTAGATGTAATCGCACTAGTTGTTATATGCACCCTCCATGTGTAATGCTTTTTCACTTGTGATGGGTTGTTCATTTAAATGTTGTGGAAAAGCTGACTCCATGCTATTAATAGTGTTGTGATTTGTTATATTACGATGTTTGAGAGTAATTATAGTCTTTTTTTTAATCTCTTTCGAGCAAGTGTTATTTAATAAAATTGATCAAGACTTTGATCTTGGTGAGAAATGCTTCCAAAAGCGTTTAAGCAGTACCGAAAGCGTTCGGATAAAAAGTGGTTGGGCTCAACGATATTGGGTTCAACCAATTTGTTCTTTAAATCAAATAAGCATGAGTGTTGAAAAATGTGACTAGAAGTATTTTGTATGCCTGAGACATTGAATATATGTAATCTAGATATATTAAATTATATCCGTCTCTTCATATCGTTATACTTTCACATACAAATACACAACACACATAACTTTTGTGTAATTCTCTTTATGTTATATTGCGTTCGCATGTTATCTATGCATGTTTCTCGTATACAATACATAATACGTGCGCATAAGTCTATAAACATGTAATGCATGCTTAATTACTATGTCTGGCAACTTTTATGGCTCTTATGCGCATATTGTCTATCATACAGGTGTCAAATTTCGACACTAATCACTAATCATTAATAGTACCATGTATGAGTTGATCGCTTCCAATTATTTGGTCGCTTCCAATTATTTGGTCTCATTAAAATACATGATTATTATTACTTGTGCGAACTTTACTCACATACTTGGTATAGAAAACAAGTTGAAAGTCCCATCTCAGGAATCTAGTCTTGCCTCTGCGCGCGGGAATTGAATTTCATCTCAACGCGTTTAAAGGTTTCAAAAAAGAGAGACCATATAGCCTTGGTGACCCGATCGGAGAGGGAAGAGTAACATTGGCCTCACATTGCCAACTACTTTCATTAATCCAAGATATCTTAATAAAGAAAAAGGGGTCCACTCGGCTCTTCATTACCGACATGTCCAACAATAAAGGATCCAAAGTCGTAAGTGGCAAAGGCTGTGATCTTGATAAAATCACTTTCGAAAGCATTTAACGACATTGTTGAAATCGGTCGGAGTTGAAGGTACATCTTTGTTTAAATGTTATATTATTAATAATTATTATTGTTGACATAATCTTGCTACTCAGTCAATAACTTGGTAGAAAATTGTGGTTCTTATTTTTATATTGAGAACCTGCTGCTAATTTATTGAGTTGCACATTGTATGCTTTTCTATCAAAATATATACTCGTGTTAAAGCGGTGCGTAAATCACCTTGATTTGGAAACGCATCACCGAGCAAATTCAGCCAGCAATAGGTACGTCACATAATTTTTATTGTTGTGCGAATCATGTTGACCAATTTGTTCTTTAGATCAAATGAGCATGAATTTGGTTAAGTTTAAATACTCTCAAATATTTTGATTTGCCTAAACAGCAAAATCAAAACAAAATTGTGAGGTGTGAAATGTTGAGTTTTTGTGATCAATGTGTTGAGATATTCACTCACTTCTTCATATATTATTTTCACGCGAGTACACTGTACATATTGTATAACCTTTGTGTACTTCTCAATAAATTGCACTCACATATTACCTCTGTATGTTTCCCTAACATATATTCTTGGATGCCAAAATTCAAACACTAATCATCAATAATGTTTTATATGAGTTAGTTGTTTTTATTTAATTTGGCCTTCTTATATACGTAACTATTGTTATATGTGAAAATTTCACTCGCATGCTTGGTATAGAAGTCATGGTAAAAACCTTGGTTTAGAAATCGAGCTTTACCCTTGTGCGCAGGAACAAACTCCATCTCGGCGCACTTCAAACTTCAACTGACTATCCCTTGGTGACTCAAATAAGGCTGCTTTTCGAAAAGCTTCTTGAGCGGACATGTTAGGAGGAAGACCTTGAGGAAAATATTGAGGATGAAAGCATCCAATGATAAAAGATAAGAAAGAGCCTACATGGAGACAGCCTCTTCACTTGCTGCGGAAACTAAAAAGAAAAAAGAAAAAAAAAAAAAAAAGACGCGTTGAAAGCACCTATGTTCGAATGAAACATACTTTAACAACTGCTGGGGGGCTAGGGGGTAGCACAACATAGCACAGCATAGTAAAAAATATAAAAAAACAAAAAATTGCAGTTGCAAAAGTAGTTTTAGTGGAGTCATCTCTATCCCAGTGATTCGGCTAATATGTGTATATGGAAAAGAAGATGAACCATAACAAAAGTCGGAGTACAAGAATAAAGCTAGTGGATTGTTCACCCTAAGGAATGTTTGACGATATTCGAGACATCACAACTCTACACTAGCGACCACTACGCAGGTTAGTATTGATTATTGAATTGTCTTTCCTTGTAGTGATCTAGGGAAACATAAGACATAGTATTATACAAAAGCACAAGGAAAGAACGACTTGTGATTTGAGACTCAGAATGAAAAGGTAACCAATTTCGGATACCTCATCAAGTGGAGTTAGAGGTAAAATCTAAATTATCGCTTAGTCACTTTTTATTCGGCCTATAAATCAAATCGTCTTGGATTTCATAACTGCATGTTGATGACGAGGAGGTAAAATGTGGGGATACACTTTTGTCACCCTTGCTTATCAAAGTTCTTTGCTACACTTTTTGCATGATGCACAACACATGTAGCATGTGTACTTATCCTAGTATTTTACATGATGCACAACACAAGTAGCTTGTATGTTTATTCTAGTATTACACCCCACTTACACATGCTATCGCTGTATGTTTCTTTCATACATAATAAATACAACTCACGTATATACTTGCGAAAATATATACTACTTGTTTTATTAGCATGCTATATGGTTTTTGTATGCAAAACATCCATCAAGAGTCCATGGGTATTCTATCCCGAACAATAACCATCACCAATAACGTGCATGGATCCAACTATTTTTGTTCGGCATTATTAAAATATATATATTTGTGCAAATGCTACTCATGTGTCTGACAGAGAGACAAGCTGAAAACTTGAGTACAGAAATCGAGGATAGTCTCAATCCGCGCAAAACAAGTTTTATCTCGGCGCATGTAGAAATTCGAAGAAAAGGCCAAAGGGGCCAAAATCTTCACTAACATAGGCCGAAGGGGTCATCTTTGGAGCGTAAAGCCCGAAGATAGTACTCGGGCGCCATGAAACCGCGAAGAGCGAGTGGATAGTGTCCGAGGGGCGGAGAAGCTGAAATAGCATGCCCGCCGAGCTAATCAGATACGAACGTATCCTTAGTGAAAAGGCAAACCCGAGGCACTAGGATACCTGGAAAATAGGATACCTGGAAAACTGCTCGGGGCACCGCCGGAATATGTCTGGTGAGATGCACAGCTGTGTTGGCCGGTATACACTACCCCAACGATTCGGCAAACCCCTGTAGCAGACAAAACCAGGAGACGTCCTAGGTGACTTGTGCAGGGGACCTAAGTGTATGGTCGTGGTGAGCCTCGACGTAACACCTGGGTAAAACTGACCAGTTTAATGAGACACTTGGTCGGTCTGGAAATGATCAGTTTAATAAGATACTTGATCATTCTTGAAGAAAAACTGATCAGTTTAATAAGACACTTGGTCAATCTGAAGATGACCAGTTTAATGAGATACTTGATCATTCTTGAAGAAAAACTGATCAATTTAATGAGACACTTGGTCAGTCTGAAGATGACCAGTTTAATGAGATACTTGATCATTCTTGAAGCCAAACTAAGGATAATATATTTGTTCAGACCAAGGTAACTAGATACTTGGATAAACCAATCAAGTATAACAAAAACTTGACCCAATAAAACCAATGGATTACTCAAACTTAATGCTAGTTAATGAGATACTTGGTTAAATGAGTTACTCAGCTTAAACAAAGAACCAATGTTACACTCGGGTAAAAATAAAACAAAATATTTTAAAATATTTTTATTATTTACACGTTTACGAGTGTGCATGTATACCAAATTGATCAAAAAGAATAACTGACTGGGTGCAAATAAAGCACTGTCAGCTCAAAAACTGACTGGGTGCAAATAAAGCGCTGTCAGCTCAAAAACTGACTGGGTGTGAATAAAACACTGTCAGCGATCCGGCCTTGTGGAAAGGGGTACAAAGCTCCAATGGGCAAGTGCACATAAAAACAGTCAGGAAGCTTTCAAACGCAAGATCTAGGCCACCTGGGCCAAACACCTTGAGGTTGGCTTGGCTCGCTAAAAATCAAGTAAAAACCCCGAAAGTGGGTAGAAACTTAGATACAGTGAGTCAGGACCCCCCGTGGTGTAAAATAAATACTCAAGTTGCCCTGAGCCATAAGTGAACACCTGGAACAATTTGCAAGAAGTACAAAAGCCAATGAGCAATTGCAAAAGAGACAATAATGAACAAAGTCGAATGCAAGTAAGTTATAAGTCAAAATTGTATTTATATACATAAAGTGCTTTCTTTTTGCAGGAGTATTAGCTAGAAGGTATTTTAAAATAAATAAATAAATAAATAAACTATCTGTAAGAAAGATCGGCCAAAAAGAAGACCGGTCTATAAGAAAGATCGGCCAAAAGGGAGAATCAAACCTACTAAACAAGATAAGCCGAGAAAAAGTTCAAATGGACAAGAAAGATCCAGGCCGAACGCTTGGAATGACTCAACCAAAGAAGAAAATAATGGCTACCCAGACAATGTGCCAAAAGCGTGGCTCCTACCCTGCACGTCGGCATCAACTCAAGAATAACAACGATGCTAGGGGGTAGATTCCAAGCAACATGAACCCCTGGAGAACAAAAGCCCCCAACTCACCATGAGCATGTATATATATATATGGCAGTGGTCTCAGGGGGTGGATGCTTTGAAGCACGATCTATATAGAGCGACATCTTACCTTGCCAAGAGCGACGACATATACTGTATTCTTCTTAGCTTGTGAGGAAAGACACGGCTCAGGGAAACCTTAATGAGTTCCTCTTATGATCTTCAACCTCGACATCTTCAAGCTGTTTTGAGCCCTAAAACTTCAAAAGATCGTCAGAACTTGCCTTTAAAGGATACGACAAGAAGAAAAGATACTTCAGATAGAAGCATTCTCAGCTATTCAAGTCCTAGAAGATAATTGGAAGCAATTTGGAAGATTTATTGAGCAAACCCGTGTAAATAGCATCTGCTGATGGGTCAACTTCAAGAATTAAACTGTATCATCTCAAAAGGAACTGGGTTTCGAGCCTCATATGGTTGGAAAGGTACAGAAGTTAGCTTTCCGTAGAATTTTACAGTTTGTGATTTTGAGTTTTCTAGAAGGAGTTATGACCATTTTACTACCCAAAGGTCAGCCCAGAATTTCTACTCGGGCAGCATCTGCTGATGGGTCAAATTCAAGAATTAAACTGTATCATCTCAGAAGGAATTTGGTTTTGAGCCTTATATGGTTTGAAAGGTACAGAAGTTAGCTTTCCGTAGAATTTTATGGTTTGTGATTTCGAGTTTTCTAGAAGGAGTTATGACCATTTTACTACCCAAAGGTCAGCCTAGAATTTCTACTCGGGCAGCATCTGCTGATGGGTCAAATTCAAGAATTAAACTGTATCATCTCAGAAGGAATTGGGTTTCGAGCCTTATATGGTTTGAAAGGTACAGAAGTTAGCTTTCCGTAGAATTTCACGGTTTGTGATTTCGAGTTTTCTAGAAGGAGTTATGACCATTTTACTACCCAAAGGTCAGCCTAGAATTTCTACGCGGGCAGCATCTGCTGATGGGTCAACTTAAAGAATTAAACTGTATCATCTCAGAAGGAACTGGGTTTCAAGCCTTATATGGTTGGAAAGATACAGAAGTTAGCTTTCCATAGAATTTTACGGTTTGTAATTTCTAGTTTTCTGGAAGGAGTTATGACTATTTTACTACCCAAAGGTCAGCCCAGAATTTCTACACGGGATTTTAGAAATAAAGCATTGTGGGCTGCCTATTCGGGAATGAAGGTCTTAGACGAATTTATCATGTTTTGGAAGATTAACAAAGGCCTAAAAGTCACTTTAATTCAATTTTAGTTGATCCTAAACTTTTCATGTTGGGATTAGTCGAGATTGGATTAAAATTCCTAAAGTTAGAAGGATTATACTTCCTACTTTAAGTCGCATTGAATTAGCCTTATTGGAGGTTGATTATGGAACTAAAAGGAGACCTAATTCATACCTATTTAAAAGGAATTACAGCAGAAAGATCAGATATGCAGCAGCAGTACAAAAAGGATCCGAGGAAAGCCGAACAAAGTTATAAAGGGGACTCACATTTGCCCAAGTGAGCGAAAAAAGATCTCAATAATCAAAGCTTGAGGAGACAAGGAAGTTTATCGAGCGCGACCAGAACCAAATGCAAAGTATACCAAATACCAAATATATATAGTGCAAGTGCGCACCGAGGCATCACAGAAGTATACAAGGCAAAAATGACAAGAGGAGTTAAAGAGCAACCAAAGGCTCAACAAATGTCCGACAATTGTTCAAACATCAACTGGGTAGTAACTTGGGCTTAGGCTGAAGACGAGCAACAAAAATCAAAGGAGAACTATTCAAATCCCCTTCGATAAGTCACCAAGAACTCATCTCGCAGATTTGAGGGGGTATTGTTATAGGGGTTTTTTCGTCAGCAAAGATAGCGGGTAATACGGAAATATAGTGATTTCACGTCATAAAAAGTCAAATGTGGGACACGTTATCAAAATGGTCAACATGAATGCATGACATCACCATATGAGGGGCCATCTGTAGATGGAATATGGTTGGCTAAAGACCTGTTCGACCAAGGGTTTCAATCAACCAAGTCTACTCGGCCAAGATTCCACTCGGCCAAGATTCTACTCGGCCAACATTCCACTCGGCTAGAAGTCTACTCGGCCAAGTGTGCTCGGCCAAGTGTGCTCGGACAAGATTCTACTCAGCCAACATTCCACTCGGCTAGAAGTCTACTCGGCCAAGTGTGCTCGGACAAGATTCTACTCGGCCAACATTCCACTCGGCTAGAAGTCCACTCGGCCAACATTCCACTCGGCTAGAAGTCTACTCGGCCAAGTGTGCTCGGACAAGATTCTACTCGGCTGGAAGTCCACTCGGCCAAGATTCCACTCGGCCAAGATTCTACTCGGCCAACATTCCACTCGGCTAGAAGTCTACTCGGCCAAGTGTGCTCGGCCAAGTGTGCTCGGACAAGATTCTACTCGGCCAAGTCTGCTCGGCCAAAAATCAGTACTTACCAAGATAGGCCATATCAAGAAGAGATCTGCACAGATACGGAATCTTAGGATAATATTCCAATAAGGAAATATCCCTATTTCCTCTCCAGTACTAGAGAAATCTAATTAAGAAAGAACTGTAAGCTTCTAGAAGGATACACACCAAATAGGAAATGGGTCCTAATTTATCTACTCTACAAGAATCCTACAAAGACTCTAATTAATGAGTCCACCTTTTATACGACAGAAACTAGGGCAACCCTAGATCAAACCCTATAAATACATCAATGTATTCATTATATCGGGGGGATGATCATAAGCAATTATTTGAGAGAAAGCGGGTATTGAGTGTGTAATCCTTATATTCATAGTGGATCACTTCTCGCCGTCACCGGCACCGTGGATGTTTCCCCGCCTTGGGGTTTTACCACGTAAAATATGTGTTATGCTTGCTCATCTTTTATTTTTCTACTTTCATTACGTTTATCTTCAGGTTTCACCAACCTAGATTGTTGACCGGTTGACTATCGAAAAATCACCGTCAACAATATCCAATTACCTCAAAACATCCATATGATAATATTATACTCTCATTTTATTAAATGGAGCCACGATGTCCATATCTATAAATGAAGTCCTCTATCGATTAACAAATGAATATCACCAAACTATCGAGGATAGACTATGCGATATAATCGTACTCATTGATAACTCAAATGATATCACTTGCAACCATAAGTCCATCATTTATCTCAGGATTAAGATAGACTCTCCGATTGTCCTGATAATGAAAAGACTATTATCTACTGACGGTTCTAGATAAAGCTTTTCATTGTGATCCAGTTCAATGCACCCAGTGCACTAGATCCTTTTGCTCGAAGACACTCCGATGATTTTAGACTCATCATATCTCATTTGATCCCACTCAAATGCTAGCAAAAGAATTCTACAACTTTAACAAGATAAAGGTGCCCAACCTTTAACTTAAGTTGTGAACATTATTCAAGACTAACTAAAGAATTGTGTCTACCACATACATATCCAGATGTACGAACAATTCTTCTTTTCCCATAGTCTTTAGACCTTATGATTATTTACTTTGACAATTATAATATAAACTATAAATGCTATACGATTTGTTAAACCAGAAATCACTTTATTAATATGAAAAAATTGTTAATTACAACATTACACTCTTGCTATTGAGCATAATCCTAACAATGACTCCATTGAGGGAGATGAGTCTTCGGATGATGAAGAGCTCATGGCTAATCTCCTTGCTTTTGCCTCCTCCCATAAGAGCAAAAGTGGTAATAAGAGAGAGGAAATGAGTCAAGAGGAAAATGACTTAAGTGATGTAGAAAGTGATTCCTCTTCTAACTCCATGAATGGATTTGTGGAGAAAAAGGTGCTTGCTAAATATCATGCCGAATTTAATGATTTAGCAATCAAGAGCACAAGAAAGATCAAGATGTTGAGAGAAGAAAATCTTGAGCTTGCATCTCATAATGACCACTTAAGTGAACAAGTGGAAAAATTCAAGAAGATGGAAGATAAGCTAAAAGAGGAGTTAGTCTTATCTAGGAGGAATGAAGATAGCCTAAAGAGGGAGCTTGAAGAAGTTAGAGAATCTATGACTAGGATGGATTCTAGCACCAAGAAGCTTGACCATATGCTTGGTGTTGGAAAGAGTCCATGTGACAAGAGGGGTCTTGGGTATGAAGATGGCAAGAAGATCTCAACCTCTAACAAGACCGTGTTTGTCAAGAGTTGGAGGAAAGAAGAAACTTCATTTGCGTAAATTCCTAGGAAGAAGTTAGAAGTAGGACAATGCTCAAATGCACAAGTGAAGATGGGGCCAAGAAGGCAACCTCAAGCTCAACCCCCTAGGGTCCCTCAAGCCAACATTCCTCCTCAAATGGCTCACAAAGGAAAGAGGCCTATCATGCAACCTCAAGCTTGGAAGCAACCTAGACCGGTTCAACAACGAAGACGCATTGAACCCTTTCATCCACAAAGACAAGGACAAGGTATGATTCCTTATTTTACTCCTATTTGTCACTTTTGTGGATTTGATGGTTATATTAGACCACATTGCTTTCGCTATATAAAAATGTGCAAAACTAGAAGCATGATAGAGAAGAAAAAGAAAAGAGCCATGATGCATGTTCCTAGGAATGATAATATTGATTTGCATGATCCTAGGAATAGTATAGCACATGTACCAAAAACCACTAAGAAAGCTAAAATTGTTGCTAAGTGGATTAGAAAGAATGAAAATGTTTGCCATGTTGCACAAATAGCCTTGAAGGCAAATTCTTCTAATTTTTGGTATTTGGATAGTGGGTGCTCTAGGCACATGATGGGAAACAAGAGTTTCTTCGAGACTCTTGTTATGGAGGAAGGTGGATATGTCACTTTTGGTGATGGATCCAAAAAGAATGTTGTAGGGAAAGGATCCATTTCCGTTCCCGGTTTACCCTTGGAAAGGATCCATTTCCGTTCCCGGTTTACCCTTCTTATTCGATGCTTTATTTGTTGATGGCTTGAAAGCAAATTTAATAAGCATTTCACATCTAAGTGATGAAGGATATTCCATCTTGTTTAGTAAAAATGATTGCTCAATCCTAAAGCCCGATGGACAAACCTTGTTGAAAGGTATGAGATCTAGTGACAATTGTTATTGTCTTGAAGCTAGAATAGTCTCAAAGAATGTGTCCATGGATGAGCAAGTTGAGTTGTGGCATGAAAGACTTGGCCACATGAACTTTAGGGATTTAAGAACGCTTGGAAAGTTCGAGTGTGTGCGTGGCCTCCCTAAGCTTGGGAAGAAAGCCAATGGAATTTGTGGACCTTGCCAACAAGGAAAGCAAACTAAAAGCATGCACAAAAAGGGTAAGTATCTCACCACCAGGGAGCCTCTTGAGCTTCTCCACATGGACCTCATGGATCCCATGCAAACCGAAAGTTTGGGTGGAAAGAGATACATTTTTGTTTGTGTTGACGGTGATTTTTGGTGATCACCAAGTCAATGATTCGTTTTTGAATTACTGCAGTTTATACTTGAGTATGGTCAAAAATTGTAAAGAAATAACAGGTGATTTACGTGGTAAAACTCCAAAAGATCGGAGAAACATCCACGGGGTCGTTGCCTCTAGCAACAAAGTCAAATCCACTATGAATCACGATTACAAGACGAAGAATGATAAAGAATGATTACAAGAACTCTTCAATACGATCCTCTCTCTCTCCTGTTCTACTTCTCGCGTACCCCTGTTTATGAATAGAGGGGGTATTTATACATGTTGCATCTAGGGTTTTAAGATGACCGCTAGGGTTTAGTGTTGTGGCCCCCAAGTCTCAAGCGGTTTCCTAGTCCTATTTAGATTGTGCTTCCCTTTTTCGGCTGTATCCAATTCTGAATGGGATTCTCTCTCCTTTATTCACGGGAGAACTGCTTGTTTCCTTTCTTACCTCTTATGGTCCACATCGTTGCTTATCGTGGACCTGCTGGCTGCTGATTGCAAGTGTTGGCGACTGTTTTATTGTTTCCCGAGTGAGTATGCCCGAGTGTGCCCGAGTGTGCCCGAATCCGATCTGCTGCTCAAGCTGATTGTCTTTGCTTGTGGTCGGACTACTTATCCTCTTTTCCGAGTAAGTTATCGTGAAGGTTCCTACTCCATAAGTTGACTTATCTTGACCTCTACTGACCTGGCCTTCCATGGTGATGACGTGTCTATCACGACTATTTTTACCTATAACAATACCCCCTTAAATATTTGAGCCGATCATGCTTAGTCAAGCCCTCTCGGGTCTAATATTTAACTTCAATATTTCTTTATGATTAATCCTCATTTGTCGTTTCCTGCATTAAAGTATCCTCGTTTGGATCAGAGCTTTAAATGACGCGTCTTAATTGCGACCGCACACGTTTGATTTATCAATCATTTCAAATCGTTATGATGGCGATGCTTCTGCTCTCCGGCGGCGCCTGATGTTCACTTGCTGCCACTTGTCCCTATTTGTTTGGCTGTGGTACGGTGTATTTATGGGATGTGACCTTTCTGCTCGTCTGCGCTCAACCTACGTCATCAGTCCAAACCCCTCTTTTTTCCCGCTTTTTCTGCAACCTCTCCTAGGGTTTTGGTATTTTTGAAATCGAGACGTCGCCTATATATTCCGGTTTCGATTTTTTCCCTTTCACCTTTTTCTTCCATTTTTCGCTTTTATCTTCTCTTCCAGTATCTTTGCGTGTTCTTCGAAGGAGGCTTTATCTGTGCCTTTTGATTCTCTGTGTTCCGTTTGGTTTACTAGCCCGTTTTTTCTAACCCTGCTGTCCTTGAGTTTACCTGCTTCAACCCCCAGGTTTTTCCTCGGAGACCTTTTCTTCTGCGATCTGCGTCGTCTTCGTTCTTTACTACATCAAGGTTAGTCTTTATGGATTCCAGAGCTAGATATCGTCTTTTTACTGTTGGTATGATTGCTATTGAGCGAAATGATGCTTTCACTGCGTCGGTTGTTCATAGGTTATTAGACGAGCCCCGTTTCGATCAGCCGCGCTATACCGACGTTGATATTTCTGGACTTTTTCCGGAAAGGCCTGCAACTTCTGAGGTTCCTCCTGCTTCAGAGATCCCTTCTGCTTCTGCCAGTTCATCACCACCTTACTCATACCAGCCTGAAGCTTGGTCGGATTCTTCTGCTTGTACTGATATTCGCCCGAGCAGAAGACCAGGAAAGAGGATGACCACTCGCAAAGTTTACAAAGACTCGCATTCTCGGGAAAGTCGAGTGGCGGCCCAAAGGATTATTGAAGATGACATTGAAGAGGAGCACAGGGCCGCTCGCATTCCCTTCTCCCCCGAGCGTATTTGCATCTATGATGTTGAGCCGAACGTGGTCGGCCCTGACGAGATAATGCGATATATGCGGCGGTTCGATCTGGACAGCAATGAGATTTCGCTGATTCCAGCAGAAGGTCGGGCTGCATGGAACCCACCCCCTGGCCACGTAGCAATTTACGGGTCCATGCTCACCTGCGGCGTTACTCTTCCTCTTCAGCCTTTCATCACTTGGTTCTTAGCTGAAGCCCGACTCGCTCCAGCACAGCTAACGCCGAACAGTTATCGCATCCTGATGTGCATGTGGCACATGTGGCATAGAATGAAGCGGCCACCTCCCACCCCTCGCGAGGTTCGCCATTTTTATTCGCTGAGGCCAGTGGGGAAGACCGGGATTTACTTTCTCCAGTCGAACCAGCCCGAGTTCTGGATTCCAAAAGACGTCGTGGTCAAGGGTAGTGTCGAACCGACTACGGACGAAAAGATGAAAGGATTCGTTTGGGGCTTCCCGACCTCAAACAAGTTTTGGAAGAACAGCTGGTTCTTCGTGGGCAAAGACTGGGGCCAGTCGATCAGTTTCGACTTGGACGGCACTCAGATGACTTGCCGGGTTCCTCGGTACTTCTGCACGCCGCAGTGGAACCATTTGACTTCAGCTTTTACTGATGAGGAGCTGAAGACTTTGGCTCGGGCAGCAGTCCGCCCCCTAGAGAAAAGGGGGAAACCCTATCTCTACAAAGAGGGGAAAATGATTAAGGCCCATCTCTTCCCTCAGATTTCTACGTGCCGCAGACGCCGTAAGTTTACTTCTTGTATGCATTTTTTATTTGCAACCTAACTCCCAAGTTTGTTTGCTAACTCGGACTCCTCTTCTTTTTTTTTATTTTAGTGTTTGATGTAGATATAGTCAGCGATGCTCTGGCACGCCGGATGAAAGGCATCGTGGAGGCGAGTCGAAAGGCAGTCCTTCGCCAGCGAGATGCTGGGATAGCCCTTCCCGAAAACAAATCTGATGAGGGTACTCCCGAGAACCTTCCCGAGGGAGATGATGAAGAGGGAGTACCCGATTATGTGCCCGAGGAGGCTCATGATCAAGAACCGACCGTGTGTTCGGCGAGAGCCGAGGGCGCCTCGGGGAACTTTGGAGTAAGTAGGACCTCTACTGATTCGGGCAATCCCGTAGGTCCTTCCTCTAAGGGGAAAGAGAAAGTAGGGGATCTCCCTGAGCCCGAGCAGGCGAATCTCCCCAGCGGATCTGGTTCTCCCCACTCTGCTGCTAATATGCCAAACGTCCCTTTTGAAGCAGTTGGGGGGCCTTCAGGTGCGGTAGCTCCGGAGTTTCCGACTTCAGTTGAACCGAATCATTCTTCCTCGGAGATTCCCGCCTCTGCTGATCCGATTTCTACTCCTGGGGACAGCAACACTGAAGCTGGGCAGACTGGGAAAAGGAAAGCTTCGTTTTCTTCTGGTCGCCCTTTCCCCAAGATTCCCCGAGTAGTCGCGTATGTTAATTCCTCTTCGGAGGACGAGGGGGAGGGTGATGCGAGCGTGACCCCTCCGCGGGAGCAGGTCAGAGAGAGTGCTGGTGGCTCAACTGACCTTCCTCGGGCGGCCCCATCCGCCGAACTCCCCGAAGGCAATGTGGGTGATATGAGCTCCTCTCCCCAAATCGATGATCCCACCCCCGAGACCATTTTCAGGGCCATGGCTTCAGGCCGAGCCTATATTGGGGAGGATCACTGGAGTCATTTCAGGACCGGGACTGTGTCTGACCGACTCCGTAATTTTTTTAACAGCGCTTCCTACGTGAGTGACACTATCGCTCATATGCGTCATTTCGCATTCTTCCTTTTCTTATTTCTATTTGTTGTTGATTTGTTGTTTGCTTGTTGCAGATGGTGGCCGAGATGTCTGGGGCTTGCCAAGCTGGTGAAGCCCAAGCGGAGAAAATAAGAAGGCTGGAAGCCCAATTGAAGGAGAGCGAAGATCATTGCTCTCGGGCTGAGTTAGCTCGTCAGGAGGAGGCCAAGTCGAGTGAGATGCTCCTAAATCAGTGCTTAGCACGGCAAATGGAAGCCGAGCAACGGGCATCTTCTGCTGCGGAGGAGGTCAGGACTCTGCAGGATCAACTGTCATCCACCCGGGAAGCCTTGCTTCGGGCCGAACAGAACGCCGAAGACGCCAAGTCTGCTTATGAACGTCGAATCGACGACTTGGAGTGTCAAGCCCTGACGGCCAAGGAACTGTCGAAGGGAGCTAGGCTGGAAATGGAGCTACAAAGCGTTGATCGTTTTAAGAGATCTCCTGCCTATGATGCTCTGCTTCTTCGGGAGTTCCAGAGGGGAATGGTCTCGGCCGGTGAATTTTTTAAGCAAAAGAATAGGGCGACTGATCGGGCCCGGGCCAACTGGAGCCTCTCAATTAGGAAGCATGTGGACACATCCTTGGAGTCTCTTCGGATCCAGATGAAGGAGTGGCGGGCGTATTGTAGAAGTAAAGGAAAAACGCCACATCCCATGCACCTTGAGGTTCCAACCGCCGAGTCGTTCTCTACTTTTTACGCTAGTGAAAGGGCGGGGTTCAACAATGAGATACCCGACTTGGGGCCCGTTCCTGGTACCGACTACAGTCACTGGATGGATGACGAAGAAGATGTGATCGTGTGGCCTTCGGACCACAGTCTTCTGAGCGAGTACGTGATGGAGCCTGACCCTGACGTTGGCAGAAGCAGCTCACCACCCCCGGCGCCTTCCTCTTGATTTTCAAGCCTTTTTGTAACTATACTTGTATATTTTTCATATATTTTTCATATCATACATTGTATCTTTCTATACACACAATAAGAATATAAGAATAAATTTTACTCTTACATTCTTACTGATTTTACTGTATGCCTAAATGGGACGACCGTCTGCCTGTACTAACCATCTTTGAATTTATGGATCCCTCGGGCATCTTTAGCTATGCTTTGATCGAGTACCTTGTGGCTGGCCATTAATTTCAGCCGAGTATCTTATGTAACTGGCTTTTTACCCGGTCAGACCAAGTTTCTTATTTAACCGGTTAACTAATTTTTACCGAGTATCTTATGTAACTGGCTTATCAATTTAGACCGAGTATCTTATTTAACTGGTAACTAATTTTTTGCCGAGTATCTTATGTAACTGGCTTATCAATTTAGACCGAGTATCTTATTTAACTGGTAACTAATTTTTTGCCGAGTATCTTATGTAACTGGCTTACACCCTTTGATTTTTGGGGTTGTTTAACCTCCACGTTACGTCGAGGCTCGCCGCGACCATACATTGAGGTCCTTGCACAAGTCACCTAGGACGTCTCCTGGTTTTATCTGCGCAAGGGTTTGTCGAATCGTTGGGGTAATTTGTACCGGCCAACACGACTGCGCATCTCACTAGTCTTTCTAGCGGCGCTCCGAGCATTTTCCCAGTTATCCTGGTGCATCAGTTTTGCCTTTTTGCTAAGGGACGCGTTTGCATCGCCTTAACTAGGCGGGCATGCTACTACAGCTTTTCCGCCCTTCGAGCACCACTCGTCCGCTCTTTCGCGGCCTTATAGCGCTCGACTCTTTTCGGCGTTTATTCGGTCGCCTTGAGTGGCCGCCATTGAAATATTGCTCATGGATTTTATTGATTCCGCCACATCGTATTAGCAACTGAACTTTATTAGATGATCATGAACATGAAATTAATAAACAAATCTGAAATTTCAACGCAGAAACTAAAAACTGAGCTAAAGCAGAATAAATAAACTGTAGAACCATAACCGGATTCTTTTAGGGATAGAAGATCTTCAGATATTGTGCGTTGCATGGTCGGGGGTACCAGGCTACCTTCTGGTCGGGCTATCATGTAGGCCCCGTGCCCTACGATTCTCTTGATGATATATGGCCCTTCCCATTTGTCGGCGAGGGATCCTGATGATTTATCCTTGGTATTTGGGGATACTCTTCTCAGCACTAGATCCCCGAGTTGGAATCTCCGCTCCCGAACATGAGAGTTGTAGTACCTAGCGGCCCTTTGCTGGTATGCGGAATTTCTTACTTGTGCTGCGTCTCTGATCTCTTCAAGCTCGTCTAGGTTCTGCTGCAGCATGTCTATATTGTGCTCGGGACTGTATAACTGGACCCTGGGGGATGTAAAAGTAGTTTCTGCTGGGATAACAGCTTCTGTCCCGAATGCCAGCGCGAAAGGAGTTTCCCCTGTTGAAGACCTCACAGTTGTTCGGTATGCCCATAGCACCTCAGGCAGTTTGTCTGCCCAGCCACCTTTCTTTGCCTCTAGCTTTGCTTTCAATGTGTGCTTGATCACTTTATTCACGGCCTCCGTTTGGCCATTGGTTTGAGGATGAGCAGGCGATGCATAGTAGTTTGCGATCTTGAACTCTTCACACATTTCTCTGAACTTCTTATTATCGAATTGAGTCCCATTGTCTGTTATGATGATGCTCGGGATCCCAAATCGATATATTATATTCTTTTTAACGAAGCTGGTGGTGTTTGCCTCGGTGATGTGTACAAGTGCTTCTGCCTCTGCCTCTGCCCATTTGGTAAAATAATCCACTGCCACAATAGCATGCTTTGCTCCTCCCTTCGTTCCTGTGGGCATTGGTCCTATCAGGTCGAGTCCCCACATGGCAAAGGGCCAAGGCGAGGTTAAGCTTCTGAGCAACTCTGGGGGTCGCCGAATGTCATTTGCTACTCTTTGGCATGTTTCGCAACTCTCTGCGAATTGCTGCGCTTCCGCGAACAGAGTCGGCCAGTAGAATCCTTGCCGGAGTATCTTGTGTGTTAAGCTTTTACCCCCAGTGTGGTTCCCACATACTCCACTGTGGATACTTCTCAGGATCTCTCCAGTCTTTTCACCGGAAATGCATCTCTGCAGCACTTTTGAGAATCCTCTCCTATATAATTCTCCTCTCAGAATCGTGTACCGGGCTGACCTGTATCTGATGCGTTTAGCTTCCATAGCATCCTCTGGTAGTATGTTCTCCTCCAAGTACTTTCTGAGTTGGTATGTCCAGTTGCCCGGGCTAGGTCGGATCTCTGCTATTATGATTTCCTCGGGTTCCGCTGTACTTGGTTTAGTCAGGTGTGCCACTGGTATTGCTTTGGATCTGATGCTTGTGGTGGCTGAAGCTAGTTTGGACAAAGCATCTGCTTTTTCGTTCTCTTCCCGAGGGATCTGAGAGATTCTGTATGCTTTGAACTTTTTAAGTAGTTTTTTTACAATGTCCAAATAAGCTATCATGTGCTCTTCCCTGGCCTGGTATTCATCCAGTACCTGATGGACCACGACCTGTGAATCACTGTAAACTTCCAGCTCATCTGCCCCTAATGCTATGCAGACCCTCAGACCGGCCAGCAAGGCTTCATATTCTGCTTGATTGTTGGTTGCCTTGAAATCGAACCTCATGGCACATTCTACAGTATCCCCCTCGGGGGTCGTTATGACTATTCCTGCCCCGCTGCCATGTGTGTTCGATGACCCATCTACATGTAATTTCCATTGGAATTTAGTAGTCTGTTCATCTTCCATTGCCCTCCTTACCTCGGCGTCTGGCTCGGTGAATTCTGCTATAAAGTCGGATACCGCCTGCCCTTTGATGGCCGCTTTTGGTGTGTATCTGATATCATATTCGCTGAGCTCTACCGCCCATTTGGTCAGCCTTCCTGACACCTCTGGCTTTTGAAGAATGAGTTTCAGCGGGCAGTCTGTATATACCTCTATTGTATGTGCTTGGAAATATGGCCTCAGCTTCCTGGCCGATGTGATCAGAGCTAACGCTATTTTTTCTGCCGGCGAGTATCTGGTTTCCGCCGCTAACAACGCTTTGCTTGTATAGTACACTGGCTTTTGTATTCCTTCCTCCAGTCGGATCAACACCGAACTCGTCGCCACTTCGGTGACCGAGAGGTATAAGTATAATGTTTCTCCCACCACCGGTTTTGAAAGGATTGGTGCTCTCCCCAGATACTCTTTCAATTTTTGAAAGGCTTCTTCACACTCTGTACTCCATTCGAGCCCTTTTCCCTTTTTTATTGCTTTAAAGAATGGGGCGCATTTGTCTGTTGACTTGGCTATAAACCGGTTGAGTGACGCAAGGCATCCCGTTAGCCTCTGCACATCTTCTAGTGTCCTGGGTGAAGCCATTCCTTCTAATGCTTTGATCTTCTCAGGATTTACTTCGATTCCCCTCTGGTGCACCTGAAAACCTAGAAACCTTTCCGAAGGTACCCCGAACACACACTTGCTTGGGTTGAGCTTCATCTGATACTTTCTCAGGACGTCAAAGGTTTCCTTCAAATCCTCCGTGTGTTTTTCTGCAGTGGTGCTCTTAGTCAACATATCATCCACATAAACCTCCATATTTTTACCAATCTGCCGAGCAAACATCCTGTTTACCAGCCTCTGGTATGTTGCCCTGGCGTTTTTCAATCCGAATGGCATCACTTTGTAGCAATATAAGCCCTGGTCCGTGGTAAACGACGTCTTTTCCTCATCTGCCTTATTCATCCGGATCTGATTGTATCCCGAGTAGGCGTCCATGAAACTCAACAATTCATGTCCTGCTGTCGCATCTACCAACTGGTCGATCCTCGGTAGTGGGAAACTATCTTTTGGGCAAGCTTTGTTCAAGTCTGTAAAGTCTACACACATCCTCCATTGCTTGTTCTTTTTCTTGACCAACACCACATTGGCTACCCACTCCGGATACTTGACTTCCCTTATCGACCCCGCGGAAAGCAGCTTTTCCACTTTCTTCTTGATTGCGACGCTTCTTTCTGGATTGAATAGTCTTCTTTTCTGTACCACGGGTCGGAACTCGGGGTTAGTGGAAAGATGATGTGAAATCACCTTCGGGTCTACCCCCAGCATATCTTCATGACTCCAAGCGAAAACATCCTTGTAGTTTCTTAGCAGCGCAATAAGTACGGTTTTGACATGTACGCTCAAACTTGCCCCAACTTTCACTGTCCTACCCGGATCTTCCGGGTCTAATGCCACCTCTTGAGTCGGCTCGTCTTCCCTATCCTCCGGTCCTTCTCTGGGATCCAACTCAAAATCTTTCGGCACTTCTGCCTGTTCTTCAGGTTCTCTATCCTTTTGCTGGACCGTTACCATGTATACCTGGCGTACCTCCCTATCTTTATACACTGACAAGTTTGCTCTTCGGGCCATCTCTTGTGACCCTTTGACCACTCCCACACCATATTCGGTCGGGAATTTCATCATGAGGGCATAAGTTGCTGTCACGGCCTTGGCTTTATTCAAAAATGGTCGGCCCAGTAAAGCATTATACGGCCAGTTTTCCGTATCTACCACCACAAAGTCGAGCAGCACTGTTTTCTGGCAAGGGGCTTTTCCGATCTTCATGGGTAGCTTAACCGTGCCGAATGACCTTACTTCGACTCCTCCAAATCCTCTAAGGGGTGTGGGAAAAGGCTGTAGGTCTTTCCTGTCTAGCCTCAGCTGGTCATATACTTCTGCACTAAGAATGTCTGCCGAACTCCCATTGTCGATCAGAATTCGATGAACTTCTCTATGGCCGATCCGAGCGCTGATCACTAGCGCGTCATTTGGCCTAACATCCACTCCGTGTGAGTCGGCTTCTGTGAACACGATCGGGTCCCAGCCCTCCTTGATTCTTTTCGGGTCGGGCTCAATAGAATTGACGTCCAGGTCTCTCCGTGCCTCCATGGCCTCCCGAATCTCCTGGGTTCTTTCCTTGTTACTCTTGCCCGTTGCTGGACCTCCGAAGATGGTGTTGATTGCCCCTTCATCCTCGGCTTTCTTGGGACTAAGTTTTCTTGCCCATCCGTCCTGTCAGCTATCTTTCTGTCCATCTGCCCTGTCCGTTTTTTTGAAAACAATGTCCTTCAAATGCCCTTCCCTAATGAGAGTCTCGATGTGGTCCCTTAGCTGGAAACACTTGGATGTCTCGTGCCCATTCTCTTTGTGGAAACGGCAATATTTGGTGGTATCCCTCCGAGCATATGTCGATTGCTTAGGTGGTTCTTTGGACATGTTCTTCTCTTCTAGGATTGCCAGGACTTCTTCTTGATCTTTCTTCAACGGGGTATAATTTGTGTATCGGCCTTGGAACCTCTGCCGTGGTTGATCGGTTTTTGGGTCGTATGCTCGTCGTCCATCCCGACCATCCCGTGCTTTATTCTTCTGCTTGTCACCTTTGGTGTCGGGCATCTTGGTCTGGTCCTTGGTTTTGGACCCCTCTGGGCGACCGCCATGTACGAAGTAACCTCCTGTGGCAATTTACTCTTCTTCGGCCAAGGCGTAACCCCCTGCCATGTCCATCATATCGGCATAGCTGGTTAGTCGGGCTCTTCTAAGGTCAAAGGACAATTGGCCATTCTGAAGGTTGTTAATGAACGCGGCAATTATTGCTTCGTCGTTTGCACTTCCGATCTCGGACACTTCCTGACCGAACCTCCCCAGATATTTCTTCAGCGACTCGTCTTTTCCCTGTTTGAGTTGGGATAAATGAGCCACTGACTTTTTCCTGTGTACATTCCCGAGGAACTGCCTTGAGAAAGCCTTGCTCAGTTCGCCGAAGCTACTTATGCTTGCTGCTGGCAATCTTCCAAACCACCAGGAGCCTAGATCCCCAAGAGTTTGGGGAAAATTCAAACATAGTAGTGCATCATTATGGACATATTGCGCCATAGCGCTCCTATACCTTTGGACGTGTTCTTTTAGGTCGGTGTCCTTCTTGAACAGCTCAATGTGGGGCATTCTGAATCTTTCTGGGAAAGGCATCCTCAAAACCCTATTGGTAAAAGGGCTTCCGGACTCATCATCTGACAGCTCATTACGCCCATACCGCCTGACCAAAGCATCCATTTGCCGACGATTATTTTGAACTTCCCGGGTGAGGCTCTGTATAAGTATGTCTCTGTCCCCTTCAGGCTCTCCTAACGCATTGAAGTTCTGGCTTATGGTCAGTTTTTGGCTCCTCTCCTCGGGATTCAACTCTCTATGATCTCGGTTTAGGCCATGCAGTCGGACTGTGCCCCTTTGGCGCTTGCGATGATGGTTCTGCTCACTTTCTTCAGAGGATGACCGGTCTCTCCGGTGGCCACGCCTCCTGGGGCGGTCTCGATCTCCGGCTACCCGATCTTGATCGTACTCTTTGTCGGAATCATTCCCCTCTCTGTGCTCCCTACTTCTCCTGGCCACTCTTTCAGATAGCATCTCTGGTCTGCCTGTAGGATCTTGTCTCGCCTTTGGGGGTGCATCAGGGGTTGGTATCACCACTGCGGAACGCAGCCTTGCTGTCTGCTGGCTTGGGGCGGACAGTTCATGAGGTGACATCAAACCTTCCGTAACAGAAAGGTCAATTCCCTGCCTTGCTGCGTCTGATATGAGTTGTTGTAGAGAAGCACGGAGTCGTTGCGCGATTTCTTCATTAGCTGTAGGTAAACGTTGAATACCAGCCAGGGCAGCTGACTGGTCTGCCGTCGTCAAAGTTGCATCCGCCGTATTGAGCGCGGTGTCATCTTCCAATTCGTTACTTGGCATGCCCTGACTGTACCTGGAATCGCTACCATCTCCGTCGCCAGCCATTGTTGTCACAAATTTTTGGGTCCCCCTCCTTCTAGCGCCAATTGTTGACGGTGATTTTTGGTGATCACCAAGTCAATGATTCGTTTTTGAATTACTACAGTTTATACTTGAGTATGGTCAAAAATTGTAAAGAAATAACAGGTGATTTACGTGGTAAAACTCCAAAAGATCGGAGAAACATCCATGGGGTCGTTGCCTCTAGCAACAAAGTCAAATCCACTATGAATCACGATTACAAGACGAAGAATGATAAAGAATGATTACAAGAACTCTTCGATACGATCCTCTCTCTCTCCTGTTCTACTTCTCGCGTACCCCTGTTTATGAATAGAGGGGGTATTTATACATGTTGCATCTAGGGTTTTAAGATGACCGCTAGGGTTTAGTGTTGTGGCCCCCAAGTCTCAAGCGGTTTCCTAGTCCTATTTAGATTGTGCTTCCCTTTTTCGGCTGTATCCAATTCTGAATGGGATTCTCTCTCCTTTATTCACGGGAGAACTGCTTGTTTCCTTTCTTACCTCTTATGGTCCACATCGTTGCTTATCGTGGACCTGCTGGCTGCTGATTGCAAGTGTTGGCGACTGTTTTATTGTTTCCCGAGTGAGTATGCCCGAGTGTGCCCGAGTGTGCCCGAATCCGATCTGCTGCTCAAGCTGATTGTCTTTGCTTGTGGTCGGACTACTTATCCTCTTTTCCGAGTAAGTTATCGTGAAGGTTCCTACTCCATAAGTTGACTTATCTTGACCTCTGCTGACCTGGCCTTCCATGGTGATGACATGTCTATCACGACTATTTTTACCTATAACAGTTTGTGCTGATGATTTCTCTAGGTTCACATGGACATATTTTCTTAGAGAAAAATCTGAAACTTTTGATAAGTTTAAAATGCTTTGTAATAAATTACAAAATGAAATGAACTCTAATATTAAAAGCATAAAACGGATTAGAAGTGACCATGGGAGGGAATTTGAGAATGCTACCTTTGAAACCTTTTGTAATGGTTTAGGTATCTCCCATGAGTTTTCGGCTCCTAGGACACCTCAACAAAATGGAGTTGTTGAGTGGAAAAATAGGGTCCTTCAAGAGATGGCCCGTGTGATGTTGCTTAGCAACAATGTCCCTAGGAACCTATGGGCCGAAGCCATCAATACGGCTTGCTATATAGGAAATAGAGTTTTCCTAAGGCCCGGTACTAGAAACACCTCCTATGAGCCATGGAAAGGCAAGAGGCCAAATGTTAGCTACTTCCACACTTTTGGAAGCAAATGCTACATTTTGAATGACCGTGATCAACTTGGCAAATTCGATGCTAAGAGTGATGAGGGTATTTTTATTGCCTATGCCTTAAATAGTAGAGTCTATAGAGTTTTCAACTTAAAGACTCTAAGTGTTATGGAATCATCCAATGTCGTATTTGACGATACTAGGCTCAAGTCTAATGTCCATGAGGAGGAGGAAATTTTAGATGATGACTCTCCTTTGGAGAGGGTTGTGGTGACTCCCAATGTTGGGACATCTAATAAAGTCACACAACCTATTACTAGAGTTCCTAACTTGGACTCTAATGAACCCGCTCCATGGGTTAGAAGACTCCATAACAAAGAGGATGTTATTGGAGATGTTAATGAGGGTGTTAGGACTAGGCGTCAAATAGCTAATCTAATTAGCTTTACATACTACACCTCTCAAATAGAACCCAAAAAGGTTGAAGAAGCCTTAAATGATGAATTTTGGGTTCTTGCCATGCAAGAAGAGCTAAACCAATTCGAAAGGAATGAGGTTTGGACTCTAGTTCCTAAGCCTAAGACCACTAATGTCATAGGCACTAAATGGATATTTAGGAACAAATCCGATGAGGATGGCAACATAGTGCGGAACAAGGCTAGACTTGTAGCACAAAGGTACTCTCAAATTGAGGGTATCGACTTTGAGGAGACTTTTGCTCCCGTTGCCCGCTTAGAGTCTATTAGGCTTCTCTTGTCCATCTCTTGTGTGCACAAGTTCAAATTGCACCAAATGGACGTCAAGAGTGCCTTCCTCAATGGCTTCTTGCAAGAGGAAGTGTTTGTTGAACAACCCAAGGGGTTTGTGGATGCTCACCACCCCAACCATGTCTATCGCCTCAAAAAGGCACTATATGGGTTGAAACAAGCACCGAGGGCTTGGTATGAGCGCCTCACTCAATTTCTTGTTGACAATAACTACACAAGAGGTAGTGTTGACAAGACACTATTCATCAAGAGAGATAATGATGAGCTTTTCATAGCTCAAATATATGTTGATGACATAGTGTTTGGCTCCACCAACAACACCAAGGTCCAACAATTTGTTGATGTCATGTCTCATGAATTTGAGATGAGTCTTGTTGGTGAGCTTAGTTACTTCCTAGGTTTGTAAATTAGGCAACTAGATGATGGGATTTTCATATCCCAAGCCAAATATGCCAAAAACCTAGTGAAGAAGTTTGGTCTTGAAAAAGCCAAACATTGTGATACTCCTATGAGCACCACTTTGAAGCTAAGCAAGGATGCTAGCGGTAAAAGTGTGGACCAAACCTTATATCGTGGCATGATAGGGAGCTTGCTCTATTTGACCACAAGTAGGCCCGATATATCTTTTAGTGTAGGAGTTTGTGCTAGGTACCAATCCGATCCCAAGGAGTCCCATCTCTCTTCAGTTAAGAGAGTCATTCGCTTTGTGAATGGGACTTCTAATTATGGGATTTGGTACTCATTTGACACTAATCCTAGTGTTGTAGGATATAGTGATGCGGATTGGGCAGGAAATTGTGATGATAGGAAGAGCACATCGGGCGGTTGCTTCTTTCTAGGCAACAACTTGGTGTCTTGGTTTTGCAAGAAGCAAAACTCGATTTCCTTGTCCACGACCGAGGCCGAATATATAGCCGCGGGGAGTGGATGCACTCAACTTATATGGATGAAGCAAATGCTAGTAGACTACGGATTCAACCAAGGTACTCTCACTCTCTTTTGTGATAACATGAGTGCTATTAATATTTCCAAGAATCCGGTTCAACATTTTAGAACTAAGCATATTGACATCCGCCATCACTTCATTAGAGAGCTTGTTGAAAATAAATGCATAGTACTTGAACATGTAGGTACTAATGATCAACTTGCGGACCTATTTACTAAACCCTTAGATGCTACTCGATTTAAAACTCTTAGTAGATTTATTGGGATATGTCTTGTGGAGTGATGTGATTTATGATTGACCCCATATGGGGAACTCAAGCAAAGAGAGCTATTTTGCATTCTTGTAACTTGCAAAAAATTTGAAATATCTTATGCCTCTTCTTTTGATTGCTTGAGTAAGCTTGGTTGTACATATGTATATATGCTTTCAAATTCTATAAGTGTGAACCTTGCTTGATTACAATCCATGTCATATTTATGTTCAAACATGCATTTTTGGACTAGGAGATTTACATAGGTAGTATGATGTGAATGACCTATAGTTATCTCCATGACATGATGATTCTTAAATAACATGCTAATGATAAATGAAAAAGCATGAAATTCATATAACATGCTCACATGAAAAGCATGAATTGATGATTGCATATTCTTAAAATGCAAAACTTGTGTGAAAGCTTATGAGACTCAAAATGAATAAAGGATCTTGTATTCGTTCAAAGGAATCTACATTCCAAATGTCTCTCTTTCTTTATTGATTGAACATGGCTACTATCATACGGATATCTTATCCGAAAAAATCAAATAGGGTGCAAAGTTGCTCATGCCATGTTTCGCTTATAAAGTTGGATATAATTGCTCTTAAATTAAAATCAATAATCTCTATATCCTTGCTTTTCCCATGACATTGGTGAAATTGGTTTGAATTCCTATTAGAAACCTTTGTCATTTGCTTTGCCAAATACCATTGTATTTTGGACTTGAATGCTATATGTCTTGTATGCAAAGCATGTTTGATTCACACATTTTCCTCAAATAAATCTCCTTGTTTCTCTTCAATTAATTGAGATGCATAAAGTGACTTATATGTATATGCAAATCTTGCATGCTTTTATCTCTCGTTGCTATGAGTGACCCGGTTGGGGACTACTCCTTTGCCTATATCATGACAAAAAGGGGGAGTAGGATATGGTAAGGGGAGATGCAAATTGGTGTTGCATTTGTGCACTTTGGGGAGATAACACGTTGAGGGGGAGTAACCCTTTGAGGGGGAGCATTGCATTTATCATACATTGCATATATTTTGTAATGTTGTGCCTAAATTCTAAAAATGCAAATGCTTGTTTTGATATCACTTGATTGATCTCACATGTACTTTTTGGAAAAATATAGAAATTCTGTTTTGTAGGGTTGGTTGTTCTACAAGAGATTGGAGCATTGAAGATTTTATTTTGTTTATTATCTCTTTGTATTGGAGAAGATCTATGTATCCCGTTGTTTCTATTTTTATGTGAGGAATCAATGTGAGTGATGGTTTTGTCACGAAATAGCCAAAGGGGGAGATTGTAAGGATTCCCGTTGTTTTTAATTGGCTTATTTCGTGATCAAACCATATGTGGGGATCATGTAAGGGTAGCTTAGGAATGTGTTCAAGCTCAAAGCCCTTGCAAGTGTTAAGCAGTCCAAAGGTAATTCTCTAAGTGCTTACTTGTCTTGAAGAGATAGTTGCACACACTCACAACTCATGCATATGTTTATTCCTTGTATGTTGTGGTTCTTATGGTTGTGCATTAATGTTCAATTAACATCTCTTCTTGATTGTTATTTTGATTGCATCTTGTGATTATATGTCATAGCATTTTAGGATTTTAGGATGCATCTTAATTTACCTTTTTACCCCTTGCATGATTTCTTATGGGGTTCAAAGGTGTGGGCTATGCGCTGGTCGTCAAGCGCCAGACCAGCGCAGATCGCCCAGTGGTCTGTCGCTGGTCGTGGGCTGGTCCACACCAGCGCAAGGCCACCAGCGCTAATCGCCCAGTTGTGCTCCGCTGGTCTGGCGCCTGTGTGAGCGCTTGTCGTCCAGCACCCTTGCAAAAATGTGCTTGTGCGCTGGTCCTGCGCTTGTCATCCAGCGCAGGTCCACCAGCGCACAGAGCAATTTTCTGGCGCGTTTTCAAAACGACCTCACTTCACTTATGGCCTCTATATATATGCTAACTTGATTTTAGGTCACTTAAGAGAGTTCATATTCAAGCTTCATACTTAGGATATTTTTCAAGACAAGAAAAATACACAAAAGACTCATTTTTAATTACTCAAACACTTTTTCATGATCATCAATCATCATCTAGCATCATCTTTGATCATCTAGATGTCATCTAGCATGGATTCTTCATCATACTTTGCTTGGTAAGCTTTTCACTAATATCTTACATATTTTGTGTTTCTGTTATCTAGCAATCTCAATTAATTACTTGTATGTTATTTTGTATGCTTTGGATACAAGATTGAGATTAGTATGATGTATGTTTGAGAAGTTGTATTGTGCTAGCATAGTAGGTTTTGTGCTTAATATTGATTAGCTAAACTAATTGACATGTCATTTAGTTTTGATATCTAGGATTGTTCTTAATTGCATATTAATCATCTTAGATAAGCATATAGGGTTTCCTTTGCTCTAAGTTGCATTTTGGATATTCACATATATTCACTTAGGGTTGTATTATCTTCATAGAGAAAGTAAGTCTTGTGTGTAGCATCCGAGATTAGGTTGCTTAGATCGCAAGCAAAATTGGACTAGGTTCACTCATACCGGGATTAGGTAGGTGTGTGATTACTTCCGGGATTAGGTTGTAATTGTTTGCACATTTAGTGGATTTGAGGTTCGAGTGTGGCTTACTTACATAGCCTGTGGTTTTTCCCGTGAGGGTTTCCACGTAAAAATCAAGTGTTGTTTTAATTTCCGCACCATATTACACTTGCTTGTTTATATTATCTTGAGGGCATTTTCGTAATTTTGACTAACACGAAAAATTGGGTAAAAAGCGTAAAATCTATTCACCCCCCTCTAGATAGTTTTATACACACCGTGCAATAATTAGTTTCAGAAATCATCAACAATTGCATCTCTCTTCAAGATGTGATTGTCCTCCATCTGGACACCAAAAGCCGTAATAGTTGCAATTTCCCTTCTAACAATAAAATATAAGGGCAAATTTGTCATTCCATTATCTAATTTTTTTTACAACTCAACACTTCATTGTCACTGTCCCATCACATGTGAAAACGTGCAATAAGAAATGAAGGGCAAAACTGTACTTTACCACCGTTATCTCAAACGGTCAAACCCAAGGTCAAAGGTATGTTCTTGTATTTTTGGTAAAATTGGATTTTACCTCATATATATGTTAAAGTCGGGATATGTTTGTGTAAAGAAATGTTAAAGTCTGGATTTTGGTCCCTAGATTTTGGAAAATCTAGGGACCACGGGCAGTAAAAAAAAAAAAAAAAAAGAAGTTAAAAACAGATATTTCATAAAGATATAGGGACCAAAATGATAATTCCCCTTATTATTTCTCTTTAAAATAAACTGTAATGTCGTTTGTTGGTTGTCAGCGCAACAGTACAGTATATCTTTGACGTTAGCTTACACTCTTCTACTCCATCCACCGTGGAATTTGCTCCTAATCCAGCGGCTCCCTCCGTCTACGTTTTAATACAATTTTTTTTAATTTTTTAATTTTTAATTTTTAATTTTTTGATTACAACAACAACTGTCGGGACCGGCGAGATGAGACTCTACTAGCTCAGCTCGGAACGAGACTCCCACTAAGGGGAGAGAGCACCCACACTAAGGTGGGACACAACCCACACAAATGGAGGGAAATCTCCCTAATACACACCTGGGCCAGGGTCGAACCTTGGTGGCAAGAGAATCTAGAGAGATTCTGGGCCACCAAGCCAATAGGCCGTGTGTGTCTACGTTTGAATACAATTGATGCTGCTATGGAGTTGTAATTTTTATTTAGTTTTGATTTTATTCATTTATTGACACCCGTTAAAAGACTAAAATACCCCTTAATATTAAGTTTGACTATCGAAGAGTTAAAAGGAAAGTGAAGGATCAGTAACCTACTCCGTCTCCGCCTAATCAAATTCAAACAGACTTCCAGTTCTCCATTGTCAACCAATTTTTATAAAAAAATAAAATGCTGCAAGGGACCATATCATCACCTAATCTCAAACTGAAAAACCCTAGTAGCTCACTGTAAATTCAAATATCAATATCAAAATCAAAGAATGAACACGTGGCAGATCCTCCACGTCCCAGACAAACCTCCAATTCCTCCTCATCAACAACCCACGGGTCAGATTCTCCTTCTTTTATTCTAATTTCCATTTTTTTTCCCTTGAACGAATTCAAATTTTGATTTATATTTGTGTTGGTTTTTGGCAAATTATATTATACAGTCAATGTTCTTGCTTCAGATATCGAACCAAAGCTTGCCAATACTATTATAAGGTTAGACTAATTAATAATAATTATTTTTTAAAACAATTTCCATTATTAAACAAACTAACATTTTGTTTTAGGCGTTTGAATCAAATATCGCCATTGGAGATTCCCCGCCACGTGAAGCGGATACAGAAGAAACATGTAGAAGGAGGTTTGTTGTGTGTAATGTAGTAATGTATTGTGATGATAGATGTGATTGTGAAGTGAAGGATTTTTTTATGTTTTGAATGTTTTTGGTGTCCTTGGCAGGAAAAATTAAATTGTTAGTGATCTTGTGTGTAGCTGGTGATGGTGAGAATGAATCAAACAACATTCCAGAGGGAGTGCAACAACTTATCAATTCCTACCAGTTGAGTCCTTTTATCACAAAAGTGGGTCATCCTTTCCGCGTCTTGTAGAATTTTGTGTTTTGATTAATGATGCTTTACTGTTTTATTGGTGAATATGGAATTTATTAAGAGTTCAAAATGGGTGTTGGTGTTTCTGTTAGAGGGTTTTCACTGGAAGGAGGAAATGCTTGTTTTAATTTATTTATAAGCATAACTAGCGAAAATGGTGAGAACATATCTAGACTGCTATCACTTATGGTGGCAATTGAAACAGGTTGGAGACATATTTGTGACAACTCTTAATTATTGATGTTTCAATGTTCTATATTCCTCTTGAGTTGCTTGTTTGTGGGTGTAAGTACAATTTCCAGGGATTTCCCCTAATTACTCTTTTTAAATGAGTGTAGATGTGATCTGACATACAAAAATTGTCTTACAAAATCTCTCTGGCATACATGGATTGCATTTAGGCCTGGCCTGCTGCATTTATGATATGTTTATATTAGTTCTTATATATTTTTATTGCTTATTCGATTTTGTATTTCGGGTCCTTTCTTTTTTGTGTATTCTGACATGATACCAATCCTTGGCTCCTGTCAAGACAGCCATAATTTACATTTGACTTTTAACTATATTTAGGTTTGTCAATATGCTGCGACATCAAAAGAAGATTGGGAAGAACAATGCAAGCTATGGCCAACATCATTTCATCCACCAACCTAGTATGTTCTATTCATCTGTTACAAAATATTGGTTATTTCTGATATTGCTTGCACAGTTGGGTCAAGTGAATTTTAAAATATGTTGTTTCTTCTTGATTCTATCTTACTGCAATGCTGTTGATTTTGGACTGCTTGTTCACCTTAGCTGTTACATTTTCTCTACTGTTGCTTGTACATTTTCTTACTGTTTGTAAAAACAAGCTTGCCGTGGGAGATTTCTCTAATCTCTTTGCATAGTAGATGTTTTTGTTTCTATCATATATTTGTCAAAAAGATAAAATCTTTCCTTGTTTCTTACCTAGATTCTGCTATATTCCCATTTACAGTAATATTGATGGCATTGGTGGATTCAGTGAAGAGGACTCTCACTCAGTTTTCGACTTCATGCAACTTACTTTAAAGATGGCAAGATCTGGTGATGGTCTGGTATCTGTTTTATTTTCTCCTCTTGAATTGATCTCATGATCTCATTTCATGCATTTTTGGTATATTGCACCGTGTCTGCTTCAGTCCATCAATAGAATAGTCTACTTATGGTCTTATCAGAAGAATTGTCTACTAATGGCACTTCCTAGCAAAGCTTATATTATGGTGTTCTTCACTGAAGCCGCTTCTTTTGCTCCATTGTGCAGATAGTAAATGCAGCTGTTATAGTGGATCCTTCAGTTAATCAAGTAATTGCAAGTGCATGCGATCAGACTTGCTCTTTGTATTCTTCCAAAGCAGAGAGCTGCATTCGAAACTGCACTAAGCAGCCAGAAGTATATGGTTCCCATCATGATTCCAGTGTAGTAGCAGACCATGTAAATGTGTCTTCAAATGTTTCACATGATGAACCCAAACAACGACATATTGGTGCTTCTTGTTTGAATCCTTGGCAGTGGGCTCAGCAAAAATTACAGACAACTTCCAGTTCTTGGCATCCTTTACGGCATGCTTCTATCGTTGCTATTGAATCTTCTGCTGCTAGGGACAGGCGCCTGTTCCCCAGCCTGGGACAAGATGGAGATAAGTCTAATGGAGTAGATAGTATACAGTCTTCCTCCACCAGCACTACTCCTACGAAAAGACAAAAGACCGACTCTACAAATGTAAGCTAATATCTTTTGCTTGCACTTTACACTTGTATAAAATTGGGTCTGTTTTGGGACTAAGACAGGTTGATGGGGTTAGTCCGAGATTTTCAACCTGTAATTGATCTAGACAATTGAAAATCAAACCATTCTAACTATGTCAGTTCCACTTTGTTTCTTGACAGGTTTTCCACCATTTTTTTAACAGTGCTAAACTTGACTTGCTATACTTGTAATAGAAACCATAAATCTTATCTTCCAAGGTTGGACTGATCGATTATTTGTAATTTTGAAAATATGATAGAAATCTGAATACTTGTGTGTATATTTCAGGCAGAGAACGGTGACAAACTAGATGCTCATACTGAAGGTCTCTCATCCGTATCAGCCAGACCTTATCTATGTACTGGTTATGACATCTACCTTGTCTGGGAGCCATGTGCAATGTAAGTTAATCAACAGCATATAGATCAATATCATCCTGCCTTTGGTTGTGTACCAAATTGAGCTTTCTTTTCCCATTGTTCTTACTTTCAAACATGTTTTTGTATGATCCAATACGTTTACATGTTTTCAATGTTTAAGGTGTGCAATGGCACTTGTTCATCAAAGAATTAGGCGGATATTTTACGCCTTCCCGAATCCACATGCCGGCGCATTGGGCAGTGTTCACAGACTGCAAGGGGAGAAAAGCTTGAACCATCACTATGCTGTTTTCAGAGTTGTCCTGCCTAAAGAACTCCTAGATAGGGATGAAATTGCAAGAACCTCAGAGAATGACAAAAGAGCAAATACCGGTTGTCAGTAAGACAAGTGAGGATCTATATTCAGCTAAATACCAACGAGGAAGCTTCTCGAATGTGATCAGTTGTGTAGTCGGCAGTTTAGAATCCGGCAAACAAAGAAAGGTCGGTAGATTTTTACTTTGAAAGAAGGGTCTTGACACTGACATCTATTGTATTATGTCACTTATCTTCGCCATATAGAAGCTTTCATGGTTCATTTGTGAGCCCTGTACTTGTTGAATTTTGTATCCCTTCATGCTTAATCCGTGTTGTATCGATTATATAATTTACATTTACCGATATAAAAATCAAAGATCACACAAGATTGAAGGTTCTACTGATTTTTGAATTAGAATCTTATCATATTCATGGTCAACTGCATATTATCAATGAAGTATACACCAGTAACAGATTTCCTGCTGATACCCGATTCATCGATTGGGTTATATAATCTCATCCGACCACAACTATGAATATATATATATGCATGTGTGGTATTTGATTACGATTGATATATCCTAACTCATACATTACATACTTGCCGTGCCATTTCTAAGTGATTAATTTGCAAGCATACATGAGCGCAAACTCTTCTCACCAGGACCTCAATTTTGCTTCTCTATCTCTCCTCTTTTTAACCTTCAACTTTTTTGAATGATGCTAATTCTCCTGCCACAATTAACGGAGAAATAACTTCTAATCTTTCATATCACCGTTCGTAAAGTACTGCCAGTTCGATCTATTATATAGCTATAGCCTATATTTGTCCAAATCAAAGATGCAGCTACATTATTTAGATCAGACTTGTTATATGACAAAGCACGGAACAATGTATGCGAAGTTCTAAATCATTAGAAAAATGTATCGCGTATAACTCTTTTAAGTTGAAATTGTTGGGAAAACACCCAACATACCACTACATGCTATCGAATGGACAAATATGAAATCTATATGATGACACAGTCCATGTAAGAGGAGATGAAGCAACATATATGTAGAAGGAACGGTTAGGAAATATTATACACAATAATCAATATACATGGACGATTCAAAATATGAAGGCATTAAGAGTACACAATATCTCACAAAGTTTCTGCAAATGCAAAAACTACATAAATGCAGGAAGTGGTAGACCAAATGCCCAATTGTGCATAAATAGGGGTAAAATTGGTAAAAAAAAAAAAAAAAAAAAACAGAAGAAGAAGAAGAAAATTATATAATTTATTAACCTGGGTTAGCCTTTTTTTTTTCACAAAAAACCCGGGTTAACTTCTGTATACTTGATAATGCTCACGCTCTTAACATGAACTCAAAAAAGAAATGCAACTGTAACAAAAAATCGACCAAAATAGAAAAAGAAAAGCAAAAGACACCAGAAAGTATGATGGAATCAGATCTTCTCTTTCGGTTCCGGTTTCTGTCTCTCTCTCTCTCAAAATTGTTCCTCGACTCTCAGTTCTGCTCAAATTGTTCCTCGATTACGAACTTCCCCTCCATTTTCTACTCTCAGACGAAAGGTGTAATCAGGTCAGTTGGGGTGATATACTGATATCTGATTTTGCTGTGTTTCCTCTGTTTGCTGCTATCCCCTGCTTTTGTGCTTGCCTTGTTAGTTGTGGGTGGTGGGTAGTTGAGGGTGCTGGGGTTGTCTTGCTGCCTCTGTTTGTTTTGTCTCTTGAGTGTTTGTGTGTGTTCTTGGGGCTCCGTTTTCGTTTGGGTGGTTTGTTCCCTGTTGTGGTTTGTTTTCAGATGTGTTGGTCTTTGTTTTATGCTTGTAGCTGCTGGTGTTTTACACCCCTTATATAAAAATTGCTGTTCAAAAACAAGAAAATGCAAAAAAATTAAACTTTTTTATGAATAGATTGGAAATTTTTCTTACAAAAATGAAGTTTTTTTTTATTTTTTATTTTTTAACTGTTTTTAGGTTTTAGATGCTAGTACTTAGTAATGTCAATGAATTTGGAAATGAAAAAAGGAAATATTTTTAAGTGGGTGTGATTTTTGAAATTCTTTACTTTTTGTGTAAGTTTAGCTTGGATTTGTACACTCTTTTGACTGTCTATAAACTTTACTGCGACAGCTTTTCAATACAAAGGCCAGCTTCTCTAGTTTCTCAATTATCTTCACTTTCAAGATGGAAGAAAAAAGGAGTGACTTGGGTGAAGACCACTCTAATTCTCAAGGGCATAAAATGAAGACACCAGAAAGCCATAAGAAATATGCTAATAGAGATGCCATGTCCCGAAGTGATCTTTGGACAGATGGACTCATTTGCGCTTTTGAATTCATTCGAGGCCATAAAAGATCAACAAACTCAAAGGTTCCAAGCAGAACATCAGATGGTGACCATTCAAAAATGCCAGTTCCAGTAAATAGACTAAGTGAGGCTTCTTCTCAAAAATTAGATAGGAGCAAATTACTAGATTCCTCATCTAAAGATGAGTTTAGGAGCAATCAGAAATCTCCTTTCAGTGACTACAGAGATAGCGATAACCATCAATCAGGTCATTTGAATGCCACAGAAAGATTTGATGGTAGCCATTGGGTACCTATTGGGTGGGCTAGAATTTCCGAACTTGTACAAACAATGCAAGTTGATGGTTGATGGGCTTCGCAACAGTTGGAACTAATGGATGATGAAGATGATGTTACTGTTGCAGATTTAGCTGCCCCCTTCTGGGAGCACCCAGCAGGGCCCATATGGTGGTGCCATGTGACTGCAGGTCACCAGGATGTTGAGGAATGGCTCAGAAATGCTCAGTGGTTGCACTCTACTATCAGTTTAGCTTTGAGAGATGAAAGTCGACTGATAAGTGAGAGGATGAAGTATCTTCTATACGAGGTTCCGGTTAGGGTTGCTGGAGGGCTGTTATTTGAGCTTTTGGGACAATCTGCTGGTGATCCATTTGTTGATGAGGACGATATCCCTATTGTACTTCGGTCTTGGCAAGCACAAAACTACCTAATAACTGTTTTGCGCATAAAAGGACCTGTCTCAAGCAATAATGTTTTGGGTATTACAGAAGTTGAGGAGCTTGTTTTTGTTGGAGGTTATAATGTACCAAGAACGGTGCATGAAGTCATTGCACTTTTGGCTTGCCGTCTTTCACGATGGGAGGACAGGTTATTTCGTAAGTCCATATTTGGGGCCGCTGATGAGATTGAATTGAAGTTTATGAATCGGAGAAACCTCGAAGATATGACTCTTTTCGGGATAATTTTAAATCAGGAAATCAAAAGATTATCTAGACAGGTTATCAGGGTGAAATGGTCGCTCCACGCAAGAGAGGAAATTGTGTTTGAACTAACCCAACATTTGAGGGGAAATGCAACTAGAATCTTGTTAGATGGAATAAGGAGGAGTACGAGGGAAATGATTGAGGAGCAAGAAGCAGTTCGTGGCCGTTTGTTTACCATTCAAGATGTTATGAAAAGCACTGTTCGCGCATGGTTGCAGGACAGAAGCCTTAGAGTAACCCATAATTTGGCTGTTTTCGGAGGTAGTTGTCTTGTTCTTTCGATAATCACCGGACTTTTTGGAATCAATGTTGATGGGATCCCGGGAGCAGTGAATACACCATATGCATTTGGTCTGTTCGTAGCTGTACTATTCTTCATAGGAGCTGTGGTAATTGCTGTTGGATTGCTTTACCTGGGATTGAAGAAGCCAGTCACTGATGCGCAGGTTGCAGTTAAGAAGTTGGAACTGCAAGAGTTGGTTAAGAAGTTCCAACATGAGGTAGAGACCCATGCCCAGGTTTGTAATATTTCTCGGAATAATTTGCCACCAACTGCTGGAGATACGATTCTACTTGATGCAGAATACATTCTCCTGCAGTGAAGACACTATATGATCTTTCAACTATTTTTTACGCTGTTAGATAATTACTGGCCCTCTTAAGCAATGTGCATCATTGATGTTGTTGATTATACTTTCATTTGTAACTTTGTTATGGGTTGAGACATTCCTTTGTCTATGGATTTTATAATCTCTTTAAAGCATTGTGCTTGGTTTGGTTGTCCTGTTTGTCACCTTTGCAAACTTATTCATTTGAGGACTGTGTTGGTGTTGGTCATATATATATGAAATGAAACCTGTTTGATACATTAACAATAATAAGAATTCTACTTAAAAGTTTCAACAAAATGATTTGCCTTTCCTAATTCTCTGATCAAAGCTGAGTCGATACATTTAATACATCTTCTTCTTCATCACTTGCGTTAAATTCATTACTGTTGTCTGTACATTCAAACGACCAACTCTTCTCGGATATGTTGGCTAAGAAAGGCTCCGGGTTTTGTGGGAACTTCACGGTTTGGGAAGACAACTAATCCTTAGTTTTGCTTTTGTTTGTTGTAGATTTTGGCTGTTCCACGTTCTGTTCTTTTTCTATTTCTCTGTGTGGGCTGTGTGTTCGTTGTTTCTTGTTTCCTCTGTTTTTGTACTGTTTGGGCGGTGTGGTGGCTGCTTTGCTGAGCTTTCTTTGGCTGTTGGTGGCTGTTGTGCTTGTTTTGGGTTGGCTTTTGCTTCCCTTTTTTTTTTTCAATGAATTGCAGTTCCAAAAATAAAATAAAATAAATAAAATGAAGCCTAAAGGAGAGAATTCTCCTTTATATTCCATGAGAGCCATCCAGAAGTATAATCTCCAGATTTGAAGTTTCAATTAGGTATCCGGAACGTCTGAGGTCAACTCGTCTTAAGTTCACACATGAAAAAAGCAAAAGGCTTGAAAGATTGAGCACCCATACACTTTCAAATTTATTCAAAATAAGAGACGTTTATTAATATTGTTAAATGTACCTAATCAATTCACAAGAAGAATTTTTGTCTTTCCCTACACAATTTTCGTTGGGAGAAGTAGACATTTGTAGGCATATAGATTAGCTGACGAAAAATTTTCGTCGACAGATTCGTGGGAACATCATGGTGGGGTAGGGTATTACGCAACGAATTTCTGAGTTTCGTCGGCTCAAACATGAGACGAAGAATCTTTGGCAACCCAAACAATGCGTCGGCATATGCTGTACGAATACATCCGTTGGCTAAAGCCATTTCTGTAGACATAGGCTAAAGCCACATATTAAAATAAACATGTATTTATTTTAACCAATATGTAAAATTGTAGCAAAAATGTACTAAAATATAATAAAAACCATAGATTAAATATTATCATACTACAAACTGAGTGTGCTCATAATAAAAATATAGATCAAGTGTGTATTCATTGTTCTCGATATATGCATCTAGAAAAATGAAATAAATGTTCACACGAAAGATGAAATGATCTATTCTCATGAAGTGTGCTCCCCGTCTTCACCCAAATGAGTATATAGCTGTTGCAAACACTGATGCCAAGACTGAAGTGGAGCATTGAACTTCTGCCCAACGACCTTTAACTTTTTTTGCGTCCTCTGCTTGGTCTCCATTTGAGCTGCATCAACTGCCATTCGAGCAGTGGGGTTATGAGCACAAGCATGAAGCAGCACATTTGCACCAAATGGGGAAGAACCAAGGTCTTTCAACAGGCCTATTAGCCACAATATCACAAATATCAAGAAACAAAAGAATTGCAAAATACATTTAAAACTTAAAAGGTAACAAGTATTGTAGCAGATATCTATGTGGACAACAGCAAACACTTTTGAAATGTACAAGGGTTAATGTGAGAACTTAGAAAACATTCAAAAGTTGATCAATTGCTACATCATGAAAGAAAATATAGTCTTATCAAGACAACTTCGATCCTATAGCTCAGACTTGACCATACAAAAGATGCCAGTATCCCGCCTTTGATCCATGAAGGTCATTGGTGAGATTACTCTAAAATAGGCCACTTTAAGAAAAAATATTTTGCATAAATTGCCATGATATGAGTGTATTGTCTCAAGAATATATGATATACCTTCCCCAATCGCCTAGGATAGGCCCTGCACCAGCAGCCCGTGCATCTCCACCATCTTCTGTGAACCCATAAGCAATAGTCCCTGTACCATCAATTAAAACACATCCATGAAGCTTTCCAATTGTTCCACAAGCCAGTGCTGCCACAGCATCATTATGGACATATAGTCTTACGGTGCCTGGGAAATATATCCCTGCACAATCAAGACATCCAAAATTATAAAATAACTACAAATCAATTATTCAAATGTAGAAAAATATTAGTATACATAAAGACATAAAGTTATATCATTATTAAATTTTACACGCTAACTAAATTGATAAATGCTGAAGCAGCAAGAACCTGAAGTTGCCAGCACAAAAGGGATAAAGATAAAAAAAAAAAATCTAACAGTCATCAGGATTAACAAGAAGCAGCAGCGGCCACTAGGTATATCACAGATGGTCAAATCCCAGTAGACATCTAACAGCAAAGCCCAATCAAACAATGCGTAATAATTAACTGCAACAAGAGGGAAACTTGGCCAGAGAGCAGCCAAAATTCAGCAATGTGCATGTATGCAATAGGTAACCAATCTTCTTAATTAAATGTGGGTCCCTGATGCAGATCTGTAAATCTAAAACATATAGATTCAGCATAGATTATGGCAGCTCAGGTAGACAAAGAAAGAATAATAAAGATCAAATAATGAAACAATATAAATAGAATAGAAAATGCCTATTTAACAAATCCATGAATCTTATGTCCCAAACTACGATAGATGTACAAACGTGCTATTTAAAATTGATTGATAGATAGCCTAATCTGTTCTGATAGATTGAAAATGCGACAAGTATCAATTCACAATCCATCAGAAAGAAATCAAATGTATCTGATGGAGTCTATATAATACATAAAGCACCCAAGTGCCCAAGTCTACATCATGTATGACAGATCAAGAAGGAAGAAACATTTCTTAATTAGCTTCTTAATATGACAATACATAGCAATATATGATGAAGTAAACCTGGCCTCCAAGTTCACCCTGGTATTTTGTTTGCATAGCATATAGCAGGAGATACTTTGTTTGCATCAATTCCAAAAAGAATTTCTGATAAGCAAAAAAGTTATAACCATAGCTAAAAGAATAATTGTAGTCCGACACTGGGTAGTCATGGAAGAAAAACAGAAACTGTTCACATACACAACAAAAAAAGCGGAGGCTGCACTCCAGCTTTTCTTTCAAGTATGGCCCCTTTCACAAGGGTTACAGAACAAACCATGAACAGACAAATAATGCTGTAGCAAGCGATTTAACAATGTTGATGTCTTCATAGTTCATAGGCATAAAAACAGCAGCTAGCAACAATCTTCTTCCTCTTACTCTCTTAACAATAAGAAAATTTCTAGTCTATTAAAGCAGCTAATGTCATATATATAAACATAGATACCACAAAATCAGTAAGCAGATATCCAAACATATAACAAAAAGAAGAAGCATTTGCAAAAGCTAATACAAAATTAACTCTTTGATCATCTCTTATTCGCTCAAAAGCTAATACGCTGTAAATTAAATTAAATTAAAGGGGCCTTTGTTTATATGGCCATTCTGAAGTTTCAAAAGGCAGAAATGTCCACTTTAAAAAAAAATTGCATTTGTGTTCTTTTTGAGTTGGTTTTACCAAACTACCTTTGATTTCATTTATTTCAAAATGACCAAGTTACCCTCCTTTATCCCCCAAACTGTAACACATTACCAAACTGCCCTCCCTTCTTTATTAACCCCTATTTTTCCCATTTTCCCTCTAACACCACAGTAAACAATCCCCAACCCCAAATCAAATTAATTTGAAACGTGAACACAACACCAGCAGCCACGAACGAGCAGAACAGAAGAAGAAACAGACCTTCGTCAATCACCATCGCCCCATCCCTTCCTTAGCCGAGATAAGGAAACGTCCCCATTTTCCCTCTAACACCACAGTAAACAATCCCTAAATGAAATTAATTTGAAACGAACACCAGCCATCAGCCTCGAACCAGCAGAATAGATGAAGAAACAGAAGAAGGTCGATCGCCATCGCCCCATATCTAGCCGAGATAAGGAGACGTGTGGTCACCTCGACTGAGAAGAAGCCCAGAAGAAGAACAAGCAGAAAAAGAAGAAGAAGACTTGTAGATTGGGAGAAGAAGAAGCCCAAAAGAAGAACGAGAAGAAGAAGAAGCAAGCCAAAAGAAGAATGAGAAGAACGAGAAGAAGAAGAAGAAGAGGAAAAACCCTAAGCATAAGAAGAGAAGCGACTCGGCCACGCGACTCGTCAAAGAAGAAGAAAGACAACTCGCCTGAGCTTGAAGAACGAAGAACAGAGGTACGGAATTTGGATTGTTTTTCTTTTGTTTTTGAATTTTTTTCATTTGCATCTGATGTTGTATCTGTTTGTGCATTTGTTTTTATTATTATTATCATCATCTTTGTATGTTTATGTTTCCTTTCTGGGTTTGTTTGTTTTTGGTTTGTTTGTTTTTAGCATTTATGTTTGAAGACTTGGGTGAACTCCTATGGCTAGGCTATTGGGTTTATGTAGTTGGTTAATTTTAGTTTACGATTGGTTTAGGGAGAAATGTAGGGAATTGAAGTGAAGTTGTAAAATTTCTCTGTTGATAAGTGAAGAAATATGTATATGGTCAATGTCAATTTACAGAGTATGAGATATATATATATATATATATATATATATATATATAGCACAATTTGAATGCAATTAGTTGTGCCTGATATGAAAGAATACAAATTTTTCTTTAAGAAAAAACAGGTATTTTGGTTGTGAAACTAATTATAGAACGGTGTGTATAAAACTATCTAGAGGGGGGGGGGGGGGGGGGGGGGGGTGAATAGATTTTACGCTTTTTACCCAATTTTTCGTGTTAGTCAAAATTATGAAATTACCCCTAAATAGATAAAGCAATAAATCAAGTAAAATATGCGGAAATTAAATAACACTTGATTTTTACGTGGAAACCCTCACGGGAAAAACCACGGGCTAGTAAGTAAGCCACACTCGAACCTCGAATCCACTAAATGTGTAAACGATTACAACCTAATCCCGGAAGTAATCACACACCTACCTAATCCTGGTATGAGTGAATCTAGTCCAATTTGCTTGCGATCTAAGTAACCTAATCCTGGAAGCTACACACAAGACTTACTTTCTCTATGAAGAGAATACAACCCTAAGTGAATATATGTGAATATCCAAAATGCAATATAGAGCAAGGGAAACCCTATATGCTTATCTAAGATGATTAATATGTAATTAGAACAATCCTAGATATTAAAACTAAATGACATGTTCAATCAAATAGTTTAGCTAATCAAGATTAAGCACAAAACCTAATTAGCTATCACAATACAACACTCAATCAAGTCAACACAACAATCTCTATTTTGAATATTAGATTTTAATCTAAGAACAATCAAATAATAAAAGAGATGCCTTGATAAATAAAACACTAATTATAAATGATAATAGTGAAGAACATACCAAGGGAAGTGTGTTGACCAAGACCCATGCAAGTAAACATCCTAACTATGCTAGAAAATGCTTAGATGATATTTTGATGCATATGAAAATGGGTTTTGAGAGTTAAAGACAAGTTCTTGGGAGTTTCTCTCTTGAAGATATTTTTTGCTCTCTCAAAAGTGTGTTGCTTGCCTCCTTAAAAAAATGAAGAAGAAAATATATATATATACAATATAATGTATCAGGTCTTCAAAGACAACAAAAAAAACGCCATCGTTTTTATAGATATATATATATATATATATATTTAATATATGCAAAAGACGCAAAAGACAAAAAATAGGTGAAGGCGTGAAGCACTTCAATATATATATAGATATATAATATAAGCAAAAGACAAAAAAGAGAATATACAAATATATATATATATCTTAACAAACAGCAAAGGCACACGTATCTATATATATACTAACACGTTTAGATATTATATATAAGTATATATATATATATATATATATATATATATATATTTAACATGCAAACAAACAGAAGACAAAAGCAATTAAAGCAAAGAATAAAACACAAACAGATGCCGTGTGAGACCCCGTGCATCTAACGCGGACAAAGAGTTATTTTGGACGTGGGTGTGGCGTGGCCAACAGGGCTGTGTGTGGCAATTTTAGCCACGCCCCTCACATGCCATCACATGCCACCTCTCTTTGTGTTGTAATCATGACACACAAAGCCGACTTTCGTTCCGAGTGATCTTCAGTCCAGTTCTGAACTCGGAATTCAGAATTCAATTCTGTCTTCGGAATAGAAACCCGGACTCAATCATAAATATGGAAAATTATATAACTTTCCACTTTAAGCTTGAAATTGAATTCCAGTTTCCGATAAAAATACGGAATGTCCCAAATGTCTCGGAAATCATCCGAAACATATAGACAAGTCTCTGAATCGCTCGGAACTTATCTATGGACAAATCCACACATAAAAATATAACAAAGAAGTGCAAGTGTGATAAGTGACATGTGAAGAGAATGCACACAAATGCAAGTATGCTAAGTGAGTGTGTGCACTAAATCTCTTCATAGAAAATTAAGCACTAAACATATACCTTTGGAGTGCTTAACACTTGCAAGGGCCTTGAGCTTGAACACATTCCTAAGCTACCCTTACATGATCCCCACATATGGTTTGATCACGAAATAAGCCAATTAAAAACTACGGGAATCCTTACAATCTCCCCCTTTGGCTATTTCGTGACAAAACCACCACTCACATTGATTCCTCACATAAAAATAGAAACAACGGGATAACATAGATCTTCTACAATACAAAGAGATAATAAACAAAATAAAATCTTCAATGCTCCAATCTCTTGTAGAACAACCAACCCTACTGAAACTAATTATAGCACGGTGTGTATAAAACTATCTAGAGCGGGGGGGTGAATAGATTTTACGCTTTTTACCCAATTTTTCGTGTTAGTCAAAATTACGAAATTACCCCTAAATAGATAAAGCAATAAATCAAGTAAAATATACGGAAATTAAATAAGACTTGATTTTTACGTGGAAACCCTCACGGGAAAAACCACGGGCTATTAAGTAAGCCACACTCGAACCTCGAATCCACTAAATGTGTAAACGATTACAACCTAGTCCCGGAAGTAATCACACACCTACCTAATCCCGGTATGAGTGAACCTAGTCCAAGTTGCTTGTGATCTAAGCAACCTAATCTCGGAAGCTACACACAAGACTTACTTTCTCTATGAAGAGAATACAACCCTAAGTGAATATATGTGAATATCCAAAATGCAACATAGAGCAAGGGAAACCCTATATGCTTATCTAAGGTGATTAATATGCAATTAGAACAATCCTAGATATTAAAAACTAAATGACATGTTCAATCAAATAGTTTAGCTAATCAAGATTAAGCACAAAACCTAATTAGCTATCACAATACAACTTCTCAAACATACATCACACTAATCTCAATCTTGTATTCAAAGTATATAAACTAACATACAAGTAATTAATTGAGATTGCTAGATAAGAGAAACACAAAATATGTAAGATATTAGTGAAAAGCTTACCAAGCAAAGTATGATGAAGAATCCATGCTAGATGATATCCAGATGATCTAAGATGATGCTAGATGATGATTGATTATCATGAAAAAGTGTTTGAGATGATAAAAATGAGTTCTTGGAATTTTTCTTCTCTTTGAAAAATATCCTAAGTATAAAATCTGAATATGAACTCCTGTAATCGACCTAAAGTCAAAGTGGCATACATATAGGGGGCCAAATCAAAGTGGGGTCGTTTTGATAAGTTGGCCTCAATATTGCCTTGGGCGCTGTACGTAGAGCGCTTCTGTATAGCGCCCGTACAGCGCCCATCCAAAATGCATCAGACCTGATGCATTTAAATGACATTTTTTGCATCAGGTATGAGGGGCGCTGTTCGAATAGCGCTATGTAGAGCGCTTTGAACAGCGCCCTTTGTAATGCAAGATTTCTAAGAATGTGCATGACAAAGCAATGGGCAATGCAAGATGCAATCAACCTAACATGCAAGAAGATATGTTAATGAGCATTGAAGCACACAAATAAGACACACAACATACAAGGATTAAACATATGCATGAGTTGTGAGTGTGTGCAACTATCTCTTCAAGACAAGTAAGCACTTAGAGTATTACCTTTGGTGCTTGTCAATAGTGAGGTCTTCAAAATGGCCAAAGCAATCACAACAACATCTAAGCTACCCTTACAAAGAATCCCCACATATGGTTTGATCACGAAATAAGCCAATTAAATAACTACGGGAATCCTTACAATCTCCCACTTTGGCTATTTCGTGACAAAACCACCACTCACATTAATTCCTCACATAAAAATAGAAACAACGGGATAACATAGATCTTCTACAATACAAAGAGATAATAAACAAAATAAAATCTTCAATGCTCCAATCTCTTGTAGAACAACCATCCCTACAAAACAAAGTTTCTATATTTTTCCAAACAAGTAAACTGTGAGATTAGTCAAGTGAGAACAATAACAAGCATTTGCATTTTTTCAAAAAAAATAGGCACAACATTATGCAATGTATGTGTATGCAATGCTCCCCCTCAATGGGTTACTCCCCCTCAATGTATGTTCTCCCCAATATGCACAATTTCCTCTATATTTTGCAACTCCCCTTACCATATCCTACTCCCCCTTTTTGTCATAATATAGGCAAAGGAGTAGTCCCCAATCGGGTCACTCAAAGCAACGAGAGATAGAAGCATGCAAGATATTTGCATATATGTATAAGTCACTTTATGCACTTCAATCAATTGGAAAGAAACAAGGAGATTTATTTAAAAAAAAAAAAAAAATGTGTGAATCCAACATGCTTTGCATACAAGACATATAGCATTCAAGTCCAAAATACAATGGTATTTGGCAAAGCAAATGACAAAGGTTTCTAATAAGAATTCAAACCAATTTCACCAATGTCATGGGAAAAGCAAGGATATAGAGATTATTGATTTCAATTTAAGAGTAACTATATCCAACTTTATAAGCGAAACATGGCATGAGCGACTTTGCACCCTATTTGATTTTTCCGGATAAGATATCCGTATGATAGTAGCCATGTTCAACCAATAAAGAAAGAGAGACATTTGGAATATAAATTCCTTTGAACGGATTCAAGATCCTTTATTCATTTTGAGTCTCATAAGCTTTCACACAAGTTTGCATTTTAAGAATATGCAATCATCAATTCATGCTTTTCATGTGAGCATGTTATATGAATTTCATGCTTTTTCATTTGACATTAGCATGTTATTAAAAGAAGCATCATGTCATGGAGATAACTATAGGTCATTCACATCATACTACCTAAGTAAATCTCCTAGTCCAAAAATGCATGTTTGAACATAAATATAACATGGATTGTAAACAAGCAAGGTTCACACTTATAGAATTTGAAAACATATATACATATGTACAACCAAGCTTACTCAAGCAATCAAAAGAAGAGGCATAAGTTATTTCAAATTTTTTGCAAGTGACAAGAATGCAAAATAGCTCTCTTTGCTTGAGTTCCCCATATGGGGTCAATCATAAAACACATCACTCCACAAGACATATCCCAATAGATCTACTAAGAGTTTTAAATCGAGTAGCATCTAAGGGTTTAGTAAATAGGTCCGCAAGTTGATCATTAGTACCTACATGTTCAAGTACTATGCATTTATTTTCAACAAGCTCTCTAATGAAGTGATGGCGGATGTCAATATGCTTAATTCTAGAATGTTGCACCGGATTCTTGGAAATATTAATAGCACTCATGTTATCACAAAAGAGAGTGAGAGTACCTTGGTTGAATCCGTAGTCTACTAGCATTTGCTTCATCCATAGGAGTTGTGTGCATCCACTCCCCGCGGCTATGTACTCGGCCTCAGCCGTGGACAAGGAAATCAAGTTTTGCTTCTTGCAAAACCAAGACACCAAGTTGTTGCCTAGAAAGAAGCAACCGCCCGATGTGCTCTTCCTATCATCACAATTTCCTGCCCAATCCGCATCACTAAAGCCTACAAGACTAGCATTAGTGTCAAATGAGTACCAAATCCCATAATTGGATGTCCCATTCACATAGCGAATGATTCTCTTAACGGAAGAGAGATGGGACTCCTTAGGATCCGCTTGGTACCTAGCACACACACCCACACTAAAGGAATATCGGGCCTACTTGCGGTCAAATAAAGCAAGCTACCTATCATGCCACGATATAACGTTTGTTCCACACTTTTACCACTAGCATCCTTGCTTAGCTTCAAAGTGGTACTCATGGGTGTATCACAACGTTTGGCATTCTCTAAACCAAACTTCTTCACTAGGTTCTTAGCATATTTGGCTTGGGTTATGAAAATCCCATCATTCATTTGCCTAATTTGCAAACCTAGGAAGTAACTAAGCTCACCAACAAGACTTATCTCAAATTCATGAGACATGACATCAACAAATTGCTGGACCTTGGTGTTGTTGGTGGAGCCAAACATTATGTCATCAACATATATTTGAGCTATGAAAAGCTCATCATTGTCTCTCTTGATAAATAGTGTCTTGTCAACACTACCTCTTGTATAGTTATTGTCAACAAGAAATTGAGTGAGGCGCTCATACCAAGCCCTCGGTGCTTGTTTCAACCCATATAGTGCCTTCTTGAGGCGATAGACATGGTTGGGGTTTTGTGCATCCACAAACCCCTTAGGTTGTTCAACAAACACTTCCTCTTGCAAGAAGCCATTTATAAAGGCACTCTTGACGTCCATTTGGTGCAATTTGAACTTGTGCACACAAGAGATGGACAAGAGAAGCCTAATGGACTCTAAGCGGGCAACGGGAGCAAAAGTCTCCTCAAAGTCGATACCCTCAATTTGAGAGTACCCTTGTGCTACAAGTCTAGCCTTGTTCCGCACTATGTTGCCATCCTCATCGGATTTGTTCCTAAATATCCATTTAGTGCCTATGACATTAGTGGTCTTAGGCCTAGGAACTAGAGTCCAAACCTCATTCCTTTCGAATTGGTTTAGCTCTTCTTGCATGGCAAGAACCCAAAATTCATCATTCAAGGCTTCATCAACCTTTTTGGGTTCTATTTGAGAGGTGTAGCATGTAAAGCTAATTAGATTAGCTATTTGACGCCTAGTCCTAACACCCTCATTTACATCTCCAATAACATCCTCTTTGTTATGGAGTCTTCTAACCCATGGAGCGGGTTCATTAGAGTCCAAGTTAGGAACTCTGGTAATAGGTTGTGTGACTTCATTAGATGTCCCAACATTGGGAGTCACCACAACCCTCTCCAAAGGAGAGTCATCCTCTAAAACATCCTCCTCCTCATGGTCATTAGACTTGAGCCTTGTATCATCAATGACCACATTCGATGATTCCATGACGGTTCGAGTCTTCAAGTTGAAAACTCTATAGGCTCTACTATTCAAGGCATAGCCAATAAAGATACCCTCATCACTCTTAGCATCAAACTTGCCAAGTTGATCACGGTCATTTAAAATGTAGCATTTGCTCCCAAATGTGTGGAAGTAGCTAACATTTGGCTTCCTACCCTTCCATAACTCATAGGAGGTGTTTCTAGATCCGGGCCTTAGGAATACTCTATTCCCTATGTAGCAAGCCGTATTGACGGCTTCGGCCCATAGGTTCCTAGGGACATTGTTGCTAAGCAACATCACTCGGGCCATCTCTTGGAGGACCCTATTCTTCCTCTCAACAGCTCCATTTTGTTGAGGTGTCCTAGGAGCCGAAAACTCATGGGAGATGCCTAAGCTATCACAATAGCTTTCAAAAGAGGCATTCTCAAATTCCCTCCCATGGTCACTTCTAATCCGTTTAATGCTTCTAATGTTAGATTTCATTTCATTTTGCAATTTAGTACAAAGCATTTTAAACTTATCAAAAGTTTCAGATTTTTCTCTAAGAAAATATATCCATGTAAATCTAGAGAAATCATCAACACAAACAAAAATGTATCTCTTTCCACCTAAACTCTCGGTTTGCATAGGACCCATGAGATCCATGTGGAGAAGCTCTAGGGGCTCCTTGGTGGAGAGATACTTGCCCTTTTTGTGCATGCTTTTGGTTTGTTTTCCTTGTTGGCAAGGTCCACAAATACCATTGGCTTTCTTCCCAAGCTTAGGGAGGCCACGCACACACTCGAACTTTCCAAGGGTTCTTAAATCCCTAAAGTTCATGTGGCCAAGTCTTTCATGCCACAACTCAACTTGCTCATCCATGGACACATTGTTTGAGACTATTCTAGCTTCAAGACAATAACAATTGTCACTAGATCTCATACCTTTCAACAAGGTTTGTCCATCGGGCTTTAGGATAGAGCAATTATCTTTACAAACAAGACGGAATATCCTTCATCACTTAGATGTGAAATGCTTATTAAATTGGCTTTCAAGCCATCAACAAATAAAGCATCGGATAAGGAGGGTAAATCGGGAACGGAAATGGTTCCTTTCCCTACAACCTTCTTTTTGGATCCATCACCAAAAGTGACATACCCACCTTCCTCCATAACAAGAGTCTCGAAGAAACTCTTGTTTCCCGTCATGTGCCTAGAGCACCCACTATCCAAATACCAAAAATTAGAAGAATTTGCCTTTAAGGCTATTTGTGCAACATGGCAAACATTTCATTCTTTCTAATCCACTTAGCAACAATTTTAGCTTTCTTAGTGGTCTTTGGTACATGTGCTCTACTATTCCTAGGATCATGCAAATCAATATTATCATTCCTAGGAACATGCATCATGACTCTTTTCTTTTTCTTCTCTATCATGCTTCTAGTTTTGCACATTTTTATATATCGAAAGCAATGTGGTCTAATATGACTATCAAATCCACAAAAGTGACAAATAGGAGTAAAATAAGGAATCATACCTTGTCCTTGTCTTTGTGGTGAAGGGTTCAATCCGTCTTCGTTGTTGAACCGGTCTAGATTGCTTCCTAGCTTAAGGTTGCATGATAGGCCTCTTTCCTTTGTGAGCCATTTGTGGAGGAATGTTGGCTTGAGGAACCCTAGGGGGTTGAGCTTGAGGTTGCCTTCTTGGCCCCATCTTCACTTGTGCATTTGAACATTGTCCTACTTCTAACTTCTTCCTAGGAATTTGCACAAATGAAGTTTCTTCTTTCTTCAAGCTCTTGACAAACACGGTCTTGTTAGAGGTTGAGATCTTCTTGCCATCTTCATACCCAAGACCCCTCTTGTCACATGGACTCTTTCCAACACCAAGCATATGGTCAAGCTTCTTGGTGCTAGAATCCATCCTAGTCATAGATTCTCTAACTTCTTCAAGCTCCCTCTTTAGACTATCTTCATTCCTCCTAATAAGACTAACTCCTCTTTTAGCTTATCTTCCATCTTCTTGAATTTTTCCACTTGTTCACTTAAGTGGTCATTATGAGATGCAAGCTCAAGATTTTCTTCTCTCAACATCTTGATCTTTCTTGTGCTCTTGATTGCTAAATCATTAAACACGGGATGATATTTAGAAAGCACCTTTTTCTCCACAAATCCATTTATGGAGTTAGAAGAGGAATCACTTTCTACTTCACTTGAGTCATTTTCCTCTTGACTCATTTCCTCTCTCTCACTACCACTTTTGCTCTTATGGGAAAAGGCAAAAGCTAGGAGATTAGCCATGAGCTCTTCATCATCCGAAGACTTATCTCCCTCACTAGGAGTCATCACTACTTCCACTCCAAGTGGCGGCCATCACTTTCCCCTTTTTCTTCTCAACATGATTTGCACAATCGGGGGCAAAATGACCTATGCCACCACACTCGAAACAACGGACCCCTTTCCTTTCGGTCCTTCTTGCCTAGGTTCAAACTTCTTGAAAGAGCCCTTTTTCTTCAAATCTTGACCTTTTGATCCAAAGCCCTTTCTTCTAAACTTCATAACCTTGTTGAACCTTTTAACAAACAAGGCAAGGTCTTCATCCGAGTCAATCTTCTTTGCCTCATTTTCATCCTTGGAGGTCTTCAAAGCAATTCCTTTTTGCTTTTTAGGAGGTGTGAAGATAGGACCCTTCCTAGACTCATAAGCTAGAAGTCTCCCTAATCACCTCACTCGGCTTCATATCCTTATAACCACTATTTTCTTCTAAAGCCATCACCTTCGATTCAAACATATCGGGTAGAGATCTCATAATCTTTTGCTTGATTCTCCTATCCGAATATGGATCACCAAGTTGATGACTTTGGTTGACTATATCCATCAACTTGATCTCGAAGTCGTTGAAGCACTCATTCTCCTCCATCTTGAGCTTCTCGAATTGAGTTTGGAGGACTTGAATCTTAGAGTCCTTTACCACTTCGGTTACCTCATGTGCAATCTCTAGGATGTCCCATGCTTCCTTAGCTATCCTAGTATTTTGAATCAACTTGTATTGATTTTCGTCCATAGCACACAAGATGGCATGCATCGCCTTCCTATTCCACTTTAAAGCCTCAAACTCTTGCGTGTTCTATTGCACCTTAGGCTTCAAAACTTCTTCTCCTCCACCACCGGGAGTCATCTTGGTAGATCATATCCGTCTTCCACCGCCATCCATGCACGGTCATGAATTTGACATATGTAGGATTCCATCTTCCCTTTCCATTGGGAATAGTTCAATCGGTAAGAAGTGGAGGCCTTGTGCTAGAAGCACCTTCGTTGCCACCACCATTTCCACCGTTTCCACTCATAGTGTTTATGAATGAATGAAATGAATGCAAATGTATGAATGATCAAAAATCACACAAAATGCAAAACCACACCAAAATAAGCAAGGATCACCTATGTATGTCTAGGAACCCGCTCTGATACCAATTGAAACTAATTATAGCACGGTGTGTATAAAACTATCTAGAGGGGGGGTGAATAGATTTTACGCTTTTTACCCAATTTTTCGTGCTAGTCCAAAATTATGAAATTACCCCTAAATAGATAAAGCAATAAATCAAGTAAAATATGCGGAAATTAAATAAGACTTGATTTTTACGTGGAAACCCTCACGGGAAAAACCACGGGCTATGTAAGTAAGCCACACTCGAACCTCGAATCCACTAAATGTGCAAACGATTACAACCTAATCCCGGAAGTAATCACACACCTACCTAATCCCGGTATGAGTGAACCTAGTCCAATTTGCTTGCGATCTAAGCAACCTAATCCCGATTGCTACACACAAGACTTAGCTTCTCTTGAAGAGAATACAACCCTAAGTGAATATATGTGAATATCCAAAATGCAACATAGAGCAAGGGAAACCCTATATGCTTATCTAAGATGATTAATATGCAATTAAGAACAATCCTAGATATCAAAACTAAATGACATGTCAATAGTTTAGCTAATCAATATAAGCACAAAACCTAATATGCTAGCACAATACAACTTCTCAAACATACATCACTAATCTCAATCTTGTATTCAAAATATAAAATAACATACAAGTAATTAATTGAGATTGCTAGATAAGAGAAACACAAAATATGTAAGATATTAGTGAAAAGCTTACCAAGCAAAGTATGATGAAGAATCCATGCAAGATGACATCTAGATGATCTAAGATGATGCTAGATGATGATTGATGATCAAGTGTTTGAGTGATTAAAAATGAGTTCTTGGAATTTTTCTTCTCTTTGAAAAATATCCTAAGTATAAATCTGAATATGAACTCTGTAATTGACCTAAAGTCAAAGTGGCATATATATAGGGGGCCAAATCAAAGTGGGTCGTTTTGATAAGTTGGCCTCAATATTGCCTTGGGCGCTGTACGTAGCGCTTCTGTACAGCGCCCTACTCTGTTTTCATGAGAAAACAGGGGCGCTGTACGAACAGCGCTTCTGTACAGCGCTCGTACAACGCCCATCCAAAATGCATCAGACCTGATGCATTTAATGACATTTTTTGCATCAGGTATGAGGGGCGCTGTTCGAACGGCGCTATTCGAACAGCGCTATGTAGAGCACTTTGAACAACGCCCTTTGCAATGCAAGATTTCTAAGAATGTGCATGACAAAGTGAATGTACACAAACGAAGTTAAATTGCTTAAAGCATACCTAGAGGGGGGGTGAATAGGTTTTTACACCTTTTTTCAAACCCTTGAACAAACATCCGTTTGTCCCTCAAGGTAGCCTTACACACAACACTATAATCCAAGATAGACATACATAGACAATATGATGACACAATCATAATTGAAATGTCTAAGTATATCAACAAGTCATGTGAGGTAAAATATCAAATAATCATAACAACAAAATAAACTTGTATTTCATACGATGTTCAATGTTACAAGAGTGAGCAAAATGTCACTAAACAAATATTACAATATACAAAGAATCAAAGATACAAATTGATCTATAGAATGAATACACTAATCACACTATACAAAGACTTGGTTCAAAATACATCACAAGTGATATTATGAATCAAGACAATAAAATATACAATTAAAATATAAGAGAAGAGATAGAAAGAATTAACACAAGGGATTTTTTAATGTGGTAAAACCTCCAAGGAGGAAACATCCACGGGTTGAATTACAACCATTGGGTACTATATTATTGGAAAGTAAACATAGAACATTCACAAAGTGACCAATCTTTAGCTCACCCAACCTAGTGAAGTCTAAGCCTACCCAACCCTATTGGAAAGTATGAAATCCCTCAATGATGCGGAACCACCATATATTGGACAACACACTCAACCAACATCGATGGTAGATTAGAAATTCCTCAAGAGTGCATACACATCCCGTGTACCCCGCTCTATCGGAGTCTATGTCTAACCATACGCCTAGGCCTACCAATATGTTAGCCAACTCCCTATCCAAGGCACTCTTGCCTCTAGGGAGCCTCCCATGCATGACTATCCGAGTCCTCCCGACTCTAGCCATGACTTCTTGCTTACCTATCCGAGTCATCCCGACTCTAGGCAAGACTTCTTGCTTGGCTATCCGAGTCATCCCGACTCTAACCAAGACTTCATGCCTTTTACAAAGACTTCCTAGTGTGATCATGTGAATGCAAATGATGCAAACATTCATTTCAACATAGAAACATGTGATCAATACATTCTATGGCACAAATAGACCTAAACATGTGAAAACACAATTAATCAAGTCTAGATGCAAAAATACATGAATAGAAACCTAAGCATGTGAAACACCTAACACATATACTCAAAGTCTCATTCACACATATAACACTTGAATCACAAAATGTTCATTAAGTCCTAATTCAAGATGCTATCAATATACAATCAAAGTCTAGATATATGAGATTAAAATCAATCAATATACTAGACAAAAATATAGAGCAAGGTTTTGAGATTTACATCAATCAAAACCTATATTCTCTAAATCACAAACAAATACACAAATCCTTGATTTCTTCAATCAAAGGACCAAATCAAATCTCAAAGTCATTTTAACACAGAATTAATTCAATTAAGTATCAAACAACCTAAGATGTCATTCTAATCACAATACAACTCACAAACAAATGTAAAACCTAGAATCATAAAATCTAGTCAACATAAGTCCACAAATTGAGTTTCAATTGGAATGATAATCAAGCTACCTTTTCAAATAGCTTTCATAAAACAATAACATATATAGAAGAAGAAACCCCAAGCAAATGGAAGGTGAAATAACAAGAAATCCCAAAGTTGAGACTCAAACCTCAAATTCTGCAGCTGGTACGAATTTCAGTGTCCAACCACTTGAAATCACGATCAATCAGCCACCAAATCACTTGGAGATGTTAGAGGACTCAAATACGAACACTCTCCAACTTGAATCACTCAAATCCGACTCCGGATGAGGAAGATATGGTGTTTTGAAGTTTGGAAAAATTGGAGAGAAATCTAGACGGGAAAAACTGAAATCTTCTTCTTGGAAATTCAAAATGAGAGAGAGAGGGAAGAAATAGGAGGAGAGAGAGAGGTCTTTTTGACCAATCATGTGGTGCCACGTCACCCCCAGGCCATGGGGGGCGCGTGGCCACACACGGGAGCAGAAGGGGCTCCAGGCCGTGGGGCCCACGGCCAGCACATGTGGCCCACGGCCTGGGCTGTCCTCTCCCGCGCACTCTCGGTTTGTCGGCCCGTATCTCGAGCGTCCGAACTCCGAATTCGAATCGTTTCGGATTACGAACCGTGACTCTCTCACACAAAAACGACTATACAAATTTGAAAAACGGTTGAGAAATCATCTCGGAAATCATCGATGAAGTCAACACAACGTGAGAACGTAAAGTGGCATAGTCAACACGTTGGACTCGAAACCTTATGAATGAGTAACTGAAACGACCGGAACTCAATAAGGCATTGAATAAGAACATGTTCAAGTCCTAAACACAAAATACGGAAACATACAAACACAAATACACACACATATGCTAGTTTCCGGACATAGTCCTAGAAAATGCAAAACACAAAGTTATTAACTAAATGTGAATGAATGAGCATATTTTGCCAAGTGTGAAAGTGAAATGTAAATGAAATAAAATCATGAAGGGACACAAAAATGATATGTGTGAGTGTGTGCCTAGCCTTGTAAGAGATAAGAGGTCATGTATACCTTTGTAGACGATAATATCCGAAACTCTTAAAAGCCGGCAACTTGAACGAATAATGGTTGAGACGTCCTTCGTCTTCGAAATCCTTCATTTACTAACCACTAAACATTACAAGTAAAACACGTTTGATATGGAATTAATGCCAACACTAATTATCAACCTTACACAATGCAATGGGCAATGCAAGATGCAATCAACCTAACATGCAAGAAGAGATATTAATGAGCATTAAAGCACACAAATAAGACACATAACATACAAGGATTAAACATATGCATGAGTTGTGAGTGTGTGCAACTATCTCTTCAAGACAAGTAAGCACTTAGAGTATTACCTTTGGTGCTTGTCAAAAGTGAGGTCTTCAAAAGGGCCTAAGCAATCACAACAACATCTAAGCTACCCTTACAAAGAATCCCCACATATGGTTTGATCACGAAATAAGCCAATTAAATAACTACGGGAATCCTTACACCTACAAAACAAAGTTTCTATATTTTTCCAAAAAGTACATGTGAGATTAATCAAGTGACATCAAAAACAAGCATTTGCATTTTAAAAGTTTAAGGCACAACATTATGAAATGTATGTGTATGCAATGCTCCCCTCAAGGGTTACTCCCCCTCAATGAATGTTCTCCCCAATATGCACAATTGCTTCTAATTTTGGAACTCCCCTTACCATATCCTACTCCCCTTTTTGTCATGATATAGGCAAAGGAGTAGTCCCCAACGGGTCACTCATAGCAACGAGAGATAGAAGCATGCAAGTATGCATATACATATAAGTCACTTTATGCACTTCAATTAATTGAGAGAAACAAGGAGATTTATTTGAGAAAATGTGTGAATCCAACATGCTTTGCATACAAGACATATAGCATTCAAGTCCAAAATACAATGGTATTTGGCAAAGCAAATGACAAAGGTTTCTAATTAGAATTCAAACCAATTTCACCAATGTCATGGAAAAGCAAGGATATAGAGTTATTGATTTAATATAGAGCAACTATATCCAACTTTATAAGCGAAACATGGCATGAGCGACTTTGCACCCTATTTGATTTTTCCGGATAAGATATCCGTATGATAGTACCATGTTCAACAATAAAGAAAGAGAGACATTTGGAATAAATTCCTTTGAACGGATACAAGATCCTTTATTCATTTGAGTCTCATAAGCTTTCACACAAGTTTTGCATTTTAAGAATATGCAATCATCATGCTTTTCATGTGAGCATGTTATGAATTTCATGCTTTTTCATTTACATTAGCATGTTATTAAAAGAATCATCATGTCATGGAGATAACTATAGGTCATTCACATCATACTTCCTATGTAAATCTCCTAGTCCAAAAATGCATGTTTGAACATAAATATGACATGGATTGTAACAAGCAAGGTTCACACTTATAGAATTGAAAACATATATACATATGTACAACCAAGCTTACTCAAGCAATCAAAAGAAGAGGCATAAGTTATTTCAAATTTTTGCAAGTACAAGAATGCAAAATAGCTCTCTTTGCTTGAGTTCCCCATATGGGGTCAATCATAGAACACATCACTCCACAAGACATATCCCAATAGATCTACTAAGAGTTTTAAATCGAGTAGCATCTAAGGGTTTAGTAAAAGGTCCGCAAGTTGATCATTAGTACCTACATGTTCAAGTACTATGCATTTATTTTCAACAAGCTCTCTAATGAAGTGATGGCGGATGTCAATATGCTTAGTTCTAGAATGTTGAACCGGATTCTTGGAAATATTAATAGCACTCATGTTATCACAAAAGAGAGTGAGAGTACCTTGGTTGAATCCGTAGTCTACTAGCATTTGCTTCATCCATAGGAGTTGTGTGCATCCACTCCCCGCGGCTATGTACTCGGCCTCGGCCGTGGACAAGGAAATCGAGTTTGCTTCTTGCAAAACCAAGACACCAAGTTGTTGCCTAGAAAGAAGCAACCGCCCGATGTGCTCTTCCTATCATCACAATTTCCTGCCCAATCCGCATCACTAAAGCCTACAAGACTAGCATTAGTGTCAAAGAGTACCAAATCCCATAGTTGGATGTCCCATTCACATAGCGAATGATCCTCTCACGGAAGAGAGTGGGACTCCTTAGGATCCGCTTGGTACCTAGCACAACACCCACACTAAAAGATATATCGGGCCTACTTGCGGTCAAATAAAGCAAGCTACCTATCATGCCACGATATAGAGTTTGTTCCACACTTTTACTAGCATCCTTGCTTAGCTTCAAAGTGGTACTCATGGGTGTATCACAATGTTTGGCTTTCTCTAAACCAAACTTCTTCACTAGGTTCTTAGCATATTTGGCTTGGGTTATGAAAATCCCATCATTAGCCTAATTTGCAAACCTAGGAAGTAACTAAGCTCACCAACAAGACTCATCTCAAATTCATGAGACATAACATCAACAAATTGTTGGACCTTGGTGTTGTTGGTGGAGCCAAACACTATCATCAACATATATTTGAGCTATGAAAAGCTCATCATTGTCTCTCTTGATGAATAGTGTCTTGTCAACACTACCTCTTGTGTAGTTATTGTCAACAAGAAATTGAGTGAGGCGCTCATACCAAGCCCTCGGTGCTTGTTTCAACCCATAAAGTGCCTTCTTGAGGCGATAGACATGGGGTGGTGTGCATCCACAAACCCCTTAGGTTGTTCAACAAACACTTCCTCTTGCAAGAAGCCATTGAGGAAGGCACTCTTGACGTCCATTTGGTGCAATTTGAACTTGTGCACACAAGAGATGGACAAGAGAAGCCTAATGGACTCTAAGCGGGCAACGGGAGCAAAAGTCTCCTCAAAGTCGATACCCTCAATTTGAGAGTACCCTTGTGCTACAAGTCTAGCCTTGTTCCGCACTATGTTGCCATCCTCATCGGATTTGTTCCTAAATATCCATTTGTGCCTATGACATTAGTGGTCTTAGGCCTAGGAACTAGAGTCCAAACCTCATTCCTTTCGAATTGGTTTAGCTCTTCTTGCATGGCAAGAACCCAAAATTCATCATTTAAGGCTTCTTCAACCTTTTTGGGTTCTATTTGAGAGGTGTAGCATGTAAAGCTAATTAGATTAGCTATTTGACGCCTAGTCTAACACCCTCATTAACATCTCCAATATTCTTTGTTATGGAGTCTTCTAACCCATGGAGCGGGTTCATTAGAGTCCAAGTTAGGAACTCTAGTACTAGGTTGTGTGACTTCATTAGATGTCCCAACATTGGGAGTCACCACAACTCTCCAAAGGAGACATCTCTAAAAAACCTCCTCCTCATGTTTAGACTTGAGCCTGTATCAAAACACATTGATGATTCCATACTTCGAGTCTTCAAGTTGAAAACTCTATAGGCTCTACTATTCAAGGCATAGCCAATAAAGATACCCTCATCACTCTTAGCATCAAACTTGCCAAGTTGATCACGGTCATTTAAAATGTAGCATTTGCTAAATGTGGAAGTAGCTAACATTTGGCCTCTTGCCTTTCCATAACTCATAGGAGGTGTTTCTAGTACCGGGCCTTAGGAACACTCTATTTCCTATATAGCAAGCCGTTGATGGCTTCGGCCCATAGGTTCCTAGGGACATTGTTGCTAAGCAACATCACACGGGCCATCTCTTGGAGGACCCTATTTTCCTCTCAACAACTCCATTTTGTTGAGGTGTCCTAGGAGCGAAAACTCATGGGAGATGCCAAGCTACAAATAGCTTTCAAAAGAGGCATTCTCAAACTCCCTCCCATGGTCACTTCTAATCCGTTTAATGCTTTAATAGTTAGATTCATTTCATTTTGCAATTTAGTACAAAGCATTTTAAACTTATCAAAAGTTTCGGATTTTTCTCTAAAAAATATGTCCATGTAAATCTAGAGAAATCATCAACACAAACAAAAATGTATCTCTTTCCACCAAACTTCGGTTTGCATGGGACCCATGAGGTCCATGTGGAGAAGCTCAAGAGGCTCCTTGGTGGGAGAGATACTTGCCCTTTTTGTGCATGCTTTTGGTTTGTTTTCCTTGTTGGCAAGGTCCACAAACCATTGGCTTTCTTCCCAAGCTTAGGGAGGCCACGCACACAATTGAACTTTCCAAGGGTGGTAATCCCTAAAGTTCATGTGGCCAAGTTTTCATGCCACAACTCAACTTGCTCATCCATGGACATGTTTGAATATTCTAGCTTCAAGACAAAACAATTGTCGCTAGATCTCATACCTTCAACAAGGTTTGTCCATCGGGCTTTAGGATTGAGCAATAATTTTAAAAAAAAAGAATATCCTTCATCACTTAGATGTGAAATGCTTATTAAATTGGCTTTCAAGCCATCAACAAATAAAGCATGGATAAGGAGGGTAACCGGGAACGGAAATGGATCCTTTCCCTAAATTTTTTGGATCCATCACCAAAAGTGACATTCCACCTTCCTCCATAACAAGAGTCTCGAAGAAACTCTTGTTTCCCGTCATGTGCCTAGAGCACCCACTATCCAAATACCAAATGTTTACATTTAGCGCTCCCTAACTTGGCTTTTGTAACCGTTTTCTGAGCCCTTTTTGGTATTTAATATTGTAAATAAGTGTTTTTCAGGTATTTCAGCTCATCAGGGGTATTTTGGACCAAATTGGAGAAAAGTAGTGAAATCAGGGCAAAAGAGGGCAAATATGTCATTTGGGAGAATCTGGGGTCAAAGTGCAATTCATGAGAAATTAATGCCGAATCGATGATTAGTGAAGAGCTGAGGGGTGCAGTGTGTAATTTGCCAGCCAACGCACAGAAGGCTGCCACGTCACCAAGTGAAACGATGCGTTTTGCGCCTGTCTCAGCACGCGTAATCGTGACGTCAGCATGACGTCACGCGTCTTCTTCATGCAGACGGGTCAGCACAGACCCGCGAACCCACCCGTTAGCCCGTCGACCCGGTTTGACCTGAAATGCAACCCGGACTCATTCCGACCGTTTTCGATGTCTTTTCCGACAGTTCTCCGCCCAGAACAACGGATGACGTCCCTCCAGTCCGTTTTCCACCATTTCCGGCCTCCCATGCAAAGTATTTTGCTCTCCACCAACTCCTCCAAGTCTTGAAAACCTCCATGGCCAAGCTTGAGCTCCAAGGTCTTCCAGCGGCTTCTTTCTCGCCCCAAACACGTCCAAGCCCGCGAGAAGTCAGCGGTTTCATGTGGCGGGAACAAGCCAGTAGTCCCGAAGGTTAGAAGTCGTCGAAAACCTTCCGTTTTCACGGCAACTTCACGAGGGCGGGAATAAACCTGCGAGCCAGAGTGAACAAGCTCGCCGGAACGCCTGGAAATGTGGTAGCTGTCCCACTTGTTCTCCTATCACTTGAGCTTGTCCAATACACTTTACCACCTTAGATAATATTAGATATTTTACATATAACTTATTATATACAAATATCTATCATATGTCTTAGTTAGTAAGTTAATATACACCATATACTACACTATACACTTAAATAATTAGACTATACATTTTTAGTTTAATTTATTTTAGTTTAGAATTAAGAGAGAGAATAACTCTCTCAACTTTAGGCTAGTTCATCATCATTTTCCCATCATTTTCTAGGTAGCCAAACACCACTTTGAGCTACTTAGAATTGACCTTTTCAAGTTGCTTAGAAGGATATTGTTTGGATTGCAAAGAGGAGTCTTCTTGGCCAAGAAACCAATCCAAATGGGTTTGTTTTACTCTTCCTTTGTATTTTCTTGTTCATGTATTTCTATGTGTAACTAAACCTTTTGTTAAGGGATTGATGTAACTCTTGTAATTAAACCAATGATTTAATCAATCCATTTGTTATTTCACTCTTAAGGCTTTGTATGTGTGTATTATGAACTCTAATGATATGTTGATGATATGTCTTGCATAACCATATAATTGTACACACTTGGTAGTTGATTTCATACATAAATGTGTCACACTTTGTGTATGAAGGTTTCAATATCCATTTCATAGAGATATCTCTAAGTAATTCATGATTTGGGTTAATTAGAGAATCTCTACATCACTATTCCTAAATCCTCTCTTAATCACTTATCTATGATATTAGATTATGTGTTAGATGATGGATTTTGTGCTTAACATTATTGATAAATGAATTACATGCCTTAGAATGTTGTGAATGTGCTTAATGACTGATTGGTTAATGAATTGGTGATTACTTGAGTGAATTAATCCCCTAACATCTTAATCTGCCTTAATCATCTTTTAATCAAGCTTTAATCTTAGTTAATTGCAAGCTTAGTATAATCAATTTAGATAACATTAATTAGTGAACTTGTTAGCAATTAGGAATTCAATAGCAATGATAACCTAGAACATACTTGTTAGCTAAGACACATCCCCGTGGGAACGACCACCCTTACTCGTGTCCCTGTACTACTCGTACGACTCGTACACTTGCGATGGGTGAACCACCCACGTGCCCCTTTAGAATAACCGTGGTAGAATAGCGTAATTTACTGTAGCATTTGTAGAACCGGTTTGGGCGCGTCAGGTGTCAACATTATATCAGTCCCAAAGACGCTACACTGGACAGTTAATCGGTTATTGTGGTGGATTTCCAAGAATAAGATGAGGTTAGGACCATCTTCATCTTATTCTTCGAAAATGTATATATTTATGATTAATAGATTTCGGTAATAAAAATTTAGGCCCAAAAGAATATGGCCCACCTTCCAAAAAAAACAATATGGTCCAAAACATAATTGAAAATATGACCCACTTTCCAAAAATATTATGGCCCAAATAATATTTGGGTAAAAAATCCCCAAAAAAAAAAAGCCGGTTCAAAAATCCGGGTCAAAAGGCAACATAAATCGGGTTGGGTAAAACCCAGACCCATACAGGGTTGGTTCCAGACTTGAATCAACTGTCTGTTTTGCGGTTCTGGTTAAGGTCTGGACCCTTTAATTTTTTGCGGGCCTTTTATGGGTCTAGATCCGGTTCGGGTCTGGACTCTTAATCGGATGAGATGAGGTTTTTCTAATAGTAAACCCCTTATACCTACACCAGGAGGTTGCAGGCTCGAGTCCTCTCCTCTCTCAAAAATCCTAAATTTATATAATAGTGTAATACTTAAAAAAAAAAAAAAAACGATAAGGCTTCGAAAGGAGATTACTGTCAAACGAGCTCTTACGAATGCAAATAGCAATATTAAGCCTGGATCTTGTTCTAATATCAGAAACTGAAGCAGTCCAAATTAAAATTGTTTGTTCCATTCCAACAATATATGCCTGAGGAAACATGAACATAAATTAATAACTTGTACAAGTTGATTTCCACTTGGTCTTAAGGTAGTTCCGCCTCTGCAAGGCCTTGCCATCTTTTAATTACAGCAAATTAAAGCAAGAATGGGTAATTGCTTGGGGTTGGGGAGCAACCACAAACTCGACAAGTCAGCCGAGGAGAAGGCGGAGGAGAGAAAAGTACGGGACGCGAATAAATTTAAAGGTAAGATGAATCAAACTAAGAAGTTACATAGAAAACTGAACAAGGCCAATAAATCTATTCAAGCTGGCGATTAAAGAGCTGCTAAGAGACACCTTAAAAGAAATTTATTTCTTTTTTAACATATAGTTATAATTGATAATTCACTTTTCCTCGTGGGAACGATCTCTACTTTCCACTGTACTTATCTCACGATTCGTGCACTTGCAAGTTAGTAATTTATAACACGATTTTACATATCATCCTCCCCTCCCCAAAAAAATCCTAAATTTATATAATAATTTAATACTTAAAAAAATTTTTTTGATAAGGCTTCGAAAGGAGATTACTGTCAAACGGGCTTTTACGAATGCAAATAGCAATATTAAGCCTGGATGTTGTTCTAATATCAGAAAGCAGTCCAAATTAAAATAGTTTGTTCCATTCCAAAAATATATGCTTGAGGATTCCCCTAACAAAGTAGGAAAATTGAAATAACTAAATAATAATATTAATAATAATAAAGCAATCAAACAATAAAATACATAAGAAAAAAAAAAAAAAAAAAAAAAAACTTGAAATCACTACAAGAAAAAACTAGCATCGTTGACAATTAAAAACTATCAAGAAAAGTTTTGTAACAATACCAATGTCAAGAAAGATGCTAACAGTTTTTTCAGTTTTTCTCTTGACAGTTTTTAACTGTCAAGATATGATTTAATTAAAATTGCTATTATTTAATATTTAATTAAATAACATTTTTTATATTTATAAACCACCACCCCATCAGCCGTCGAACCCAAGCCCACTGGCCACCACCATCAGCCGGCAACCTCCCGCCGCCGCCACCCACTTCTGATAATAATAATAATTAATTGTCATTATTAGGAATTGAACTTAAGACCTCAAGTCAAAAGTTGTAAGTCTTTACCACTTAACTACAAGATTTGATTTGTTAACAATTGAACAATATTAATATATAACTTATATGAGTTGTTAGAAATAAATAAATAAAGCCTTGTTAGATAAATTTAAATTTATTCAACTAATCAAAATTCTAATTTCTACGATAGACATAAATTAAAATATATTTATTAAAACTTTTAATAAAATTATATTTTTTAAAACATATTTAGTCGAGTTATTGGTCAATACTCAATGGTCATGTTTGGTTATATGATGGAATGGTAATTGGATTGGTAATGAGAATGAGAATGAGAATGAGAATGAAAAGAAAAGGAAAATTTGTTTGGTTGGAACTTAGAATTAGTCTCTGAATCAGTATTATTTTATTTGGTTAACAACGGAATGGAATGGAGTTAAATATATTTTGACCAAAATACCCCTAATTATAAAACATTCATAATAACATGATATATTATGGATTATAAAAGTATATTATATATATAATATATAATACACACACACACATATATATATATATTATATAATACATATAATAATATATATATAAATATATATATATAATAATATATATTATATAAATATATATAATAATATATTTATATAATGTAAATATATAATATATAATATATAATATATATTATACATAATAATAATATATATAATAATATATTATATATTTATATATTTATATATTATATATAATATATTATATATAATGTATAATATGTATATATATACTATATTATATATATAATCAAATATAATATAATATATATATTATATAATATATATATATAATTATATAATATATATATATATATGTTTATATATCGTTATATATATTATAATAATATAATATATAATAATAATTATTATTTTTGGAAAGGATGGTATTTTTGGAATGGAGTTAGGGCATATGAGGGTATTTATTGAATATAAATTTTAGTTTGGAATGGAAGGGCATTCCATTGGTTTTAGGATGGAATGCTTGTTCCACCAAAATGGTGAAATCCTCATTCTAATGGAATCACCACTCCACTGCATTTTAACAAACCAAACGAATGTAATGACTTTCTTTCCATTCCATTCCATCCAACCAAACATGGCCTATAGGAGACTTGTGACATCAATTGTAATAAATATGATTTGGAATACAACTCTCACTACATGGAAGATATTTCTCAACATACATCTTGCAATTTGATGAACAAATATAAGACTCAGATTACTAATTTATATAGGTAATTGAATTAATAACGTTTCTCTTAGTATGAAACAAGAGGGTGCAAAATGAATAAACAATTTTTTTAAAATTATTTTTTGAATTTTTTAAAAGTAAATGATTTAAAAGTAAATTTATTAAATTAAAAATTTTACTTATCCAATATCGATTTGCCCAATAACTGATATCTTACTGTAAAATAAATCCATATTGAAATTTTGTTTGGTGTTGAAAATAGGAAATAAAAGTTTAAAAAAATTTATAAAGATAAATAAAAAATTTATAAAAAAAAAAAAAAAAACTGTCAAAAAAATTGTCTTTGAGAACTGTCAACAAAGACAGTTTTTCTTGTGGTGAATTTATTTCTTTTTTAAATATAGTACTATTAAGGAAATTAATTACCAATTAAGCATATGAAATTTGTGAATCTTTCGTTCCGTAACAATATTAAATGTTAGTACAGATCTTTGCATATCAATGTAAACATATGTCGCTTGAATTTGGAAATTTCCTGAACATTAAACTAGGAAACATGAACATAAATTAATAACTTGTACAAGTTTGATTTCCCAATTCTTATTTTATTTCTACTATTAATATTATACATCAACAAACCCTTCTCTGTCTCTGCTTAAAAAAAGAGAAAAGAAAAGTAAATATGGGTTTTGGAAAGATGATAGAGAAATTGAAATCAAAATCAAAATCAAAGAGTGGTGAACTAATTAATAGAATATTAATGCAATTCAGACTCATTCAAAAAGAAACGATGGCATAATTAACTAGCAATGGTACGATTATGGAAAAATCCAAAATTATGTAGTTATTACTTAGTTTGGTGATATTAATGCAATTAATGGGCTGCATTCATGCTTACAACTTTAATTCCTGATTTGTGATTACAATATTTACTAACATCAGTTGTGAATCAAATTACCATAATTCGTTTTCATTTCATTTCCTAATTTGTAAACCAGCCTCAAGTTGATTATATTTCCCTTTTCCTACTAAGGAAATAAAAATTGAGCCTAATTAATCATGGTTGGATTCCTGTCCATGGTGTTATCTATAAATAATCTAGCAAGGGCCTTGCCATCTTTTAATTACAGCAAATTAAAGCAAGAATGGGTAATTGCTTGGGGTTGGGGAGCAACCACAAAGTCCACAAGTCAGCCGAGGAGAAGGCGGAGGAGAGAATAGTACGGGACGCGAATAAATTTAAAGGTAAGATGAATCAAACTATGAAGTTACAAAGAAAACTGGACAAGGCCAATAAATCTATTGAAGCTGGCGATTTAAGAGCTGCTAAGACACACCTTAAGGAAGCTGAACATATCAGGGGTCGACTCGAAGATCTTTAGATACCTTTTCTTGGGTTAATTATTTACCTCGTTATTAATTAATTATTGTCTTATAGGTTAATTTGAGATAGTTTGTTTCAATTCTTATAATAATAATAAAAAAGCATATATATATATATATAAATTTTTTTTCTTACATGAAAGCCATGCATTCTCGACTTTTTTCTTCTTCTTTTGTTTTCTTTAATTTTAAGACTCAATAATACTGACACCAAATAGGTTCTAATTATTACTGTTATCAAATAAATAAAATAAACAAGAACATAATAGCTTATATATAAAGTAAGAAATGAGATAAAATAGTAGCCCAAGAAAAGAGATTTTTTTATTCCTCAATACTTCTCAATGATATTTACAACTTGGTGAGACCTCTTTTTATAAGCTCCCAATATAGTAGTTACAAACTTGAAAAGACACTAGCCATAAACTTGAGAATAAATTGTACCATAAACTTGAGAATATATTGGGGAAGGTGAAGGATCACAAGTTACATTGTGAGATTGGATGGACATTCACTTATATTATATTTTCATAACACTCCCCCTTGAATGTCCATTTTACATAGAATATGCATTGTTAAAACCTTTGCTAGAAAAAACTCAATGGGATAAAAAACTAGCAGAGGAAAAAGTGTACAACATTTATCTACATATCAAATTAACCTTTGAAGGTATTTTGGGACAAAACTGTCTCGTTAAGACCTTACTAGGAAAACCCTTTGGGATAAAAACCTAGTGAAGGAAAAAGAGTACAGTATGTAATATTTTCTCCAAAATTAGTAACTACCGCTGATAAAGTGATAAATACGCTCTCCCTCATTCTGACGTGGATGTTTCAATATTTTGCAAAGATATTGCATCTTGATATTATGTACCAAGATTTTGCTTGTTGCAATTGGTACTGTATTTATAAATAAATCTACAGGATTGAAACTTATGTATATTTTTTATCACCACCTTTTTGGAGATCATATGTAAAGAACTTTAATAAAATCGATTTTTGAATTGGTCCAACTTGTTATATACAACATCATGTTATTTTATTATAAAAACACAAGTTAAACTTATATTTGGTACTTCAGAGCCTAAAGTTCTTTAATTACAAGAGTAGATCATACACCACTTTTTAAGTTATGGAATAAATATCGAGGAATCCATTCGATGTGTTTTATCCATGGAAATGTACTTCAAGACATTTTCCTTATACATGTTGATTCATGTTAATACCAAATGCATTAGCCAATACTAAATTATTTTCTAAGATTTTTCATCTTAAAAGTATTCCCCGCATATATAAAATTTATAAACTTATCATAATTTTTTACAAAGCTTTACATAGTCAACATATAATTATTTAAATAAATATTCACCATAACAAATACACTACATGCATTTTAATTGTTTAATTTTCATTATATAAAACTTCATGTAGCTTTAAATAACTTGCTTCAGGCATTTAAATCCTTCAAGGATTTTTATTCATTATCAAACTAGGTTTCTACAGTAAACCTTTTATCTTATTAATTTGTGCGAAAAATAATTTATATTCAATAAGTTTGATGTCATCAAACATGTAGACTACAGGTCCAAAGCTTTCAAGTTTCACATGAATATAACTTTGCTTTTTATTTGCAAATAACTTATATATTGACATTACTATAATTTATAATGCAAGTCCCTCATCATTTTTCATAAAATGCAAAGCAAATAATATAGGGGGGGTTTTCAAATATAGCCACTTTGAAGACGCCAAAACCAAATATAGCCAGAAGTTATTAAAAAACCAATTCTGACCACTTGATTGTAATTAAATATCTGATCTTACAATTTTACTCCTATTCAATTGTTCTGACTTGACAGCTAATTGTTCTCTTAAAAGACAAAATTACCATTGTTATAGATTCTTGCTTCAAAAGGCAAAACGGAAAGCCACCGTCTGAGTAACAAAAGCTTGAAAAGTGAGAAAGCCATATTGAAGAACGACGACCGCGGGTGAGGGAAAACGGGAAAGCCTTAAAAAGGGAAAACGGGAAAGCCACAGTGTGTGGATACAGTGAAGAACGACAACCGCAGGTGACCACCAAATACCCCAACGACCACCGTGTGTAGAGACGAGATAGGATCAAATTAGGTGTGTTCTTAATCGGCACAATCCCTAATAATTTCCTTAACATTTGCTTTGATATCCTCTATCCCTTAATCAGCACGATCCCTAATTACATTTGATTTGATATTAGAGTTTGTTTGGAAATCTAAAATTACTTTAAATCTAGAAATCTGGAATTAATCTTGAATTAATTGCCAATTTGGGTCTTGGTTTTTACCATGATTTTCCCAATTTTCCATGATTTCCCAACAGTCGTTTTTCTCAAGAGCGGTCTCCATGATTTCGATGGTTAAAAAAAAAACCCCCCTTTTCCAGGAAGCAGGAAGCATCCAATATTCTGGCCTGATTTCCCTTGATGTACTCATGATGCATTCGATGATGTGCCCCATGACTTTACATGAAGTTTTCCATGATTTGCCCCATGGATCCCCCATGACTTTCCTCCTCCATGTAGCCTTTCCATCCCATATGACTTTCGTCCTCCATGTTGCCAAGACTTTCTTTCCATGTTGCTTCGACTTTCTATGATGTGCTCATGATGATTTTGACTTTCCATGATGTGCCCCATGACTTTACATGAATCTTTCCATGATGTTGCCAAACAAGACGCCATGACCAAGACCAAGATTAACATTCCATGATGCATTCATGATGCTTGCCATGACATTCCATGACGTTGCCCTGACATTTCATGATGTTTACATGACTTTTCATGACGTTGCCATGACATTCAATGATGTTTACATGACTTTCCATGACGCTGCATTACTTTACATGATGTTAACATGACTTTCCATAACGTTGCCATGACTTTCTTTCTGTGATGCCATGATGAAGGCTAACATTCCATAATGCTTTCGATTCCATGATGTTTACATGACTTTCCATGATGCCATCACAATCATCTCCCACGACTTTCACTTACTTTTCATTACATGTTCATGTTAGTCTCTTATAATTCTGATTTTCCATGCTTTCATGAATTGCCTATGGTTTTACACGACCTGCCATTATTTCATATATATTCCCCCTATTATTTTTAGATGGCTTTGGACCCAAACGTGAAAACCTTCTTATATCCGGATCACGAGGGATGGATCAATGCAAGGATAAACTCGAAAAGTTGGCAGCACTGTAACATTCTTGGTGACATTGACGAAGTATTATGCAGATTACACGTTTCAGAGGGGTTTAAGCAAGGACCTTTCGGTCACTACTTAGGTTTGCATTTACCCGTCACTATACAAGGAAAGGTTTTGCATTCTATTCTCAAAAGGAAGATCGAATATACCTGTAGGTCTGATAATGCATCACCACCTCGAGAAGACGAAATGTGGTTTGGGCTGGGTAGGCAACAACATCATTTCGGTCAAGTTGAGTTTTGCCTATGTTTTGGGCTAAAAATGGGTAAATTGCTAGAAGGATTAAAAAGGGCAAAGTATACTCCAACGGAGAACAGCCTATACGCAAGACATTTCCATAACCAACCTACGTACGAATCTTTGTTCGAAACTTTTAAATGACTAACCGACGATCAAGGTGAAGATGGCCTGAAGATGGCAAATATGTTGGTCATAGGCTATATCTTATGCACTATCGACACACGTGACCGTGTACCTCTATGGATGTTTGCATTAGTGGATGACGATGTAGCTTTCAAAGGTTTTCCATAGGGTTCATGCGTGTATAGTTTGACTTTGCACTGGATTAAAAATGCTATACACAAAAACCTTCACGAACTCAAACCATTAAACAAAGCAGACAAGAATGAGTCATACTCCAAAACAATCAAATCAGGTGTTGAAGGTGAAGGTAAACAAGAATCACATAACGCAGGTCTCCAAAGGAAATGCAAAAAAAAAAAAAAAAAAAAAAAGGAGTAAAAAAGACTGAAAGCAAACCCGAACCGAAACCTACCATCACTTACAACCTTTCCGGGTTTCTTCTCTGTTTTCAGTTATGTACACCGACCACTATTGCTTAAATACCGATTGACTGGATCCATTTCATAACACATATTTATAACGCTACTTAATGAAAACGTTAATAGGTTTGGGCCCTTGAAAGATTTCCTTTTCTGACCGGCGTAATTGGCATTCGCCGTGGTTCGAGTTATCCACGGTTCAAAAAATGGGAGTTTTTGAACACTTCGACTGGGTTCGATGAAAAGTTTTTCGACAAACGTAGTGTATGTGTGTATATATATATATATACCCATCACTTGCAACCTTTAATTGTAATGTTAGATTTTTATCTCACTTTAACATTAACGGTAATCCTCTGATATGTGCAGTTGGTAACAGTGGACATGAAACCTACTCCAGCTGAAATACAACAAACCTACTTCAAATCAATCGACATGGACTTCGTCTGTGACAGTTTTATTCATAAGGGATGCCTTGCCCAGCCGTATCGAACTGAGTCTATTACTGATGATCAAGTAGGGTGTGAATTGCCTAGCGGTATTCCAGATTTGGACAACCTGGAAACCAAAAACAAATTGATTCCCATCACAAATCGATTCCCATCACAAATCATGTCCACCTTCGGTTCAAAGGACACTATTTCCTAATAACGAATCTCCTAAGACTACACCTAATCCAAATGGCATGGATGACCCTGACCCAAAGGAGGCTACATATAAAAGTATGTGTGGGATGATGACAAAGGTCTTATTTGACGTTCTTCCCAAGGTGCTTCCCTAGGTAGCAGTGAAGGATGTGTTACCTAATGAGGTTACAGAAAAAAAAATACTTCTGAGGTGATAACAAAGGTGTTGTATGACGTTCTACCCAAGTTGCTTCCTCAAGCACTTAATGATGTGCTCCATAAGGTCCTCCCTCAGGCACTGAATGACATTCTTCTGAAGGTGATGCCTACTTATCTGGAGAAGGCGATGCACGAGAATCTGTACAATGTGCATAGGAATGCCTTTGACTTTGCCAACAAAATAGACAAAACTGAGGCAAATGATAATAAGGACTCTGAGGCAGCAAAACCAGATGTACATCATCCCAAAGTCAATGAATCTGAACAGAATCGATACAATGTGCATGTGACTGCCTCCAACCCTGCCAACAAAAAAGACAAACCTGAGGAAGTTGATAATAAGGACTCTGAGGCCCCAAAACCGGATGAACATGCTCCCAAAGTCGATGAATTTGAAGTTGCAGTTGAGGTACACATATTCTAATCCAAGTCCTTACATAGTACAATATTATTTGGCTTTCTTAATACCTATTCCGCGTTACCCATTTATTATTTTTGGCTTTCTTATTACCTATACCGCGTTATCCAAATGGGTACATACAAGTTACGGTTTAGTCACTCTTCGAGTTTCTGTGATCATATAGCAATGTTTCTTTGATCATATAGCAATGTTTTTAATTGCATTAGTTATGACACAGGCTCGTACAGGGTCCTCTATACTCTACAAATATACGATCGATCTCAAACCTTACAGATCTCTGATTCTCAACTTGAAGGTCTCGACAGTGCAACAAAGTATAATTCTTTTGGAAAAAAGGCCAAACAACTACCCAGAAAGGGATTTAGAAACCGCGAGGAAGCGGAAAAGATCCAAATTTCTGAACAGACGTTGGATCGATCCCGAGACAAGGAAGAAGCAAAAGCAAGTAAAAAGGCGATAGCTCCATGATATCAATGATGATGATGATTTATTGGACATTGAATATGCCGCTTTCCTAAAAACCATCGGCGATGATATTTCATAAATTTAAACTTTTATTTTTGTAACCTCTTCATCCTCTTATTATCTATCTTTTTTACTTGCATCTAATACATTTCGTGTACTACCACAATCTTTACGTGGGTTAAGAAGAGCGATTTACTCAGCAAAATTTTCTCAAAATGAAGTGCCTGTCGGTGCTGTTCTCCAACCTAGTAATTATAACTGTTTTTGTACATGCTATTTATTGTATATGCTATTTATCCCTTTATGTTTTGGCCGAACACCTTAAACAATCCATTTTAATACAAACCAAAATTCTATTAGCATGTCGACAACTTTATGGATGTTCTATAGAGGCGGCGTTGTTCCAGAGATGCCAAGTATGCGCAGGACATCACAATGGTTGACTATTCATTCTATGTAAGTATATCCGAGTAACTGCATATCCAACAGTAATTTAATGAGTATAACACATCCCTGTCTCCGATAAAGTAATGCCAATCCCTTAAACAGCGTTACCTTGCTACAAAATAGGACACAATCAAGGCAACCTTGAAACCGAAGACCTCACCGGTACGAAAGAGGGGTAGAAAAAAAGTGGATTCTTGGATTGAGTTTACGAACATTGATGTCATATCCTTCGTCCACGACGAATGGTGTGTGGATGCTGTGAGAGACGGTGGGTCAATTCTATTTCGACCCGAGTGGTGGAAAATGAAGTCAGTGGGTTATCTTTCCTGTACTATTTTTCCTTATTACTAACATTTCATGACATCAATTGCTTAACCCGTTTCTCATCTTTTTCTCACCTCCATAGGTTCTAATCCCCTGTAATGTGGGTAACCACTAGGTTCTCTGCCATTTATTCCCTGAAGATGGGGTGTTCACTTTTTACGACTCACTGCATGCCAAAAGCCAGCCAACGGTGAGGGTAAGTGAAATGGACTGTATTAGCTACCTAATGCCCTCCCTTCTCCACCAGTCAGGGTATTATGAGCATAAGGGGATACAAGTACGTACGAAGCCATTCAAGCCTTTTGATTATGTCAAAACAGCTTTTCCAACCCAGAATGATGGGTACATAATTAATAGTCATTAATTTCTCGCATAACCCTTTGCAACATTTGATTTTGTCTTCAGTCTTCATATATGTATTTATTTTCATACTTTCTGTATATGTTTTCACTTTTCAGTATCCAGTGCGGCGTCTACATGTGCCAGTTTGCTGAACTTATATTAGAAAGAAAGAAAGAACCTTGGAAAATCCACGTTTCAGACGTGTCGTTGATTAGGGCATGGATGGCACATGAGGTTTACATGAACGCAACAATGGAGTGAGTTAGTAGCATAACCGACCAGCAATCATTATTTACTATTTGCACATATGTCCTTACCCAATCACATTATCACTGGACAGTGCACTCGTGTGTAACATGTACATTTTCAAAACATTTTCAACACATCATTCTAACACGATAACAACTATTATGCCAACCTAACACAATATAACATGTGTTGCAATAATTACATGATAAGGTCCACACCTCAAGCTAACACGTTAAATGGTCCATAGATACACAGTGGTCTAATTAATCTTTGTATTAATATGTTTTTTATTAATACCTCACTAAATAGAAACGGTTGCGTCATATTCATTATGTTACTGTAAAGTAATCAACAATTAACCTTTACAAACGATTTGACGATTCTTTGGGCAATCCCCTTTGCCATGCATCTCTTTAACATTTAATACCCATATTACATGAATAAAAAATTGTCGTAGATAACACGATGGCAGGCGATTTACAATCTACCATGTAAAACACAACCAACAACGTTGGACGTAATATACACACGATACAATTTATCACCATGTCACATATTTTCTGACGATACCTTCCAAAATATAACATTGAGCTAGTTTTTGCTAACCCAGCACCCCTATCTAAGGGGGTTGAGCATTACCCCTATCCTCGGTTAGTAATTAAATTTGTTATAACATAACTTTTTATAATCTAAACATAAGCTAGAACACTTGAAAACATACATAAAAAACCCAGAAAATTATCCCAACCGACCACCTCACAACCACTCAACCCCTAATATATATAGTACCCAATAGTTGTAGTTCAACCCGTGGATGCTTCCTCCTTGGAGGTTTTACCACGTTAAAAAATCTCTTGTGTTAATTCTTTCTATCTCTCTCTCTCTCATATTTGTGTATGTGTATGTTTTAATCTTGTTGCTTAATATTCTCTTGTGATGTATATTGTAACAAGATTTTGTTAAGTGTGATATGTAAGCAAATATTTTGAACATAGTTGTATATATAATTTTTTTGTTCTTTGATTCTTTTGTATATTTATATTTTGATTGATACTTGTAACACATTGAACATTATTGGAAATACAAGTATTCTTTATTGATGAGTTTTTAATGTTATTCTTTATTGATGAGTTTTTAATGTTATTCTTCCTCTTGATTCTTATTGATGTATGGATAATGCTTTAATGATCACATGCTTATCTTGTATATACTTGTATGTATGGTTTATGTGTTGTAATGTAAGCTACCTTGAGGGACAGACTTGAGTTTGTTTCAAGAGATTGAAAAAAGTGTAAAAACCTATTCACCCCCCCCTTCCCTTTTTCTAGGTATGCCAATTTAACTATGTTTGTACATTTCAAGCAGTGACCATGGGAGAGAGTTTGAGAATGCCTACTTTGAAAGCTATTGCAATAGCTTAGGTATCTCCCATGAGTTTTCGGCTCCTATGACACCTCAACAAAATAGAGTTGTTGAGAGGAAAAATAGGGTCTTTTAAGAGATGGCCCGTGTGATGTTGCTTAGCAACAATATCTCTAGGAACCTATAGGCCGAAGCCGTCAATACGGCATGTTATATAGGAAATAGAGTCTTCCTAAGGCCCGGCACTAGGCAAACCTCCTATGAGTTATGGAGAGGTAGAAAGCCGAATGTTAGCTACTTCCACTCCTTTGGAAGCAAATGCTACATTTTAAATGACCGTGATCAACTTGGCAAATTCGATGCTAAGAAGGATAAGGGTATCTTTATTGGCTATGCTTTGAATAGTAGAGCCTATAAAGTTTTCAATTTGAAGACTCGAAGCATCATGGAATCATCTAATGTTATCATTGATGATACTAGGCTCAAGTCTAGTGACCATGAGAAGGAGGTTGATATAGTTGATAACTCTCCTTTGGAAAAGGTTGTGGAGACTCCTATTGTTAGGACCTCTAACCTTTATGAAGAGGACACACAACCTCATGATAAAGTTTCTCTCTTGGACTCTAATGAACCCGCTTCATGGGTTAGAAGACTCCATAACAAAGATGATGTTATTGGATATGTGAATGATGCTGTTATGACTAGGCGTCAAATAGCTAATCTAATTAGCTACACATGCTACACTTCTCAAATTAATCCCAAAAAGGTTGATGAAGCCTTAAAATATGAATATTGGATTCTTGCCATGCAAGAAAAGCTAAACCAATTTGAAAGGAATGGGGTTTAGACTCTAGTTCCTAGGCCTAAGAGCACTAATATCATAGGTACCAAATGGATATATAGGAACAAATCCGATGAGGATGGCAACATTGTGCGTAACAAGGCTAGACTTGTTACACAAGTGAAAGTATACAAACGTAGTTAAATTGCTTAAGGCATACCTAGAGGGGGGGGGGGGGGGGGGGGGGGGGTGAATAGGTTTTTGTACCTTTTTCCAAACCCTTGAACAAACTTTCGTTTGTCCCTCAAGGTAGCCTTACACACAACAAAATAAGCCAAGAAAGACATGCATAGACAATATGAGAATACAATCATGAGAGCAAGGTCTAAGTATATCATCTAGTTGTGTGAGGTATAAGAACAAATAAACATAACAACAAAGTAAGCTTGTATTTCAATAAATGTTCAATGAATTACAAGAGTGATCAAATATCACTATACAAAAATTACAATATACAAAAGAATCATAGATACAAAAATGATCAAAAGAATGAATCCACAAATCACACTTTACAAATACTTGCTTCACTATACATCACAAGTGAGTAATATGAAACAAGATAATCACATATACAAATAAAATATAAAAGATAGAGATAGGAAGAATTAACACAAGAGATTTTTTAACGTGGTAAAACCTCCAAGGAGGAAACATCCACGGGTTGAAATACAACCATTAGGGTACTATATATATTGGATGATAAAAATAGAGAATCCACAAAGTGACCAATCTTTAGCTCACCCAACCTAGTGGAGTCTAAGTCTACCCAACCCTATTGGAAAGTATGAGATCCCTCAATGATGCGAAACCACCATATATTGGACAACACACTAAACCAACATCGATGGAAGATTAGAAATTCCTCAAGAGTGCATACACCTCCCGTGTACCCCGCTCTTTTGGAGTCTATGTCTAACCATACGCCTAGGCCTTCCAATATAATAGCCAACTCCCTATCTAAGGCACTCTTGCCTCTAGGGAGCCTCCCATGCATGACTATCCAAGTCCTCCCGACTCTAGCCATGACTTCTTGCTTACCTATCCGAGTCATCCCGACTCTAGGCAAGTCTTCTTGCTTGGCTATCTGAGTCATCCCGACTCTAACCAAGACTTCATGTCTTTTACAAGGACTTCCTAGTGTGATCATGTGAATGCAAGTGATGCAAACAATCAAATCAACATAGAACATGTGATCAATACATTCTATGGTACAAATAGACCTAAACATGTGATATCACAAGTAATAAAGTCTAGATGCAAAATACAAGAATAAAACCTAAAGCATGTGAAACATCAAACACATAAGCTCAAAGTCTCATTCACACATTCAACACTTGAATCAAAATATATTCATGAAGTACAAATTCAAGATGCAATCAACATACAATAAAATGCTAGATATATGAGATTTAATCAATCAATATTCTAGCCAAAAATATAGAGCAAGGAATCAAGATATAAATCAATCAAATCCTAGATTGTTCTAAAACACAAACAAATACAATAATCCTAGATTTCATCAATCAAAGGATCAAATCAAATCTCAAGGTCATTTATCACAGAATTGATTCAATCAAGTCATAAACAACCTAAGATGCCATTCTAATCACAATATAACTCACAAACATGTGAAAAACCTAGAATCATATAAACTAGTTCACATTTGTCTATAAATTGACTTTCAATTAGAATGAATATGAAGCTACCTTTCTCATTAGCTTTTACCAAACATAAACATAGATATAAAAGAAGAAACCCCAAGCAAATTGAAGGTTGAAAAGAAAGAAATCCCAAAGATAAGTCCAATACCTTTGATTCAACAGCTGGTTCAGATTTCAGTGTGGAACCACTAGAAAACTCAACCAATCAGCTACCAAACCACTTGGAAATGATAGATGACTCAATTACAAACGTTCTCCAATTCGAATCACTTAAATCCGACTCCAGATGAGGGAGATATGATGTTTGGAAGATGAGAAAATCTAGAGAGAAAAACTGACGGGATTCTTTTCAATTTTCTTCTTAAAAAATCAAATGGAGAGAGAGGAGGGAAATAAAAGGAGGAGAGAGAAGAGATTCTGGGCCAATCAGGTGAGGCCACATCACCCCAGGCCATGGGGGGCGCGTGGGCCTCACGGGGGCAGAGAGCCCCTCTGGCCGTGGGGCCCACGGCCTCCCTTACGGCGTGGGCCAAGTGGCCTCACGGCCACCCATGCTCTCTTGCGCGCGCTCCCTCGATTCTTCAGCCGTATCTTGGGCATTCGAACTCTGATTTTGAATCCATTTTCGGATTACAAACCATGACTCTCTCACGCATGACGAAGATGATTACACAACTTTGAAAAATGGTTGAGAAATCATCTCGGAAAATGACGATGAAGTCAACTCAATGAATGAGAACGAAAAGTAGCGTAGCTACATCGTTTGGACTTAAAACCTTATGAATGAGTAACTGAAACGACCGGAACTCAATAAGGAATCATAATAGATCATATTCAAGTCTAAATACAAAAATACGGAAACATACAATCACAAAGACACACACATATGCTAATTTCCAAACATAGTCCTAGAAAATGCAATAAACAAAGTTTTACCAATATAGTATGAATGCATGAGCATATTTTGTCAAGTGTGTGAAAGTGATACATAAGTGATGTTTAATCATGAAGGAACACACAAGAATGCCATGTGTGAGTGTGTGCCTAGCCTTGTAAGAGATAAGAGGTCTTATATTACCTTTGATGATCAATGATGTACAAATCTCTTTAAAGCCGGCATCTTGCATGATTTGTGGTCGAGACACTCTTCGTCTTCTTAAATCTTCAATATAAGAACCACTAAACATTACAAGAGAAACACATTTTGATATGGAATTTATGCCAACACAAACTATAAACCTAACAACAAGAGTACTTTCAAATTGAGGGTATTGACTTTGAGGAGACATTTGCTCATGCTGCCCGTCTAGAGTCCATTAGGCTTCTCTTGTCCATATCTTGTGTGCACAAGTTCAAATTGCACCAAATGGACGTGAAGAGTGCCTTTCTCAATGGCTTCTCGCAAAAGGAAGTGTTTGTTGAGTAACCCAAGGAGTTTGTGGATGCTCACCACCCCAACCATGTCTATTGTCTCAAGAAGACTCTATATAGGTTGAAACAAGTACTGAGGGCTTGGTATGAGCACCCCACTCAATTTCTTGTTGATAATAACTACACAAGGGGTAGTGTTGACAAGACTCTATTCATCAAGAAAGACAATGATGAGCTTTTTATAGCTCAAATATATGTTAATGATATAGTGTTTGGCTCCACCAACAACACCAAAGTCCAACAATTTGTTGATGTTATGTCTCATGAGTTTGAGATGAGTCTTGTTGGTGAGCTAAGTTACTTCCTAGGCTTGCAAATTCAGCAATTGAATGATGATATTTTTATAACCCAAGCTAAATATGCAAAGAACCTAGTGAAGAAGTTTGGTCTTGAAAAAGCCAAACATTGTGATACACCTATGAGTACCACTTTGAAGCTAAGCAAGGATGCTAGTGGAAAAAGTATGGAACAAACTTTATATCGGGGCATGATTGATAGCTTGCTTTATTTGACCATAAGTAGGCCCGATATATCTTTTAGTGTGGATATGTGTGCTAGATACCAATCGGATCCTAAGAAGTATCATCTCTCTTCTGTTAAGAGAATCATTCGATATGTGAATGGGACATTCAACTATGGGATTTGGTACTCTTTTGACACTAATGCAAGTTTAGTTGGCTTTAGTACTCTTTTGTACTCTTTTCAACTAAGATTCTCCATTGATTCTCCCAGACCGATGTATCTTTCGGGTTGAGTTCTAACCCTCCCACTACGACGAGGAATGGTAGGTTGTTGATCTTGTGTTGGATCGGAACTTACAATTGGGTTAGGTTGTGTAACCTCTCATGGAATTGTATCTCTTGACATCTCATTCAGGACAATTCTACTTCTAGGCACAAAATCATTCATATAGTCCTTTTCCAGAAATTTAGCATTTGTCGAAACAAATACTTTAAGATCTGAAGGACTATAGAAATAATATCCTTTAGTTTCTTTTGGATACCCTACAAATATACATGTTTCCGAACGGGACTCCATCTTTTTTGTCTTTCCTTTTAACACATGCGCAGGACAACCAAATATCCTTAAGTGTTGTAAACTAGGCTTGCGCCCAGTCCACAACTCATGCGGTGTTTTAGGAACGGACTTAGATGGTACATCGTTTAGAATGTATATAGCAGTTTGTAAAGCATATCCCCAAAAAAGAAATAGGAAGTGTTGAATAACTCAACATAGATCTAACCATATCCAAAAAAGTTCTATTTCTCCTTTCTGCTACCCCATTCTATTGAGGTGTACCTGGTGCAGAAAACTGAGAAGCTATCCCATTATCAATAAGATATTGCTGAAACTCACCAGATAGATATTCTCCACCACGATCAGATCTCAAGATTTTTATGTGTTTCTCAAGCTGATTTTCTACTTCAGCTTTGAATGCTTTGAACATGTCAAAAGCATCCGACTTATGTTGCATGAGATACACATAGCCAAATCTCGAGTAATCATCTGTGAAGGTGATGAAGTACTCATATCCACCTCTAGCTTGAATGCTCATAGGACCACATACATCAATGTGTATCAATCCTAAACATTCAGTGGCTCTTGCACCTTTGGCCCAGAACAACCTTTTGGTCATTTTACCTTCCAAACAAGATTCACAAGTTGGTAGATCATCAACCTTTAAGTCACTTAAAGGTCCGTCACATACCAATCTTTTAATCCTATTGAGGTTAATATGACCTAGGCATAAATGCCATAGGTAGGTTTCATCTATTGATAATTTTACTCTTTTATGATCAGGTTCCGTTAATTCTGTGTCTAACGAGTAAGAGATATTTCTATGCAAAAAGTATAGACTGTTTTCCAATGTACCTTGGCAAATAATTTTGTCATTCTTAATAATAATAAAAACTTTATTAAAAGTAACCGAATATCCAAATTTATTCAAACAAGAAACTGAAATTAAATTCCTCTTGAATTGAGGTACATAATAAACGTCTATCAAATCTAAATGCCTTCTAAAATCCAAATAAACTCTAATATCTCCCACTGCACTTGCAGACACTAACGTTCCGTTGCCCAAGCGTAAATTGATTTCATTCTTACTCAGCCTTCTCCTTTCTTGGAACCCCTGCAAGGAATAACAAACATGATTAGTGGCTCCAGAGTCTATGATCCAAGAATCTGTAGAATCTGCCAAAAAACATGTTTCAAGATAATTAACATTACCTTCTTCCTTCTTATTCTGGGACTTTGGGCAATTTCTTTTCCAATGTCCCTTTTCACCACAAAGGAAGCATTTCCCTTTGATCTTGGTTACTTTCTTGGTCTCCTTCTTGGTAGGCCCAAGTTGTTTTTTCTTCTGTTGTTTCTTGACCTTCTGACGGGTCTTAACAGTAGCAACTTTACCAACCATATGAATCTCTTGACCCTTGCCTTTCACAAGGATCTTTTTAGCACTTTGAACATCTTGCATCAGGCCTTGTAAGGTGTATTCCTTTTTATTCAAAGTGTAGTCCAATTTGAACTGATCAAAGGAATTTGACAATGAATTGACAACCATATCAATTTTTGTCTCACCATCTATCTCAGCGCCATGAAGTTCAGCAATGTTGAGATGTGCTATGACTTTCATCATGTGATCTTTCACAGCCTGTCCAGGTTTCATCCTACGATTCATAAAAGCAGTTACTGCCTCTCTCTTAGTCGTCTTGGACTTCATAGCAAACATCTCCTCTAGAGATATCATTATATCAGCAGCGGACTCCATTCCTTCATGCTGATGTTGCAACATGTCGGAGATAGTGGCCATAATGTAACATTTGGCCATATCATCTGAAGTCTTCCACTGCTCATACTCATCTCTATACATTATGCTAGATTCATTATTAGGAGCAGGTGATTTAGGAGTAGTTAGAACAAACTTATGTTTTTCACTTTGCAGCAACAACCCAATTTTCCTTTTCCATGTGACATAATTATCTCCAGTTAAAGTGTTATCTTTTAGGATGTTCATAAGTGATGGGGTCATGATTTCTGAATAAAACTGTTGACGGTGATTTTTGATGGTCACCAAGTCAATGATTTATTTTTGAATTGCTACAGCTTATGAACGAGAACGATTTAAATTTAAGAAGAAATAACAAGCAATTATGTGGTAAAACTCCAATGGTTGGAGAAACATCCATGGATTATTGCCTTAGCAACGAAGTCAAATTCACTATCAAGAATGGTTACAAGAATTGTAAGGTTCCCTTTGTTGATTGGCTCATTTCGTGGACAAACCACATGTTGGGGATCCTTGTAAGGGTAGCTTAGGAGTTGGTTTATTATTCGAAGCCCTTTCAAAGACCTCGTCTTGATAAGCACTGAAGGTAAATTCTATGTGCTTACTTATCTTGAAGAGATAGTTGCACACACTCACTTAGCATTCTTACATTTTGTGTGCATACTCTTCACATGTCACATTTCACACTTGCACCTTGATGTTGTATTTTGTTGTGTGCTTTTGTGCTTAGTAATTCGTTTCCCGTTAATATTCAGAAACGTCCGCGCATGCACTAGAATGTGCTTGGTTTTGCGCGAAGACCGCTTAAGGAGAATGCTCTAAGCTTCTCCTTTGGTTTCACCATCTTTGGTGATTCGGCGGTTTGGTCGGCGGCCTGGCCGCCGATTGAAACCGCCGTTTGAGTCCAGAGGTCTCTGGATCAATTCGGCGGTTGGATCGGCGGTTTCGTGGCCGCCGATCGAAAATGCCATTTCAGACCTGATTGTTTTATTTCTCGGTCCTGTTTCGACGGTTGGTTCGGCGGTTTTGAAACCGCCGTTTCTCCCCTGTTTCCCCGGGAGCAATTCGGCAGTTGAAATCAGCGGCCTGGCCGCCGATTGAAACCGCCGATCGGCGCGTTTCTTTGAAACTTACTTAAACGACCTCACTTTGGTTTGGCACCCTACATATATGCCATTTTGTCTTTAGGTCAAGTAAGAGAGTTCATATTCAGATTTCATACTTAGGATATTTTTCAAAGAGAAGAAAAATTCCAAGAACTCATTTTTAATTACTCAAACACTTATTCATGATCATCAATCATCATCTAGCATCATCTTTGATCTTCTAGATGTCATCTTGCATGGATTCTTCATCATACTTTGCTTGGTAAGTTTTTCACTAATATCTTACATATTTTGTGTCTTTCTTAACTAAGAAATCTCAATTAATTACTTGTATGTTATTTTATATACTTTGAATACAAGTTTGAGATAAGTATGATGTATGTTTGAGAAGTTGTATTGTGCTAGCTTATTAGGTTTTGTGCTTAATATTGTTTAGCTAAACTAATTGACATGTCATTTAGTTTTGATATCTAGGATTGTTCTTAATTGCATATTAAACATCTTAGATAAGCATATAGGGTTTCCCTTGCTCTATGTTGCATTTTGGATATTCACATATATTCACTTAGGGTTGTATTCTCTTCATAAAGAAAGTAAGTCTTGTGTGTAGCATCCGGGATTAGGTTGCTTAGATCGCAAGCAAAATTGGACTAGGTTCACTCATACCGGGATTAGGTAGGTGTGTGATTACTTTCGGGATTAGGTTGTAATCGTTTGCACATTTAGTGGATTCGAGGTTCGAGTGTGGCTTACTTACATAGCCCGTGGTTTTTCCCGTGAGGGTTTCCACGTAAAAATCAAGTGTTGTTTTAATTTCCGCATCATATTACACTTGCTTGTTTATATTATCTTGAGGGCATTTTCGAAATTTTGACTAACACGAAAAATTGGGTAAAAAGCGTAAAATCTATTCACCCCCCTCTAGATAGTTTTATACACACCGTGCAATAATTAGTTTCAAGAATATTACACTTTTAATCTCTCTCTCTCTCCCTGTTTTTCACGTACCCCCTGTTTGTGCATAGAGGGGGTATTTATACATGTTATTTTTAGGGTTTTAAGGTGGCCGCTAGGGTTTAGTGTTGTGGTGCCCAAGTCTCAAGCGGTTCCCTAGTCCTAATTAAATTATGCTTCCTTTTTTGGCTGAGTCCAGTTCTAGACGAGATTCTTTCTCCTTTATTCGCGGGAGAACTGCTTATTTCCTTGCTGAACTCTAATGGTCCACATCGTTGCTTATGGTGGACGTGCTGGTCGCTGACTATGATTGGCATATGAATATTGGTGACTCTCATTGATTCCCGAGTATGTATGCCCGAGTGTGCCCGAGTGTGCCCGAGTGAGATTTGCTGCCCAAGCTAATCGTCTTCGTTTGTGGTCGGGCTACTTACTTTCTTTTCCGAGTAGGTTATCATGGGGGTTTCTGCTCCATAAGTTGACTTATCTTGACTCCTGCTTTCCTGGTCTTTCGAGTTGATGACGTGTCCTTCACCACTAATTTTTACCTATAACAATACCCCTTTAAATATTTGAACCGATCGAGCCGAGTCAGGTTTTCTCGGGACGAATATTTAATTTTAACACTTTTCCATAATTAGTCATCGTTTGTCGTTTTCTGTATTAATGTATCCTCGTTTAATTCAAAGCCTTATAATGACGTGTCTTAATTGCGACCACACGCATCTGATTCATCACTCACGTCAGAAATCTCTTGACGGCGATGCTTCTGCTCTCTGACGGCTCAAGATGCTGTCCAATTGCCACTTGTCCTTCTTTGCTTAGCTAGGGCACGACGCATTTATAAGACACGACCTCTCTGTTCGCCTGCGTGTAGCCCACGTCATAGCCCACGCCCCTCTATTTTCCCGCTTTACTGTGCTTCTCCTAGGGTTTCGTTCGTTTTTGAAATCAATGTGCCGCCTATATATGTTGGTTGTCCATTTCCCCTTCTTATTTCTTTTCCGCCATTTTTGCATTTCTTCGAAACAAGTGTGCCTGTGTCCCTTGCGTTTCTGGGTTTTTTGTTCTCTCCTCCAGCTAGTTTTCTTGATCCTGCTTCGCCGAGATCGTCTGTTTCGACCCCCGGGCCTGTACTCGAAGGTTCTTCCTCTGTTGTCTGCATTTACCTGCCTTTCCCTAATCAAGGTTAGTTCCCATGGATCCTGAAGCTAGATACCGTCTTCTTACTATTGGTATGATTGCTATTGAGCGAAATGATGCTTTCACTGCGTCGGTTGTTCACAGGTTATTAGACGAGCCTCTTTTCGATCAGCCGCGTTATACTGACGCCGACATTTCTGGACTTTTTCCAGAAAGGCCTGCTACTTCTGAGGTTCCTCCTGCTTCAGAGATTCCTTCTGCTTCTTCGAGTTCATCGCCACCTTACTCATACCTGCCTGAAGCTCGGTCATATTCTTCTCCTTCTGCTTGTGCTGATATTCACCCGAGGAGAAGACCAGGAAAAAGAATGAGTACTCGTAAAGTTTATAAGGACTCCCATTCTCGGGAGAGCCGAGTGGCAACCCAAAGGATTATTGAGGACGACATTGAAGAGGAGCACAGGACCGCTCGCATTCCCTTCTCTCCCGAGCAGATATGCATTTATGACGTTGAGCCGAACGTGGTCGGCCCTGAAGAGGTGACGAGATATATGCGACGGTTCGATTTGGATAGCGACGAGATTTCACTGATTCCAACCGAGGGTCGGGCTGCATGGAACCCCCCGCCTGGCCATGTGGCGGTCTATGGGGCAATGCTCACTTGTGGCGTCACCCTTCCTTTCCAGCCTTTCATTACATGGTTTTTGGCTAAGGCCCGACTTGCTCCGGCGCAGCTGACCCCGAATAGTTACCATATTTTGATGTCCATGTGGCACATGTGGCATAGAATGAAGCGGCCACCTCCCACACCTCGCGAGATCCGTCACTTCTATTCGCTGAGGCCGGTGGGGAAGACCGGGATTTATTTCCTTCAGTCGACTCAGCCCGAGTTATGGATCCCAAAAGACGTTGTGGTCAAGGGCGAGATCGAGCCAACCACGGATGAGAAGATGAAGGGGTTTGTTTGGGGCTTCCCTACCTCAAACAAATTTTGGAAAAACAGTTGGTTTTTTGTGGGCAAGAACTGGGGCCAATCAATCAGTTTTGACCTGGATGGCACTCGAATGACTTGCCGCGTTCCTCGGTACTTCTGTACGCCTCAATGGAACCATCTGACTTCAGCCTTTACCGACGAGGAGCTGAAAACTTTGACTCGGGCGGCAGTCTGCCCCTTGGAGAAAAGGGGGAAACCCTATCTCTATAATGAGGGGAAGATGATTAAAGCCCGTCTTTTTCCTCAGATTTCTGCGCGCCGCAGACGCCGTAAGTTTATATATATATTTTTTTTCGCATTCTTGTTCTTAAATTTGTCTACTAACTCGGACTCTTTCTTTTAAAGTGTTTGAGGTAGATGTGGTCTGCGATGCCCTGGCCCGCCGAATGAAGGGCATTGTGGCGGCGAGTTGAAAAGCAGCCCTTCGTCAGCGAGACGCTGGGATAGCCCCTCCCGAAGAAGAATCGGATGAAAGTGCTCCCGAGAACCCTCCCGAGGGAGATGATAAGGGGGGAGTACCCGATTATGTGCCCGAGGAAACCCACGGTCCAGAGATCTTTGGAGTAAGTAGGGCCGCTGCTGATCAGGACAACCAAGCGGGCCCTACTTCTAAAGGGAAAGAGAAGGTGGGAAACCCTTCTGAGCCCGAGCGGGAGACTTGTCCCAATGGGTCCAATTCTCCCCGTTCTGCTGCAAACACACCAAACCTTGATTCTTAGGGTCTTGCCGTAGCTGGGGGACATTCGGGCGTGGTGGCTCCGGAGATTCTGACTTCCGTCGAGCCGAATCCTACTGCGCCGGAGATTCTAACTCCCGTTAATCCAACTCCTACTCCCGGAGAGGGCAATGTTGAAGTTGGGCAGCCTGGAAAGAGGAAGGCCTCGTTTTCTTCTAGTCGCCCTTATCCCAAGATCCCCCGAGTAGTTGCCTATGTTGATTCGTCTTCGGATGATGAAGGTGAGGGTGAGGGTGGTGCTGGAAAAGATGCGAGTGTGACCCCTCCAGCAGACCAGATCAAAGATAATGTTGGAGGCTCAACTGACTTTCCTCGGGCGACCTCATCTGCTGAGCTCCCTGAAACCAGCGCCGGTGGTTTGGGTTCCTCCCCTCGGACTGATGATCCTACCCCCGAGACCATGCTAAGGGCCATGGCTTTAGGTCGGGCTTACATTGGGGAGGATCGTTGGAGTCATTTCAGGACCGGGACCGTATTCGGCCGGCTCTGTAATTTTTTTAACAGTGCTTCCTACGTAAGTAGCGCCTTGATTTATATGCATGATTTCGTATTCCTCCTCTTTTTACTCTTTTTACTCTTTTTACTCACTTCTATTTGTTGTTGACTTGCTGTAGATGGTGGCCGAGATGTCCGGGGCTTACTAAGCCGGCGAAGCCCTAGCAGAAAGAATAAGGAGGCTGGAAGCCCAATTGAAGGAGAGTGAAGATCATTGCTCTCGGGCTGAATTAGCTCGTCAAGAGGAGGCCAAATCGAATCAGATGCTCCTGAATCAATGCCTAGCACGGTAAATGGAAGCTGAGCAACGAGCATCTTCTGCTGCGGAGGAGGTCAAGACTCTGCAGGATCAGCTGTCGTCCACTCGGGAAGCCTTGCTTCGGGCCGAACAGAATGCTGAAGACGCCAAGTCAACTTATGAACGCCGAATCGAAGACTTGGAGTGTCAAGCCCTGACAGTTAGGGAACTGTCGAAGGAAGCTAGGTTAGAACTGGAGCTACAAAGCGTTGACCGTTTCAAGAGATCTCCAGCTTATGATGCTTTGCTTCACCGGGAATTCCAGCGGGGAATGGTCTCGACTGGTGAATTCTTTAAGCAGAAAAACAGAGCGACTGATCGGGCCAGGGCCAACTGGAGCCTCTCAATTAGAAAGCATGTGGACACATCCCTAAAGTCCCTTCGGATCCAGATGAAGGAGTGGCGGGCATATTGCAAAAGTAAAGGTAAAACGCCACATCCCATGCACCTTGAGGTTCCTACTGCCGAGTCTTTCTCTACTTTTTACGCCTGTGAGAAGGCGGGGATCAACAATGAGAGACCCGACTTGGGGCCAGTTCCTGGTACCGACTACAGCTACTGGATGGATGACAAGGAAGATGTGATTGTGTGGCCTTCGGACGACAGCCTTTTGAGTGAGTATGTGATGGAGCCTAACCCTGATGTCGGCGGAAGCAGCTCATAACCCCCGGCGCCTTCCTCTTGATTTTTAAGCCCTTTTGTAACTATCTTTGTATTCATTTTTTCCATATACATTAAGAATAAAATTCTATTCTTATATTCTTATACTGTTCTACTTTACTGCACGACCAATGCATAAATGGGACGATCTGAACTTGTTTAGTCCGCTTGTACTTGGCTATCTTTGGATTCATGGATCCTTCGGGAATCCTTACCTATACTTTGACCGAGTGCCTTATATAGCCGGTAACTAATTTCAGCCTAGTATCTTATGTAACTGGCTTTTTAATCAATTTAGACCGAGTATCTTATTTAACTGGTAAACTAATTTTTAGCTGAGTATCTTATGTAACTGGCTTTTTAATCGATTAGACCGAGTATCTTATTTAACTGGTAACTAATTTTTAGACCGAGTATCTTATTTAACTGGTAACTAATTTTTACCGAGTATCTTATGTAACCGACTTTTATCCTTCAATTTTTGAGGTTGTTTTACCTCAACGTTACGCCGAGGCTCGCCATGACCATACGTTGAGGTCCTTGCACAAGTCACATAGGACGTCTCCTGGTTTTATCTGTGCAAGGTTTTGCCGAATCGTTGGGGTAATTTGTACCGGCCAACACGACTGCGCATCTCACTAGACTTTCTAGCGGCGCTCCGAGTAGTTTTCCAGTTATCCTGGTGCCTCGGTTTTGCCTTTTTGCTAAGGGATGCGTTCGCATCGCCTTAACTAGGCGGGCACGCTACTATAGCTTTTCCGCCCTTCGAGCACTACTCGTCCGCTCTTTCGCGGCCTTATAGCGCCCGATTCTTTTTGGTGTTTATTTGGCCGGCTTCTAAGTGGCCGCTATTGAAATGCTGCTCATGGATTTTATTGATTCCGCTACTCCATATTAGCAATTGAACTTTATTAGATGATCAATATGATAATGAAATCGACAAATAAATCTGAAATAATCAAAGCGGAAACTAAAAACTGAGCTAAAGTAGAATAAATTAATCATAGAACCATAATTGGGTTCTCTAGGGACAGAAGATCTTTAGATATTGTGTGTTGCATGGTCGGGGTACTAGGCTACCCTCTGGTCAGGCTATCATGTAGGCCCCGTGCCCTATGATTCTCTTGATGATGTATGGCCCTTCCCATTTATCGGCGAGAGATCCCGATGATTTATCCTTTGTATTTGGGGATACTCTTCTTAGCACTAAATCCCCGAGTTAGAATCTCCGCTCCCGAACGTGGGAGTTGTAGTACCTAGCAGCCCTTTGCTGGTACGCGGAATTTCTTACTTGTGCTGCATCTCTGATCTCCTCAAACTCGTCTAAGTTCTACTGCAGCATATCTATATTGTGCTCGGGGCTGTATAACTGAACCCTAGGGGATGTAAAAGTTGTTTCTGCTGGGATAACAGCCTCCCCAAACGCCAGCGCGAAAGGAGTTTCCTCCGTGGACGACCTTACAGTTGTTCGGTATGCCCATAGTACCTCGGGCAGTTTGTCCGCCCAGCCACCTTTCTTTGCCTCTAGTTTTGCTTTTAATGTGTGCTTGATCACCTTATTCACGGCCTCGGTCTGGCCATTGGTTTGAGGGTGAGCAGGCGATGCATAGTAGTTTGAGATCTTGAATTCTTCACACATTTCTCTGAACTTCTTATTGTCGAATTGAGTTCCATTGTCTGTTATGATGATACTCGAGATCCCGAACTGATATATTATATTCTTCTTAACAAAGCTGGTGGTGTTTGCCTCAGTGATGTGTACGAGTGCCTCTGCCTCTGCCCATTTGGTAAAATAGTCCACTGCCACAATGGCATGCTTTGCTCCTCCCTTTGTTCCTGTGGGCATTGGTCCTATTAGGTTGAGTCCCCACATGGCGAAGGGCCAAGGTAAGGTTAAGCTTCTAAGTAATTCTGGGGGTCGCCGAATGTCGTTTGCTATTCTTTGGCATGTTTCGCAACTCTCTGCGAATCGCTGCGCCTCTGTGAATAGAGTCGACCAGTAGAATCCTTGCCTGAGTATCTTGTGTGCTAGGCTTTTACCCCCGGTGTGGTTCCCACACACTCCACTGTGGACGCTTTTCAGGATCTCTCCGGTTTTTTCACCGGAAATGCATCTTTGTAGCACTTTTGAGAATCCTCTCCTGTATAATTCTCCCCTCAGAATCGTGTACCGGGTTGACCTGTATCTGATGCGTTTAGCCTCCACAGCATCCTCCGGTAGTATGTTTTCTTCTAAATACTTTCTGAGTTTGTATGTCCAGTCGCCTGGGCTCGGTCGGATCTCTGCTATTGTGATTTCCTCAGATTCTGCTGTACTTGGTTTAGTCAGATATGCCACTGGTATTGCTTTGGATCTGATACTTGTGGTGGCTGAAACTAGTTTGGACAAGGCATCTGCTTTTTCGTTCTCTACCCGAGGGATCTGAGAGATTCTGTACATTTTGAACTTTCTAAGTAGCCTATTTGCAATGTCCAAATAAGCTATCATGTGCTCTTCCCTTGCTTGGTATTCATCCAGTACCTGATTAACCACGACTTGCGAATCGCTGTAAATTTCCAACTTGTCTGCCCCTAATGCTATGCAGACCCTTAGGCCGGCCAACAAGGCTTCATACTCTGCTTGATTGTTGGTTGCTTTGAAATCGAACCTTATGGCGCATTCCACAGTATCTCCCTCGGGGGTTGTTATGACTATTCCTGCCCCGCTGCCATGTGTGTTTGATGATCCGTCTACATGTAATTTCCATTGGAATTTAGTAGTCTGTTCATCTTCCATTACCCTTCTTACCTCAGCGTCTGGCTCGGTGAATTCCGCTATAAAGTCGGATACCGCCTGCCCTTTGATTGCCGCTTTTGGTGTGTATCTGATATCATATTCGCTGAGTTCCACGGCCCATTTAGTCAGCCTTCCCGACACCTCTGGCTTTTGAAGAATGAGTTTCAGTGGGCAGTCTGTATACACCTCTATTGTATGCGCTTGGAAATATGGCCTCAATTTCCTAGCCGATGTGATTAGAGCTAGCGCTATTTTTTCTGCCGGCGAATACCTGGTTTCTGCCGGTAACAATGCTTTGCTTGTGTAGTACACTGGCTTTTGTATTCCTTCCTCTAATCGGATCAACACCGAACTTGTCGCCACTTCTGTGACCGAGAGGTATAAGTACAATGTTTCTCCCACCACCGGTTTTGAAAGGATGGGTACTCTCCCCAAATACTCTTTCAATTTCTGAAAGGCTTATTCACATTCTGTACTTCATTCGAGCCCTTTTCCCTTTTTTATTGCTTTAAAGAATGGAGCGCATTTGTCTGTTGACTTGGCTATAAACCGGTTGAGTGACGCAAGGCATCCCGTTAGCCTTTGCACATCTTTCAGTGTCTTTGGTGAAGCCATTCCTTCTAATGCTTTGATCTTCTTGAGATTTACTTCAATTCCCCTCTGGTGTACCTGAAAACCTAGAAACCTTCCCGACGGTACCCCGAACACACATTTGCTTGGGTTGAGCTTCATTTGATACTTTCTTAGGACGTCAAAGGTTTCCTTCAAATCTTCCGTGTGTTTTTCTGCTGTGGTGCTCTTGGTCAACATATCATCCACGTAAACCTCCATGTTTTTCCCAATCTGCCGAGCGAATATCCTGTTTACCAACCTCTGGTACGTTGCCCCGGCGTTTTTCAATCCGAATGGCATCACTTTGTAGCAATACAAGCCCTGGTCCGTGGTAAACGATGTCTTTTCCTCGTCTGCTTTGTTCATCTGGATCTGATTGTATCTCGAGTAGGCGTCCATGAAACTCAGCAATTCGTGTCCTACTGTTGCATCTACCAACTGGTCGATCCTCGGTAGTGGGAAACTATCTTTTGGGCAAGCTTTGTTCAAGTTTGTGAAGTCTACGCACATCCTCCATTGTTTGTTCTTTTTCTTGACCAACACTACATTGGCTACCCATTCCGGATATTTGACTTCCCTTATCGACCCCGCGGAAAGCAGCTTCTCCACCTCTTTCTTGATTGCGACACTTCTTTCTGGATTGAATAATCTCCTCTTTTGTACCACTGGTCGGAACTCTGGGTTGATGGAAAGATGATGTGAAATCACCCTCGGGTCTACCCCCAGCATATCTTCGTGACTCCAAGCGAAAACATCCTTATAGTCTCTTAGCAGCGTAACAAGTTGGGTTTTGACATGTACGCTCAAACTTGCCCCTACCTTCACCGTCCTACTCGGATCTTCAGGATCCAGTGCCACCTCTTGGGTCGGCTCGTCTTTCCTATCCTCGGGTTCTTCTCTGGGATCCAACTCAAATTCTTTCGGCACTTCTGCTTGCTCTTCAGGTTCTCCAACCTTTTGTTGGGCCGTTACTGTGTATACTTGGTGTACTTCCATATCTTTATACACTGACAAGTTTGCTCTTTGGGCCATCTCTTGTGACCCCTTGACCACTCCTACGCCATATTCGGTCAGGAATTTCATCATGAGGGCATAAGTTGCTGTCACCACCTTGGCTTTATTCAAAAATGGTCGGCCTAATAAAGCGTTGTACGGCCAGTTTTCTGTATCTACCACCACGAAGTCGAGCAGCACTGTTTTTTGGCAAGGAGCCTCCCCGATCTACACTGGTAGCTTTACCGTACCAAGCGACCTTACTTCGACTCCTCCAAATCCTCTAAGGGGTGTGGGAAACGGCTGTAGGTCTTTCCTATCTAGCCTCAGCTGGTCATATACTTCTACACTAAGAATATCTACTGAACTCCCATTGTCAATCAAAATTCAATGAACTTCTCTATGACCGATCCGTGCACTGATCACCAGTGCATCATTCGGCCTCACGTCTACTCCGTGTGAGTCGGCTTCTGTGAATATGATCGAGTCCCAGCCCTCCTTGATTCTCTTCGGGTCGGGTTCAATAGAATTGACGTCCAAGTCTCTCCGTGCCTCCATGGCCTCCCGGATTTCCTGGGTCCTTTCCCTGTTACTCTTGCCAGTCGCTGGTCCTCCGAAGATGGTGTTAATTGCTCCTTCATCCTCGGCTTTCTTGGGACTAAGCTTTCTTGCCCGCCCGCCCGTCCTGTCGGCTATCATTCTGTCCATCTGCCCTGTCCACCTTTTTGAAAACAATGTCTTTCAAATGCCCTTCCCTAATGAGGGTTTGGATATGGTCCTTAAGTTAGAAACACTTGGATGTCTCGTGCCCATTCTCCTTGTGGAAACGGCAATATTTGGTGGTGTCCCTCCGAGCATATGTTGACTGCTTAGGCGGCTCTTTAGACATGTTCTTCTCTTCTAGGATTGCCAGGACTTCTTCTTGATCTTTCTTCAATGGGGTATAATTTGTATATCTGCCCTGGAACTTCTGCCGCGGTTGATCGGTTTTTGGGTCGTATGCTCGTCGTCCATCCCAACCATCCCGCGTTTTATTCTTTTGTTTGTCACCTTTGGTATCGGGTGCCTTTGTCTGGTCTTTGGTTTTGGATCCCTCCGGGCGACCGTCATGCACGAAGTAACCTCCTGTGGCAATTTCCTCCTCTTCGGCCATGGCGTAACCCCTTGCCATATCCATCATATCGGCATAGCTAGTCAGTCGGGCTCTTCTGAGGTCAAAGGACAATTGGCCATTCTGAAGGTTGTTGATGAATGCGGCAATTATTGCTTCGTCATTTGCACTCCCAATTTCGGACACCTCCTGACCGAACCTCCCTAGATATCTCTTCAGCGACTCGTCTTTTCCCTGTTTGAGTTGGGATAAGTGAGCCACTGACTTTTTCCTGTGTACATTCCCGAGGAACTGCCTAGAGAAAGCTTTGCTTAGCTCGCCGAAGCTGCTTATGCTTGCTGCTGGCAATCTACCAAACCACCGGGAGCCTAGATCCCCAAGAGTCTGGGGAAAATTCAAACATAGCAGTGCGTCATTGTGGACATATTGCGCCATAGCACTCCTGTACCTCCGGACGTGTTCTTTTGGATCAGTGTCCTTCTTGAATAGTTCAATGTGGGGCATCCTGAATCTCTCCGGGAAAGGCATCCTCAGAACCCCGTTGGTGAAAGGGCTTCCAGATTCATCATCTGACAGCTCGTTACGCCCATATCGCCTGACTAAAGCATCCATTTGTCGACGATTATTCTGAACTTCCCGGGTCAGACTCTGTATGAGTATGTCTTTGTCTCCTTCAGGTTCCCCTAACGCATTGAAGTTTTGACTTATGGTCAGTTTTTGGCCCCTCTCCTCAGGATTCAACTCTCTACGATCTCGGTTTAGGCCATGCAGCCGAACTGTGCCCCTTTGGCGCTTGCGATGATGATTCTGCTCACTTTCTTCCGAGGAGGATGATCGGTCTCTCCGGTGACTACGCCTCCTATTGTGGTCTCGATCCCCAGCTATCCGATCTTGATCGTACCCTTTGTCAGAATCATTCCCCTCTATATGCTCCCTACTTCTCCTGGCCACTCTTTCAGATAGCATCTCTGGTCTGCCTGTAGGATCTCGTCTTGCCTTTGGGGGTGCATTAGGTGTTGGTATCACCACTGCAGAACGCAATCTTGCTGTCTGCTGGTTTGGGGCGGACAGATTGTGAGGCGACATCAAACCTTCCGCGATAAAAAGGTCAATTCCTTGCCTTGCTGCGTCTGATATAAGTTGTTGCAAGGAAGCGCGGAGTCGTTGCGCGATTTCTTCATTGGTTGTAGGGAAACGTTGAATACCAGTCAGGGCGGCTGATTGGTCTACCGTTGTTAGGGTTGCATCTGTAGTGTTGAGCATGGTGTCATCTTCCAGCTCGTTACTTGGCATGCCTTGACTGTACCTGGAATCGCTACCATCTCCTTCGCCAGCCATTGTTGTCACAAACTTTCGGGTCCCCCTCCTTCTAGCGCCAATTGTTGACGGTGATTTTTGATGGTCACCAAGTCAATGATTTATTTTCGAATTGCTACAGCTTATAAACGAGAACGATTTAAATTTAAGAAGAAATAACAAGCAATTACGTGGTAAAACTCCAATGGTTGGAGAAACATCCACTGATTATTGCCTTAGCAACGAAGCCAAATTCACTATCAATAATGGTTACAAGAATATTACACTTTTAATCTCTCTCTCTCTCCATGTTTTTCACGTACCCCTGTTTGTGCATAGAGGGGGTATTTATAGGTAAAAATTAGTGGTGAAGGACACGTCATCAACTCGAAAGACCAGGAAAGCAGGAGTCAAGATAAGTCAACTTATGGAGCAGAAACCCCCACGATAACCTACTCGGAAAAGAGAGTAAGTAGCCCGACCACAAACGAAGACGATCAGCTCGGGCAGCAAATCTCACTCGGGCATACATACTCGGGAATCAATGAGAGTCACCAATATTCATATGCCAATCATAGTCAGCGACCAGCACGTCCACCATAAGCAACGATGTGGACCATTAGAGTTCAACAAGGAAACAAGCAGTTCTCCCGCGAATAAAGGAGAAAGAATCTCGTCTAGAACTGGACTCAGCCAAAAAAGGAAACATAATTTAATTAGGACTAGGAAACCGCTTGAGACTTGGGCACCACAACACTAAACCCTAGCGGCCACCTTAAAACCCTAAAAATAACATGTATAAATACCCCCTCTATGCACAAACAGGGGGTACGTGAAAAACAGGGAGAGAGAGAGAGATTAAAAGTGTAATATTCTTGTAACCATTCTTGATAGTGAATTTGGCTTCGTTGCTAAGGCAACAATCCGTGGATGTTTCTCCAACCATTGGAGTTTTACCACGTAATTGCTTGTTATTTCTTCTTAAATTTAAATCGTTCTCGTTCATAAGTTGTAGCAATTCGAAAATAAATCATTGACTTGGTGACCATCAAAAATCACCGTCAACAAAAACAAAACATATATAAGTAAATAATCATCATAAAGTACTTTTAAATATTTATCTTGAATTAAATATATAACTCAATCATAAAAATTCAACGGTGATCCAACACCCATAAACGTTACGCCTCCTTTGGGAGTTCGCATCATTTACTAGTTAGACTAGGTCCCACCTAATTGTTAACATAACAACTAGCGTTTTCAATTTTAGCCTTGCAATTTTACTGACAAGAATTCTTGGGAGGATATCAATAAAATTACATTAAGTGTGTTACCAAGATATCGACCCTCAATTTTCTCTCACGAAAATCCCTCCTTGGGGAGTAGATCTCGTTTGAGTCCATTGTCTAGTCTATCCTTGTAAGGAAGTATGTTGTTAAATTCCATTCATGGATGCCCCTTGGGGGGATTACCATAAATAATAAAGCTCAACTAACCATGGAGGCCATAGGTGTTACAAAAACACCTTCTCCCACTCAATTATTTAAGGCGTGTGATTAAATCCCATAGAATGATTTACCAAGTTATCTAGATGCCAATTTAGATACCTAAATCATTCAATGCATGTTCATACCAAAAGAGATATATGAGTGGCACTCCTATTCTATATGTCATGTTATCATACAATAACAAATATTGTAATATTTATGCAAAAAATAAATAGCAACAATTTTGGTCCATCCTAGAAAAGCAAGTAAATTACAATTGTTTAGGAATACAAGATCTTCAAGTGGCCATCAACCATACGCTCATCCCTCGAATTCCTCCCATGGGCGAACACACCCCACAAACCCCACAAAGGGGCTGCGCACGGGGCTGCTGTGCGCAGCCCATGAGGCCACATAGGGCTGCCGTGCGCAGCCCACCAAGATTTGGGCTTGCCATGCGCAGCCCAATCCACTCCTAGGGTGCGCACGGTGCTCGTTCTTGGTTCCAGTTGCTTCCTTTTTCTTCAAGTCTTCGAATCTTCGATGTTTGAACATATTACAGCAGTATTTAAACTAATAAAATACTGCAGTATTTTTTTTTTTTTAATTCACTGCAGTACTTTTTACAAAAAAAAAAAAAAAAAAAAAAAAAACTGCACATAAAAATTAAATAAAAAAAAACTGCAGCAATAAAAATAAAAGAAAACCTAGCAACTACCAAGAAGGAATTATGGCGATGATAGACCACCCTTCTTGTTACAATTCCATAACAAAAAATACATTGACATTCTAGGACCAAAATCAAGCAATAACAATCCACATAAAAACATATATAAAACCATACATCCACATGTAATTATATTTGCGAATACCTAGAGTGCCATCTCTTTCTAAACATGCATAATCACAATAAAAAGAATTAGATCCACGTATATATACGTTAATTAATTAAAAGGGTTCAACCAAGGCTCTGATACCAATTGTAGGGAAAAATACCGTAGTACACGCAGCGGAAGCGAGACTAAAAATCGATTTTAGTATGTTTTAAAATTTTTCCTTTTTGTGAATCTTAACCCTTTAATTAATTAACTATACATATCAAGTAACAAAAGTATAATACCTTTTGTCGCGTGATCCGATTGACTTACGTCGATGGTAATCCGCAAGATCTTCAATCCTAGCACGAACGTGAATCACCTAGGAGCGTGGTCTCCCTTTTCTTTTAATTGCAAACCTGAGAATGGACAAACAAACTTTTCTTTTTCTTTTGTTAGTCACAAAATAATTAAAAGAATACAAAGATTATTCTGGTCACTTTTGAGTTCTCAATCTAATGATCGAAACTCGCGTGAACCTAATTCAATGTTGTACACACAAGCTTATTGATGAACAAGCAATTAGTGTACCATCAAAAGAATAATCTCTTCTCTCTTTAATGTCTTGGTAGAATAATCAAATATTTTTCTATGAGTTGAGAAGTAGAAGAAAATTGATTCTATAAACCTTCAAGGTGGCCGAATTCTATAGCATGTGTTATATAGGTGGCCGAAATTTCTTCTCTTCTTTCTTTAGGGTTGGCCGAAATCTACATGTAGTCCAATTAGGGTTGCCAAATTTCCTCTACAAAAAAGGATTTGTGTTGTACCCTAATTCACATGTAATTAGACTCCTAACCCTAATTCAACTCATAAGTATTTTTATTCTTTTATTGACTTAATAAACGACTTTCCTATTTGATTAAATAAATAAAACTTATTATTTATTTTCTTACCAAATAAGTCTTTTACTTTTAGTATACTACTACCAATAGTATATTTCTAGGAAATATATTTCCTGATCAGAAAAAGATTTGTTTCTTAATTAAACAATTAATTAATAAATTAATTAATTCTTATTTAATTAAACAATGAAACAAAATAATATATTTGGCTAATATTTTAACCTTGCCGCCCCACATGTATAAAATGGGCCATATATTATTTTCTTATTTCATTTAATCCATTGGACTTTTAAATAAAAAGCCCATATGTGAACCAGACCCATTCTTACTAAAAGAAACAAGCCCACATGCCTTTCATTAATATATTAATATAATTGAGCAGCCCATTAAATAAATAATGTGCAAATTATATTCTTAATATATTAAATGCAATTCTAGATGGACCCATAAATTGGTCTGGTAGAATATATCAAGTGATCCATGCAAGTCTGTGTGGATTGGGGATCTTGGCGGGCTATATAAATTTAAGCTTCAATAGACATAACCTAATCACAACCAACAAATGATTCACTTAGGTCCGATCTATTAATTTTAACTCATTCCACTAAAGAGTTAAAATTGAACTCTTAAATAAAGATAGAATAAGAAGAAATTCCTCATTCATACCCTAGACAATCATGTTGGAGATCGTGTATCCTCGTGATTAATATCAGTAATCGCCAAGAGTTCATAGACCGCCTATAACTCTCCAGGTTACCATATCTACTCATATGACCACGTTTTGTGTAAATAACTACTCGAGGCGTGTTCAATATTAATCTAGAGGGGGGGGTGAATAGATTTTAGCTATTATTACCCAATTTTCGCATACAAGTCAATTTTACGAAAATGCCCCTACTAGTTAAATATACAAGCAAGTGTAATATAGTGCGGAATTAAAAAGACACTTGATGTATACGTGGAAACCCAACCACTGGGAAAAACCACGGGCTGTATAGTGCGCCACACTCGGAACTCGAAATCACTAATTGAAATGAAGTTTACAACCTATGTAGACCTCGTCTAACACTCCGGTCTGTAACCCCTCACTTCTACCCAGCGGGCCTTTATTAGCAACCCTATTCCAATTTGCTTGAGGCCTAAGCAATCTTAGCCTCAAGTCTTAATTCTCTAAGAAGAGATTATGCAACCTATGTGAATATGTATGAATATTCAATTAACAAACAAGGCTAGGGAACCTTAGATGCTTATCTAGGATGATGATATAATCAATTAAATCAATCCTAGATATCAAGAGCTAGATGACATGTCAAATAGCTTAACTAATCAAGATTAATTAAAAACCTAATTAGCTATCACAAACAACACTCAATCAATTCATCACAATTAATTCTCTAATCTTGTATTTATCATATGATCAAAACATACAAGTAAATTAAAGAGAATAGCTTGATAATAAAAATACTCAAATAAGATGAACTTAATCAAAATCTTACCAAGCAAGTTGTGATGATGCAAATCCAATCATAGATACTTTATATCTAGACATAGAAGATGCAATATGAAATTTGATGCACAAGGGATTTGATTTGAGTGGTTAAAGGTGAGTTCTTTGTATTTTTCTTTGCTTGAAAAATGTTCTAAGTATGAAATCAGAAAATCAACTCACTTTTTTGACCTAAAGTCAAAGTGGCATATATATAGGGTGTCAAACCAAAGTGTGGTCGTTTTGAAAAGTGACACCTATTTTTGCCTTGGGCGCTGTACGTAGAGCGCTTCTGTACAGCGCCTGTACAGCGCCAAGAAACTAGTCTCTCGGGTCTGAGAGGGGCGCTGTACGAACAGCTCTTTGTACAGCGCTCGTACAGCGCCTTCCAAAGTGGCCTCAGACCTGATGCATTAAAAATGCATTTTTCAACCAAGTCTCATATAGGCGCTGTACGAACAGCGCCTTCAAAAGCGCTTTGTACAGCGCCAACAACATGAATGCAATCCTAAGTCTAGAATGAACATGACTTTGGTCATACAAAATGCAATCATGTAAAGCATGCAAGAAGAGATGTTAATGAACATTAATGAGCACATAATAACAACACATACACAACATACAAGAAAATGAATTAAGCATGAGATGTGAGTGTGTGTGTGTGTAACTAATCTCTTCAAAGCAAATTAAGCACATAGAATTTTACCTTTGGTGCTTATCAACCTTGAGGACATGAGAGGGTCTTGAGCTTGAATAACACTCACTTAAGCTACCCTTACATACAATCCCCAACACGTGGTTTGTCCACAAAATAAGCCAATCAACAAAACGAGAATCCTTACATTTTGAACTTGGATATTTTGACTTGTCCAGAAGCCATGTTTTCAATAGTCACTATCGAAAACTCAACATTGAGATTTAATATCCAATTACCTCAAAACATCTATATGATGATATTATGCTATTATTTTAATAAATGGAGCTACGATGTCCATATCTATAAATGAAGTCCTCTATCGATTAACAAATGAATATCACCAAACTATCGAGGATAGAATATGCTATATAATCGTACTCATTGATAACTCAAATGATATTACTTGCAACCATAAGTCCATCATTTATCTCAGGATTAAGATAGACTCTCCGATTGTCCTGATAATGAAAAGACTATTATCTATTGACGGTTCTAGATAAAGCTTTCATTATGATCCAGTTCAATGCACCCAGTGCACTAGATTCTTTTACTCGAAGACACTCCGATGATTTTAGACTCATCATATCTCATTTGATCCCATTCAAATGCTAGTAAAAGAATTCTACAACTTTAACAAGATAAAGGTGCCCAACCTTTAACTTAAGTTGTGAACATTATTCAAGACTAACTAAAGAATTGTGTCTACCTCATACATATCCAGATGTACGAACAATTCTTCTTTTTTCATAGTCTTTAGACCTTATGATTATTTACTTTGACAATTATAATATTAAACTATAAATGCTATAAGATTTGTTAAACCAGAAATCACTTTATTAATATGAAAAAGATTGTCAATTACAACATTACACTCTTGCTATTGAGCATAATCCTAACAGCTCCTTCCTTTCCCTTGATGCTTCTAATGTGGAGAGTGGTAGAAGATGAAGTGTCTAGATAGGTGGGTGTCTAACGGTAAGTGACAAAGGTGAAACTAATTATAGCACGGTGTGTATATAACTATCTAGAGGGGGGGTGAGTAGATTTTAAACTATTTACCCAATTTTTCGTGTTAAGTCAAATTACGAAATTACCCTTAAATAAATAAAGCAATAAATCAAGTATAAAATGCGGAAATTAAATAACACTTGATTTTTACGTGGAAACCCTCACGGGAAAAACCACGGGCTAGTAAGTAAGCCACACTCGAACCTCGAATCCACTAAATGTGTAAACGATTACAACCTAATCCCGGAAGTAATCACACACCTACCTAATCCCGGTATGAGTGAACGTAGTCCAATTTGCTTGCGATCTAAGCAACCTAATCCCGGAAGCTACACACAAGTCTTACTTTCTCAATGAAGAGAATAACACCCTAAGTGAATATATGAATATCCAAAATGCAACATAGAGCAAGGGAAACCCTATATGCTTATCTAAGATGATTAATATGCAATTAGAACAATCCTAGATATGAAAACTAAATGACATGTCAAATAGTTAAGCTAATCAAGATTAAGCACAAAACCTAATTAGCTATCACAAAACAACTTCTCAAACATACATCACACTAATCTAAAACTTGTATCCAAAATATATATAATAACATACAAGTAATTAATTGAGATTGCTTGTTAAGAGAAACACAAAATATGTAAGATATTAGTGAAAAGCTTACCAAGCAAAGTATGATGAAGAATCCATGCAAGATGACATCTAGAAGATCAAAGATGATGCTAGATGATGATTGATGATCATGAAAAAGTGTTTGAGTAATTAAAAATGAGTTCTTGGAATTTTTCTTCTCTTTGAAAAATATCCTAAGTATGAAATCTGAATATGAACTCTCTTAATTGACCTAAAGACAAAATGGCATATATATAGGGGGCCAAATCAAAGTGTGGTCGTTTAAGTAAGTTTCAAATAAACGCGCCGATCGGCGGTTTCAATCGACGGTCAGGCCGCCGATTTCAACCGCCGAATGGCTCCCGAGAGAACAGGGGAGAAACGACGGTTTCAAACGGCGGTTTCAAAACCGCCAAACCAACCACAGAATCAAACCCGAGAATTAAAAACCATCAGGTATGAACGGCGATTTCGATCGGCGGTCTGTGGCCGTCGATCTCAACCTCAGAATTGCTCCAGATATTTCTGGAAACAAACGGCAGTTTCGATCAAACCGCCGAATCACCAAAGATGGTGAAACCAAAGGAGAAGCTAAGAGCATCCTCATTAAGCGGTCTTCGCGCAAAACCAAGCACATTCTAGTGCAAGCGCGGACGTTTCCGAATACTATCGGGAAACTAATTACTAAGCACAAAAGCACACAACATAATATAACATCAAGGTGCAAGTGTGAAATGTTACATGTGAAGAGTATGCACACCAATGCAAGAATGCTAAGTGAGTGTGTGCAACTATCTCTTCAAGACAAGTAAGCACATAGAAATTTACCTTCGGTGCTTATCCATACGAGGTCTTCAAAGGGCTTCAAACAATAAAACCAACACCTAAGCTACCCTTACAAAGAACCCCGACAAGTGGTTTGTCCACGAAATGAGCCAATCAACAAATGGGAACCTTATAATCTCCCCCTTTGGCTATTTCGTGACAAAACCACCACTTACATTGATTCCTCACAAAGAAATAGAAACTACGGGATTACTATGACATTCTACATTACAAAGAGATAAGAAAATGCAACTTGAAGTCTTCAACCCCTTGTAGAATAATCAATCCCTGAAAATAAAGTTTCTAACATTTCCAAAACAAGTAAAGTGTGAGATTAATCAAGTGAGAATAGTAACAAGCATTTGCATTAGAAAAAATTAGGCACAACATTATGCAATGTATGTGTATGCAATGCTCCCCCTCAACGGGTTACTCCCCCTCAATGAATGTTCTCCCCAAAGTGCACAATTGCTTCTATATTTTGCAACTCCCCTTACCATATCCTACTCCCCCCTTTTTGTCATGATATAGGCAAAGGAGTAGTGTTCAACCGGGTCACTCATAGCAACGAGAGATAGAAGCATGCAAGATATTTGCATATACATATAAGTCACTTTATGCACCTCAATTAATTGGAAAGAAACAAGGAGATTTATTTGTAGAAAATGTGTGAATCCAACATGCTTTGCATATAAGACATGTAGCATTTAAGTCCAAAATCAATGGTATTTGGCAAAGCAAATGACAAAGGTTTCTAATAAGAATTCAAACCAATTTCACCAATGTCATGAGAAAAGCAAGGATATAGAGATTTTATTGATTTCAATTTAAGAGCAACTATATCCAACTTTATAAGCGAAACATGGCATGAGCGACTTTTCACCCTATTTGATTTTTCCGGATAAGATATCCGTATGATAGTAGCCATGTTCAACCAATAAAGAAAGAGAGACATTTGGAATATAAATTCCTTTGAACGGATACAAGATCCTTTATTCATTTTGAGTCTCATAAGCTTTCACACAAGTTTTGCATTTTAAGAATATGCAATCATCAATTCATGCTTTTCATGTGAGCATGTTATATGAATTTCATGTTTTTTCATTTGACATTAGCATGTTATAAAAGAATCATCATATCATGGAGATAACTATAGGTCATTCAAGTCATACTTCCTAAGAACATCTCCTAGTCCAAAAATGCATGTTTGAACATAAATATGACATGGATTGTAAACAAGCAAGGTTCACACTTATTGAATTGAAAACATATATACATATGTACAACCAAGCTTACTCAAGCAATTAAAAGAAGAGGCATAAGATATTTCAAATTTTTGCAAGTAACAAGAATGCAAAATAGCTCTCTTTGCTTAAGTTCCCCATATGGGGTCAATCATAGAACATCACTCCACAAGACATATCCCAATAGATCTACTAAGAGTTTTAAATCGAGTAGCATCTAAGGGTTTAGTAAATAAGTCCGCAAGTTGATCATTAGTACCTACATGTTCAAGTACTATGCATTTATTTTCAACAAGCTCTCTAATGAAGTGAAGGCGGATGTCAATATGCTTAGTTCTAGAATGTTGGACCGGATTCTTGGAAATATTAATGGCACTCATGTTATCACAAAAGAGAGTGAGAGTACCTTGGTTGAATCCGTAGTCTACTAGCATTTGCTTCATCCATAGGAGTTGTGTGCATCCACTCCCCGTGGCTATGTATTCGGCCTCGGCCGTGGACAAGGAAATCGAGTTTTGCTTCTTGCAAAACCAAGACACCAAGTTGTTGCCTAGAAAGAAGCAACCGCCCGATGTGCTCTTCCTATCATCACAATTTTCTACCCAATCCGCATCACTAAAGCCTACAAGACTAGCATTAGTGTCAAAAGAGTACCAAATCCCATAGTTGGATGTCCCATTCACATAGCGAATGATTCTCTTTACGGAAGAGAGATGGGACTCCTTAGGATCTGCTTGGTACCTAGCACACACACCCACACCCACACTAAAGGAGATATCGGGCCTACTTGCGGTCAAATAAAGCAAGCTACCTATCATGCCACGATATAACATTTGTTCCACACTTTTACCACTAGCATCCTTGCTTAGCTTCAAAGTGGTACTCATGGGTGTATCACAATGTTTGGCATTTTCTAAACCAAACTTCTTCACTAGGTTTTTGGCATATTTGGCTTGGGTTATGAAAATCCCATCATCTAATTGCCTTATTTGCAAACCTAGGAAGTAACTAAGCTCACCAACAAGACTCATCTCAAATTCATGAGACATGACATCAACAAATTGTTGGACCTTGGTGTTGTTGGTGGAGCCAAACACTATATCATCAACATATATTTGAGCTATGAAAAGCTCATCATTTTCTCTCTTGATGAATAGTGTCTTGTCAACACTACCTCTTGTGTAGTTATTGTCAACAAGAAATTGAGTGAGGCGCTCATACCAAGCCCTCGGTGCTTGTTTCAACCCATATAGTGCCTTCTTGAGGCAATAGAAATGGTTGGGGGTGGTGTGCATCCACAAACCCCTTAGGTTGTTCAACAAACACTTCCTCTTGCAAGAAGCCATTGAGGAAGGCACTCTTGACATCCATTTGGTGCAATTTGAACTTGTGCACACAAGAAATGGACAAGAGAAGCCTAATGGACTCTAAACGGGCAACGGGAGCAAAAGTCTCCTCAAAGTCGATACCCTCAATTTGAGAGTACCCTTTTGCTACAAGTCAAGCCTTGTTCCGCACTATGTTGCCATTCTCATCGGATTTATTCCTATAAATCCACTTAGTTCCTATCACATGTGAGCTTTTAGGCCTAGGAACTAGAGTCCAAACCTCATTCCTTTCGAATTGGTTTAGCTCTTCCTGCATGGCAAGAACCCAAAATTCATCATTTAAGGCTTCATCAACCTTTTTGGGTTCAATTTGAGAGGTGTAGCATGTAAAGCTAATTAGATTAGCTATTTGATGCCTAGTCCTAACACCCTCATTTACATCTCCAATAACATCCTCTTTGTTATGGAGTCTTCTAACCCATGGAGTGGGTTCATTAGAGTCCAAGAGAGGGACTCTAGTTATAGGTTGTGTGACTTCATTATTTTCATTAGATGTCCCAACATTGGGAGTCACCACTGTAAGGATTCCCGTTTTGTTGATTGGCTTATTTCGTGGGTAAACCACAAGTTGGGGTTTGGTTGTAAGGGTAGTCTAAGTGATTTGTTGAAGATCAAAGACCCTTTCCAAGACCTCAAGAGGACAAGCACCAAAGGTATATCTAGTGCTTACTTTGCCTTGAAGAGATATAGTTGCACACACATACAACATGCATAACTCTTATTCTTGAATGTTGTGTTTATATTTTGTGTGCATTGTGCTTTATTGATTATTCAATATCTCTTCTTGCATTTAATTGATTGCATCTTGTTCTATGAAATGCCATGACATGATAGGCATTATGATGCATTCAATACCCACACGTGCACTTCATGTATGTTAGTCTTAAGTGTGGTGTAATTCGTTTCCGTTTGTGTGATCGGAAACGTCCGCGCTTGCACGATGGTGTGCATGTCTTAGCGTGATGGTTGACCACTTGAGAAGGTCTCATTCTTCTCTTGGATAAGTGTTAGAATTGGTTTGGTTATTTGGAGTAAGTGTCTAGTTTCAAAAGATTGGATTTCAAGGTTTTAAGTGTTTTCAAAACTGACCTTTGTATGGTCTTGTGACCATAACTTTTTATGAAAAGATTGAAATTGAGTTTTGTAAAATTCTGGACAAACTAGACTCTCATACCTTTCCAACGGTATATTATTCATAATATTTCATGACCGTTTGGATTGGTTTTGAAATTTCCAAAGTGACCACTAAAACAGGGCATCACAGCTGTTATCCGAATCTGACCTTTGGTCACTCAAATGACCATAACTCTTTCTATAGTTATCCAAATCATGTTTTGTTAATTGGATAGAAAGTAGACTTCCATACCTTTCCAACGGTATATTATATGAAAGGTTTCGATGTCGTTTGGTCATGTTTTGAGTCGCTTGAAAATAAGCTTTGTGCTGTGACGCTTCGCCGCGGTTTGTGACAGCGGCGTTCGAGCGACAGCAAGTCAGTGCCGCGGTTCTAGTGCCGCGGTTGTGCAACCGCGGCAGTCGAGCCACAGAGCAACCGCGATAGTGTGATTCAGGGGCAAAATTGTCTTTTCACTTGCCTTGTTCTTGATGTCTATAAATATCACACTTTCTCATTATCTGAAAAAGTTCTTTTACTCTTAAGAACCCTAAACTTCAAAGATAGATTTTGAGAGAAAATCAAATCAAATCAAGAACTCACCTTTAACCACTCAAATCAAACCCCTTTTGCATCAAATTTCATATTGCATCTCCTATGTCTATATAGAGTGCATTCATGTATGGGTTTGCATCATCACAACTTGCTTGGTAAGATTTTGATTAATTTCATCTTATTTTAGTATTTTAAATACCAAGCCATCTCTTTTAAATTACTTGTATGTTTTAGATCATATGCTAAATACAAGAAAAGAGATTAATTGTGATGAATTGATTGAGTGTTGTTTTTGATAGATATCTAGGTTTTTATAATCTATGATTATCTATGCTATTTGACATGTCATTTAGCAATTGATATCTAGGGTTGATTTAATTTGAATATATCATCATCCTAGATAAGCATCTAAGGTTCCCTAGCCTTGTTTGTTAATTGAATATTCATACATATTCACATAGGGTTGTGCATCTCTTTTGAGAGATTGAAGTCTTGGTCTAGGGTTGCTATTACAGGCCTGCGGGTAGTAGTGGTGGGTTACAGACCGGGATTAGGCTGTAAACATCATTACAAGTAGTGACTGCGAGGATCGAGCAAATTGGAATAGGGTTGCTAATAAAGGCCCGCTGGGTAGAAGTGAGGGGTTACAGACCGAAGTGTTAGACGAGGTCTACATAGGTTGTAAACTTCATTTCAATTAGTGATTTCGAGTTCCGAGTGTGGCGCACTAAACAGCCCGTGGTTTTTTCCCAGTGGTTGGGTTTCCACGTAAACATCAAGTGTCATTTATTATTTCCGCATCTTATTACACTTGTATGTATATTTGACTTCCTATGGGTATTTTCGTAAAATTGACATGCACGCGAAAATTGGGTAATAATTAGCTAAAATCTATTCACCCCCCCTCTAGCTTTATATATTAAACACGCCTTGAGTATTTAATTAGTTTCAATTGGTATCAGAGCGGGTTCCTAGATATACTTAGGTGATCCTTTGCTCATTGTTGGTGTGTTTTGCATTTTGTATGTTTGTTTGATTTCTTCATACATTTTGCATTCTTCTCATTTGCATTCATTCAACGCAAACACTATGAGTGATTTTGTGAGAGAAGATATTGACTCCGTTGAGGAGATGCCTCTCTTACTAGAGAGATTTAGGAGATTTGTGAAATTAACCACCTCACCTCCTAAGAAGATGGATCTTAAGGACAACTTTGAAAGTTTTTGTAAGGATTCCCGTTGTTTCTAATTGGCTTATTTCGTGATCAAACCATATGTGGGGATCCTTGTAAGGGTAGCTTAGGAGTTGGTTTACTATTCGAAGCCCTTTCAAAGACCTCGTCTTGATAAGCACCGAAGGTAAATTCTATGTGCTTACTTATCTTGAAGAGATAGTTGCACACACTCACTTAGCATACTTGTTCATGTGTGCATTCTCTTCACATGTCACTTTACACACTAGCACTTTGATGTTGTATCTTGTTGTGTGTTTTTGTGTCTTGTAATTCGTTTCCCGATAGTGTTCGAAAACGTCCGCGCATGCACTAGAATGTGCTTGGTTTTACGCGAAGACCGCCTATGGAAATGCACTTGGCATCTCCTTGGTTTTCACCTCTGTTGGTGATCGGCGGTCGTGATCGGCGGCCTAGCCGCTGAATGAAACCGCCATTTGAATTCGGCGGTTGAATCGGCGGTTGGATGGCCGCCGATCTGAAACGCCATTTCAGACCTGATTGATTTTATTCTCGGGTTTAATTCGGCGGTGGGAACGGCGGTCACGAAACTGCCGAATGGAACCGCCGTTTCTCCCCTGTTTCTCCGGGAGCAATTCGGCGGTTGAAATCGGCAGCCACAGACCGCCGATTGAAACCGCCGATTGGCGCGTTTCTTTGAAACTAACTTAAACGACCTCACTTTGGCTTGGCACCCTATATATATGCCATTTTGTCTTTAGGTCAATCAAAAGAGTTCATATTCAGATTTCATACTTAGGATATTTTTCAAAGAGAAGAAAAATTCCAAGAACTCATTTTTAATTACTCAAACACTTTTTCCATGATCATCAATCATCATCTAGCATCATCTTAGATCATTTAGATGACATCTTGCATGGATTCTTCATCATACTTTGCTTGGTAAGCTTTTCACTAATATCTTACATATTTTGTGTTTCTCTTATCTAGCAATCTCAATTTAATTACTTGTATGTGATTTTATATTTGTTGAATACAAGATTGAGATTAGTATGATGTATGTTTGAGAAGTTGTATTGTGCTAGCATATTAGGTTTTGTGCTTGATATTGATTAGCTAAACTAATTGACATGTCATTTAGTTTTGATATCTAGGATTGTTCTTAATTGCATATTAATCATCTTAGATAAGCATATAGGGTTTCCCTTGCTCTATGTTGCATTTTGAATATTCACATATATTCACTTAGGGTTGTATTCTCTTCTAGAGAAGGTAAGTCTTGTGTGTAGCAATCGGGATTAGGTTGCTTAGATCGCAAGCAAATTGGACTAGGTTCACTCATACCGGGATTAGGTAGGTGTGTGATTACTTCCGGGATTAGGTTGTAATCGTTTGCACATTTAGTGGATTCGAGGTTCGAGTGTGGCTTACTTACATAGCCCGTGGTTTTTCCCGTGAGGGTTTCCACGTAAAAATCAAGTGTTGATTTAATTTCCGCACCATATTACACTTGCTTCTTTATATTATCTTGAGGGTAATTTCGTAATTTTGACTAATACGAAAAATTGGGTAAAAAGCGTAAAATCTATTCACCCCCACCCCCCCCCCCCCCCCCCCCCCCCCTCTAGATAGTTTTATACACACCGTGCAATAATTAGTTTCAGTTTTGAAAGCTCTAAGTTAAAGAATGAAAAAGAGATTCAAAGGTTAAAGGAAGAACTACTTAGGCTTTCAACTCAAGTTGACGACTTGAATGATGAAGTGATAAGATCCATGGTGGAAGAAGACAAGCTAAAAGATGAGCTAGCTTTGTCTAAGAGGAATGAAGAGGGTTTGAAGAGAGAGCTTGTTGAAGCCAAAGAGTCATTGACTAGAATGACCATAAGCACCAAGAAGCTTGACAACATACTTGGTGTAGGAAAAAGCCCTTGTGACAAAAGAGGTCTTGGATTCGAAGTGAGCAAGGATTGCTCTATTCCTAAGAAGACCGTCTTTGTGAAGAGTTTGGGTAAGATAGAAGCGTCACCGGTGCAAACTCCTAGGAAGAAGTTAGAACTAGGACAATGTTCAAAAAATGCACAAGTGAAGGTGGTGAAAACAAGACAACCCCAAGCTCAACGGTTTAGTGCCTCTCGAGTCAACTCTCCTTAACAAATGACTCAATATGTGAAGAGGCAAAACATGCTATCTCATCCAAGGAGGCAACCCATTCCGATTCAACCACATAGAAGACATGAACCGACTCAACACCAAAGGAGACATCAAATGCATGATGAGTCTCCAATGACTTCACAAGGACATGGTATGAATTCTTACTTTGTACCAACTTGTCATTATTGTGGTGTTTATGGGCATATTAGGCCTAAGTGCTTTAAGTACATTAAGCATTGTAGGATTAATAGCATGATAGAGAAAAAGAGGCTAAGAAAAGCCCATTTGCATGAGCCTAGGAAATCCTTTGTCAATAATCCTAGGTTAGTGAATGACATGCAACCCTTAACCACTAAGACCAAAAAAGTCATATCTATGTGGATAAGGAAAAATGAACCTGCTTGCTACGAGACTAATAAGTCTCAAATAGGTTCATCCAAGTCAAATGGACTTGGGAGGTCTATAGGACCTCATCGCCTTCGTTAATGAAGGTTGGTTCTAACCCCATATGGGGAACTCAAGTAAAGAGAGCTATTTTGCATTCTTGTCACTTGCAAAAAATTTGAAATATCTTATGCTTCTCTTTTTGTTGCTTGAGTTAGCTTGGTTACACTATGTATATATATTTTCTATTCAATAAGTGTGATCAATGCTTGTATTGCAATCCATGTCATATTTATGTTCAAACATGCATTTTTGGACTAGGAGATATTTACATAGGATATAATTTGAATGACCTATAATGATCTCCATGACAAGATGATTGCTAAATGACATGCTAAATGCTAATCTTAAAAAGCATGTTTTGATGATTGCATTTCTTAACTGCAAAAAATGTGTGAAAAAGCTTATGAGACTCAAATGAAAAAGGATCTTGTATCCATTCAAGGATTTTACAATCCAAATGTCTCTCTTTCTTTATTGGTTGAACATGTCTATTATCATACGGATATCTTATCCGGAAAAATCAAGTAGGGTGCAAAGTCGCTCATGACATGTTTGGCTTATAAAGTTGGATATAGTTGTTCTTAAATTGAAATCAATGAAAACCTATATCCTTGCTTCTCTCATGACATTGGTGAAATTGGTTTGAATTCATATTAAAAACCTTTGTCATTTGCTTTGCCAAATACCATGGTATTTTGGATTTAAATGCTACATGTCTTGTATGCAAAGCAATTTTTGATTCACACATTTTCTTTAAATAAATCTCCTTGTTTCTCTCCAATAAATTGAGATTGCATAAAGTGACTTATATTGATTATGCAAATTCTAGAATGCTACTATCTCTCTTTGCCTTGAGTGACCTGGTTGGGGACTACTCCTTTGTCTATATCATGACAAAAAGGGGGAGTAGGTTGTGGTAAGGGGAGTTGCAAATTGTAGTAGCAATTGTGCATGTTGGGGAGAATACTTATTGAGGGGGAGTAACCCTTTGAGGGGGAGCATTTTCACATACATACATTGCATGATGTTGTACTTAAATTCTTAAATGCAAATGCTTGTTTTATCTCACTTGATTCATCTCACCTTTTCTTGTATTGGAAAGTATAGAAACTGTGCTTTCAGGGATTGATTGTTCTACTTGAGATTGAAGACTTCAAGACTATTTATCTTATCTCTTTGTAAAGTAGAATATCATAGTAGACCCGTAGTTTCTATTATGTTGTGAGGAATCAATGTGAGTGGTGGTTTTGTCACGAAATAGCCAAAGGGGGAGATTGTAAGGATTCCCGTTTTGTTGATTGGCTTATTTCGTGGGCAAACCACAAGTTGGGGTTTAGTTGTAAGGGTAGTCTAAGTGATTTGTTGAAGATCAAAGACCCTTTCCAAGACCTCAAGAGGACAAGCACCAAAGGTATATCTAGTGCTTACTTTGCCTTGAAGAGATATAGTTGCACACACATACAACATGCATAACTCTTATTCTTGAATGTTGTGTTTATATTTTGTGTGCATTGTGCTTTATTGATTATTCAATATCTCTTCTTGCATTTAATTGATTGCATCTTGTTCTATGAAATGCCATGACATGATAGGCATTATGATGCATTCAATACCCACACGTGCACTTCATGTATGTTAGTCTTAAGTGTGGTGTAATTCGTTTCCGTTTGTGTGATCGGAAACGTCCGCGCTTGCACGATGGTGTGCATGTCTTAGCGTGATGGTTGACCACTTGAGAAGGTCTCATTCTTCTCTTGGATAAGTGTTAGATTTGGTTTGGTTATTTGGAGTAAGTGTCTAGTTTCAAAAGATTGGATTTCAAGGTTTTAAGTGTTTTCAAAACTGACCTTTGTATGGTCTTGTGACCATAACTTTTTATGAAAAGATTGAAATTGAGTTTTGTAAAATTCTGGACAAACTAGACTCTCATACCTTTCCAACGGTATATTATTCGTAATATTTCATGACCGTTTGGATTGGTTTTGAAATTTCCAAAGTGACCACTAAAATAGGGCATCACAGCTGTTATCCGAATCTGACCTTTGGTCACTCAAATGACCATAACTCTTTCTATAGTTATCCAAATCATGTTTTGTTAATTGGATAGAAAGTAGACTTCCATACCTTTCCAACGGTATATTATATGAAAGGTTTCGATGTCGTTTGGTCATGTTTTGAGTCGCTTGAAAATAAGCTTTGTGCTGTGACGCTTCGCCGCGGTTTCAGTGCCGCGGTTTGTGACAGCGGCGTTCGAGCGACAGCAAGTCAGTGCCGCGGTTCTAGTGCCGCGGTTGTGCAACCGCGGCAGTCGAGCCACAGAGCAACCGCGATAGTGTGATTCAGGGGTAAAATTGTCTTTTCACTTGCCCTGTTCTTGATGTCTATAAATATCACACTTTCTCATTATCTGAAAAAGTTCTTTTACTCTTAAGAACCCTAAACTTCAAAGATAGATTTTGAGAGAAAATCAAATCAAGAACTCACCTTTAACCACTCAAATCAAACCCCTTTTGCATCAAATTTCATATTGCATCTCCTATGTCTATATAGAGTGCATTCATGTATGGGTTTGCATCATCACAACTTGCTTGGTAAGATTTTGATTAATTTCATCTTATTTTAGTATTTTAAATACCAAGCCATCTCTTTTAAATTACTTGTATGTTTTAGATCATATGCTAAATACAAGAAAAGAGATTAATTGTGATGAATTGATTGAGTGTTGTTTTTGATAGATATCTAGGTTTTTATAATCTATGATTATCTTTACTATTTGACATGTCATTTAGCAATTGATATCTAGGGTTGATTTAATTTGAATATATCATCATCCTAGATAAGCATCTAAGGTTCCCTAGCCTTGTTTGTTAATTGAATATTCATACATATTCACATAGGGTTGTGCATCTCTTTTGAGAGATTGAAGTCTTGGTCTAGGGTTGCTATTACAGGCCTGCGAGTAGTAGTGGTGGGTTACAGACCGGGATTAGGCTGTAAACATCATTACAATTAGTGACTGCGAGGATCGAGCAAATTGGAATAGGGTTGCTAATAAAGGCCCGCTGGGTAGAAGTGAGGGGTTACAGACCGGAGTGTTAGACGAGGTCTACATAGGTTGTAAACTTCATTTCAATTAGTGATTTCGAGTTCCGAGTGTGGCGCACTAAACAGCCCGTGGTTTTTTCCCAGTGGTTGGGTTTCCACGTAAACATCAAGTGTCATTTATTATTTCCGCATCTTATTACACTTGTATGTATATTTGACTTGCTAGGGGTATTTTCGTAAAATTGACATGCACGCGAAAATTGGGTAATAATTAGCTAAAATCTATTCACCCCCCCCCCCCCCCCCCCCCCCCTCTAGCTTTATATATTAAACACGCCTTGAGTATTTAATTAGTTTCAACCACAACCCTCTCCAAAGGAGAGACATCATCTAAAACTTCCTCCTCCTCATGGTCATTAGACTTGAGCCTTGTATCATCAATGACAACATTTGATGATTCCATGACTGTTCGAGTCTTCAAGTTGAAAACTCTATAGGCTTTACTATTCAAGGCATAGCCAATAAAGATACCATCATCACTCTTAGCATCAAACTTGCCAAGTTGATCACGATCATTTAGAATGTAGCATTTGCTTCCAAATGTGTGGAAGTAGCTAACATTTGGCTTCCTACCCTTCCATAACTCATAGGAGGTGTTTCTAGATCCGAGCCTTAGGAAAACTCTATTCCCTATATAGCAAGCCGTATTGACAGCTTTGGCCCATGGGTTCCTAGGGACATTGTTGCTAAGCAACATCACTCGGGCCATCTCTTGAAGGACCCTATTCTTCCTCTCAACAACTCCATTTTGTTGAGGTGTCCTAGGAGCCGAAAACTCATGGGAGATGCCTAAGCTATCACAATAGCTTTCAAAAGAGGCATTCTCAAATTCCCTCCCATGGTCACTTCTAATCCATTTAATGCTTTTAATATTAGAATTCATTTCATTTTGTATTTAAGTACAAAGCATTTTAAACTTATCAAAAGTTTCGGATTTTTCTCTAAGAAAATATGTCCATGTAAATCTAGAGAAATCATCAACATAAACAAAAATGTATCTCTTTCCACCTAAGCTCTCAGTTTGCATAGGACCCATGAGATCCATGTGGAGAAGCTCTAGGGGCTCCTTAGTGGAGAGATACTTGCCCTTTTTATGCATGCTTTTGGTTTGTTTTCCTTGTTGCAAGGTCCACAAATACCATTGGCTTTCTTCCCAAGCTTAGGGAGGCCACGCACACACTCGAACTTTCCAAGGGTTCTTAAATCCCTAAAGTTCATGTGGCCAAGTCTTTCATGCCACGACTCTATTTGCTCATCCATAGACACATTGTTTGAGACTATACTAGCTTCAAGACAATAGCAATTGTCGCTAGATCTCATACCTTTCAACAAGGTTTGTCCATTGGGCTTTAGGATAGAGCAATCATCTTTTCTAAACAAGACGGAATATCCTTCATCACTTAGATGTGAAATGCTTATTAAATTTGCTTTCAAGCCATCAACAAATAAAGCATCGGATAAGAAGGGTAATTCGGGAACGGAAATAGTTCCTTTCCCTACAACCTTCTTTTTGGATCCATCACCAAAAGTGACATATCCTCTTTCTTCCATAACAAGAGTCTCGAAGAAACTCTTGTTTCCCGTCATGTGCCTAGAGCACCCACTATCTAAATACCAAAAATTAGAAAACATGGCAAACATTTTCATTCTTTCTAATCTACCTAGAAACAATCTTAGCTTTCTTAGTGGTCTTTGGTACATGGGTTCTAGATGTTCTAGGATCATGCATAATAATATTATCATTCCTAAGAACATGCTTCTAGTTTTGCACATTTTAATATATCGAAAGCAATGTGGTCTAATATGACCATCAAATCCACAAAAATGACATATAGGAGTAAAATAAGGAATCATACCTTGTCCTTGTCTTTGTGGATGAATGGGTTCAAAGCATCTTCGTTGTTGAACCGGTCTTGATTGCTTCCTAGCTTAAGGTTGCATGATAGGTCTCTTTCCTTTGTGAGCCAAGTGTGGAGGAATGTTGGCTTGAGGGACCCTAGGGGGTTGAGCTTGAGGTTGCCTTCTTGGCGACATCTTCACTTGTGCATTAGAACATTGTCCTACTTCTAACTGTAGGGAAAAATAGAGTGCACGCAGCGGAAGCGAGACCAAAATCGAGTTTAGTATAGTTTAAAATTTTTCCATAATTTGAACCTTAACCCTCTAATTAATTAACATATAATACTAAAGATATCATACCTTTGTCGCGTGATCCGATTGACATTGCGTCGATGGTAATCCGCAAGATCTTCCAATCCAATCACGAACGTGAATCACCTAGGAGTGTGGTCTTCCTTCTCTTTGAATTGTGTACCTGAGGATGGATTAACAAAACTTTTTCTTTTTCGTTAGTCACAACAAATTCCAAAAGGCTACAAAGAATGTTCCGGTCACTTTTGAATTCACAATCGTTAGATCGAAACTCGCGTGAACCTTATTCGAAATTGTGCACAAAAACCTAGAAGACTCTCAAGAGTTGGATTCTATTTTTCTTAAGCAAAAGAAAAAACTCTCAAGTCCAAGACATTAGGGTTCCTGAATTCTCTTTGCACAAAAATATTATTTCTTTTTCTTGCAAAATATTTGCACAACATATTATATATTTCCCGTGCGAAATACTTGCACAATATATATTATATATGCAGTGCCCCGAATTCTGCTTTTTATAAATATATATGTATTGCACGTTCTACATGCTATATATATCTATATATTTATTGTGGCCAATTGCCATCTTTATAATAGTGTATTTATAATATATATTCTGCCGCATGCATATATGTATATATTTTCCGCATGCATTCATGCATATATCATCTATATATTCTGCATGCATATATATTATATACAAACCCTAATCCAACTCTTTAGTGTATTTGTGACTATATAAAATACTTCCTTATTTGACTAGATAAATAAATTCCTTATTTATCTACTTACCAAATAAAGTCTTTTATTTTAATTATACTACCACAATAGTATAACTTTAGGAAACATATTTCCTGATCAGAAAAAGATTTTGATTCTCAATTAAATGATTAACTAATAAATTAATTAATTTCCATTTAATCAATCAATAAAATAAAATAATATTTTAGACTATTATTCTAGTCTTGCCGCCCACACCATATACATGGGCCTAATATTATTTTCTTATTTTATTTAATCCATTAGACTTTAATTAAAATGCCCACATGTGAACCAGACCCATTCTTACTAAAAGAAACAAGCACACATGCCTTTCATTATATATTAATATAATTGATCAGCCCATTAAATAAATAATGTGCAAATTATATTCTTAATATATTAAATACAATTCTAGATGGACCCATAAATTGGTCCGGTAGAATATATCAAGTGATCCATGCAAGTTTGTGCGGATTGGGGATCTTAACGGGCTATCTAAATTTAAGCTTCAATAGACATAACCTAATCACAATCAACAAATGATTCACTTAGGTCCGATCTATTAATTTTAACTCATTCCACTAAAGAGCTAAAATTGAACTCTTAAATAAAGATAGAATAAGTAAATATTTCTCATTCGTACCCTAGACAATCTTATAGGAGATGGTGTATCCTCGTGAAGAATATCAGTAATCGCCAAGAGCTCATAGACCGCCTATAGCTCTCCAAGTTACCATATTTACTCATATTACCACATTTTGAACTTGGATATTTTGACTTGTCCAGAAGCCATGTTTCAATAGACTCTATCGAAAACTTAACGTTAAGATTCAATATCCAAAACCTCAAAACATCCATATGATGATATTCTACTCACATTTAATAAATGGAGCCACGATGTCCATATCTATAAATGAAGTCCTCTATCGATTAACAAATGAATATCACCAAACTATCGAGGATAGACTATGCTATATAATCGTACTCATTGATAACTCAAATGATACCACTTGCAACCATAAGTCCATCATTTATCTCAGGATTAAGATAGACTCTCCGATTGTCCTGATAATGAAAAGACTATTATCTATTGATGGTTCTAGATAAAGTATTTCATTATGATCCAGTTCAATGCACCCAGTGCACTAGATTCTTTTACTCGAAGACCCTCCGATGATTTCAGACTCATCATAACTCATTTGATCCCACTCAAATGCTAGCAAAAGAATTCTACAACTTTAACAAGATAAAGGTGCCCAACCTTTAACTTAAGTTGTGAACAATTGTAGGGAAAAATAAACAAATAAAAGTGTTACACGCAGCGGAAGCGATACTAAAGACGATTTAGTGACTTTTAAAATTTTTCCTTTATGAACCTTAAACCCTTTTAATCAATAAACATGCATATATATCAACAAAAGTAAATTACCTCTTGTCGCGTGATCCGATTGACTTACGTCGATGGTAATCCGCAAGACCTTCAATCCGAGCACGAACGTGGATCACCTAGGAGCGTGGTCTCCCTTTCCTTTGAATTGCAAACCTGTGAATGGACCAAACAAATACTTTCTTTTCTTTGTTAGTCACAAAACAATCAAAAGAATGTCAAAATTATTCCGGTCACTTTTGAGTTCTCAATCTTATGATCGAAACTCGCGTGAACCTAGATCGATATCGTATACACAAGCTTATTGATGTTTAAGCAATTGTATACTATCAAAGAATAATTTTTCACTCCTTTTTGTCTCTCTAGAATAAAAACTCTCTTAGAATTAAGAAGAAGAAGAAAGAAAATAAAAACTCAAGCACCAATTAAATTGATGTGGCCGAACCCTATAAGAACATATATATAGGTTGGCCGAATTTTTCTTCTTTTTCCTTTAGGGTTGCCGAATTCTATGTAGTATGAGATTAGGGTTGGCCGAATTTCATCATGTCACTTATATAGGGTGACTAAAATTCAACCCTAATTCTTTTTAACTTTATAGACTTCAAACCCTAATCCAACTCTTTTATTTTTATTCTTTTATTTGACTAAATAAAAAAGACTCCTTATTTGATTAAATAAATAATACTAATTTATTTATTTACGTATCAAACAAGTCTTTTACTTTTAGGAAAGATTTGTTTCTTTAATTAAACAATTAATCAATAAATCAATTAATTCTTATTTAATTAAAACAAATGAAAACAAAATAATATTTTTAGGTTAAAACCTTAACCTAGCCGCCCCACTTATATAAGATGGGCCTAATATTATTTTCCTATTTCATTTAATCCATTGGACTTTAAATAAAAAGCCCACATGTAAACCAGACCCATTCTTACTAAAAGAAACAAGCCCACATGTCTTTCATTAATATATTAATATAATTGAGCAGCCCATTACTTAAATAATGTGCAAATTATATTCTTAATATATTAAATGCAATTCTAGATGGACCCTTAAATTGGTCCGGTAGAATATATCAAGTGATCCATGCAAGTCCGTGTGGATTGGGGATCTTGGCGGGCCATCTAAATTTAAGCTTCAATAGACATAACCTAATCACAATCAACAAATGATTCACTTAGGTCCGATCCATTAATTTTAACTCATTCCACTAAAGAGCTAAAACTGAACTCTTAAATAAAGATAGAAAAGGAAGATGCTCCTCATTCATACCCTAGACAATCATATTGGAGATAGTGTATCCTCGTGATTAATATCAGTAATCGCCAAGAGTTCATAGACCGCCTATAACTCTCCAAGTTACCATATTTACTCATATGACCACGTTTTGAACTTGGATATTTTGACTTGTCCAGAAGCCATGTTTTCAATAGACACTATTGAAAACTCAACGTTGAGATTTAATATCCAATTACCTCAAAACATCCATATGATGATATTATACTCTCATTTAATTAAATGGAGCCACGATGTCCATATCTATAAATGAAGTCCTCTATCGATTAACAAATGAATATCACCAAATTATCGAGGATAGACTATGCGATATAATCGTACTCATTGATAACTCAAATGATATCACTTGCAACCATAAGTCCATCATTTATCTCAGGATTAAGATAGACTCTCCGATTGTCCTGATAATGAAAAAACTATTATCTATTGACGGTTTTAGATAAAGCTTTTCATTGTGATCCAGTTCAATGCACCCAGTGCACTAGATCCTTTTGCTCGAAGACACTCCGATGATTTTAGACTCATCATATCTCATTTGATCCCACTCAAATGCTAGCAAAAGAATTCTACAACTTTAACAAGATAAAGGTGCCCAACCTTTAACTTAAGTTGTGAACAATATTCAAGACTAACTAAAGAATTGCGTCTACCACATACATATCCAGATGTACGAACAATTCTTCTTTTCCCATAGTCTTTAGACCTTATGATTATTTACTTTGACAATTATAATATAAACTATAAATGCTATACGATTTGTTAAACCAGAAATCACTTTATTAATATGAAAAAGATTGTTAATTACAACATTACACTCTTGCTATTGAGCATAATCCTAACAATCTCCCACTTGCGCTATAGCAAATGTGTCATATCTCTCAAGCCCATATTCTCTAGATGCCCATCGAAACTCTTCTGAGGTAGAGCCTTTGTGAAGGGATCCGCTAGATTTTCTGCTGACGCGATTTTGGTAATCGTCACGTCACCTCTTTGAACAATCTCCCTTAAAAGATGATACTTTCTTTCATTGTGTTTACCTCTCTTGTGACTTCTTGGTTCTTTCGAATTAGCCACTGCTCCACTGTTGTCACAGTAGATAGTGATCTGCTTATTCGCACTAGGAACCACTTCTAAGTCAATCAAGAATTGGTGGAGCCAAACAGCCTCTTTGGCAGCTTCGCATGCAGCAACATACTCAGCTTCCATGGTGGAATCAGCAATACAAGATTGCTTGATACTCCTCCATATAACTGCTCCTCCTCCAATAGTAAACACAGCCCCTGATGTGGATTTTCTGGAGTCAGAATCTGATTGGAAATCAGAATCTGTATACCCAACGGGAACCAAATCCCTTCCAGAGTATACAAGCATATTATCTCTCGTTCTCTTAAGATACTTGAAAATATGCTTGACTGCCGTCCAGTGATCAGGACCAGGTTTCGATTGAAACCTGCTAACTATGCCAACAGCAAAACAAATATCTGGTCTAGTACAGAGCATTGCATACATGAGACTTCCAACTGCCGAGGCATATGGAACTCTACTCATGAATTGCTCTTCATGCTCATTCTTAGGAACTTGTTCCTTAGAAAGTTTGATTCCATGTCTGAAAGGTAACATACCTTTCTTGGAATCCTGCATGGAAAACCTAGACAAGATTTTGTCTATGTATGAAGCTTGGGATAATGCAATCGTTCTATTCTTTCTATCCCTTATTACTTGGATACCTAGAATAAAACTTGCTTCTCCTAAGTCCTTCATATCAAATTGTTTTGCTAACCATTCTTTTACTGATGTCAATACACCTACATCGTTTCCAATGAGTAGTATATCATCAACATAAAGAATCAGGAAAACCAACTTGTCGCCTTTAATCCTTTTGTATACACAAGGTTCGTCAGGATTCTGAATAAATCCAAAACCTTTGACAGCTTGATCAAACCTTATGTTCCAGGATCTGGATGCTTGCTTTAATCCATATATGGATTTCTGCAACTTGCATACCTTATCCACTTGGCCTTTTTCAATGAATCCCTCTGGTTGCATCATGTAGATGCTTTCGTCAAGACTTCCATTTAGGAAAGCTGTCTTGACGTCCATTTGCCAAATCTCTAAATCTAAAGATGCTGCAATGGATAAGAGTATCCTAATGGATTTAAGCATGGCCACAGGAGAGAAGGTTTCCTCGTAATCGATACCTTCTTTCTGTGTATATCCTTTAGCTACCAATCTAGCTTTAAAGGTTTCCACCTTTCCATCCATACCTCTTTTCCTCTTGTATACCCACTTGCACCCAATGGGTTTTATCCCTTTAGGCAAGTCTACAAGGAACCAGACTTTGTTATCGAACATAGATTCAATCTCGGATTGCATTGCCTTTTGCCAATGGCGACTATCAACATCCTCCATAGCTTCCTTGTACGTATAGGGATCATCGTCGTCCGGGAGATTCTCCACTGATTCTCCCAGACCGATGTATCTTTCGGGTTGTGTTCTAACCCTCCCACTACGACGAGGAATGGTAGGTTGTTGATCATGTGTTGGATCGGAACTTACAATTGGGTTAGGTTGTGTAACCTCTCGTGGAATTGTATCTCCTGACATCTCATTCAGGACAATTCTACTTCTAGGCACAAAATCATTCATATAGTCCTTTTCCAGAAATTTAGCATTTGTCGAAACAAATACTTTAAGATCTGAAGGACTATAGAAATAATATCCTTTAGTTTCTTTTGGATACCCTACAAATATACATGTTTCTGAACGGGACTCCATCTTTTCTGTCTTTCCTTTTAACACATGCGCAGGACAACCAAATATCCTTAAGTGTTGTAAACTAGGCTTGCGCCCAGTCCACAACTCATGCGGTGTTTTAGGAACAGACTTAGATGGTACATCGTTTAGAATGTATATAGCAGTTTGTAAAGCATATCCCCAAAAAGAAATAGGAAGCGTTGAATAACTCAACATAGACCTAACCATATCCAAAAGAGTTCTATTTCTCCTTTCTGCTACCCTATTTTGTTGAGGTGTACCTGGTGCAGAAAACTGAGAAACTATCCCATTATCAATAAGATATTGCTGAAACTCACCAGATAGATATTCTCCACCACGATCAGATCTCAAGATTTTTATGTGTTTCTCAAGCTGATTTTCCACTTCAGCTTTGAATGCTTTGAACATGTCAAAAGCATCCGACTTATGTCTCATGAGATACACATAACCAAATCTCGAGTAATCATCCGTGAAGGTGATGAAGTACTCATATCCACCTCTAGCTTGAATGCTCATAGGTCCACATACATCAGTGTGTATCAATCCTAAACATTCAGTGGCACTTGCACCTTTGGCAGAGAACGTCCTTTTGGTCATTTTACCTTCCAAACAAGATTCACAAGTTGGTAGATCATCAACCTTTAAGTCACTCAAAGGTCCGTCACATACCAATCTTTTAATCCTATTAAGGTTAATATGACCTAAGCGTAAATGCCAAAGGTAGGTTTCATCCGTTGATAATTTTACTCTTTTATGATTAGGTTCCGTTATTTCTGTGTCTAACGAGTGAGAGATATTTCTATGCAAAAAGTATAGACCGTTTTCCAATGTACCTTGGCAAATAATTTTGTCATTCTTACTAATAATAAAAACTTTATTAAAAGTAACCGAATATCCAAATTTATTCAAACAAGAAACTGAAATTAAATTCCTCTTGAATTGAGGTACATAATAAACGTCTATTAAATCTAAATGCCTTCTAGAATCCAATAAACTCTAATATCTCCCACTGCACTTGCAGACACTAACGTTCCGTTGCCCAAGCGCAAATTGATTTCATTCTTACTCAGCTTTCTCCTTTCTTGAAACCCCTGCAAGGAATAACAAACATGATTAGTGGCTCCTGAGTCTATGATCCAAGAATCTGTAGAATCAGCCAAAAAACATGTTTCAAGATAATTCAAATTACCTTCTTCCTTCTTGTTCTGGGACTTTGGGCAATTTCTCTTCCAATGTCCCTTTTCACCACAAAGGAAGCATTTCCCTTTGATCTTGGTTACTTTCTTGGTCTCCTTCTTGATAGGCCCAAGTTGCTTTTTCTTCTATTGTTTCTTGACCTTTTGACGGGCCTTAACAGTAGCAACTTTACCAACCATATGAATCTCTTGACCTTTGCCTTTCACAAGGATCTTTTCAGCACTTTGAACATCTTGCATCAGGCCTTGTAAGGTGTATTCCTTTTTGTTCAAAGTGTAGTCCAATTTGAACTGATCAAAAGAATCTGACAATGAATTGACAACCATATCAATCTTTGTCTCACCATCTATCTCAGCGCCATGCAGTTCAGCAATGTTGAGATGTGCTATGACTTTCATCATGTGATCTTTCACAGCCTGTCCAGGTTTCATCCTAAGATTCATAAAAGCAGTCACTGCCTCTCTCTTAGTCGTCCTAGACTTCATAGCAAACATCTCCTCTAGAGACATCATTATATCAGCAGCGGACTCCATTCCTTCATGCTGCTGTTGCAACACGTCGGAGATAGTGGCCATAATGTAACATTTTGCCATATCATCTGAAGTCTTCCACTGCTCATACTCATCTCTACACATTATGCTAGATTCATTATTAGGAGCAGGTGGTTTAGGAGTAGTTAGAACAAACTTATGTTTTTCACTTTGCAGCAACAACCCAATTTTCCTTTTCCATGTGACATAATTATCTCCAGTTAAAGTGTTATCTTTCAGGATGTTCATAAGTGATGGGGTCATGATTTCTGAATAAAACAAAACGTATATAAGTAAATAATCATGATAAAGCACTTTTAAATATTTATCTTGAATTAAATAAATAACTCAATAATAAAATTCAACGGTGATCTAACACCCATAAATGTTACGCCTCCTTTGGGAGTTCGCACCATTTACTAGTTAGACTAGGTCCCACCTAATTGTTAACATAACAACCAGCGTTTTCAATTTTAGCCTTGCAATTTTATTAACAAGAACTCTTGGGAGGATATCAATAAAATTACATTGAGTGTGTTACCAAGATATCGACCCTCAATTTTCTCTCACGAAAATCCCTCCTTGGGGAGTAGATCTCGTTTGAGTCCATTGTCTAGTCTATCCTTGTAAGGAAGTATGTTGCTAAATTCCATTCATGGACGCCCCTTGGGGGGATTACCAATAAATAATAAAGCTCAACTAACCTTGGAGGCCATAGGTGTTACCAAAACACCTTCTCCCACTCAATTATTTAAGGCGTGTGATTAAATCCCATAGAATGATTTACCGAGTTATCTAGATGCCAATTTAGATACCTAAATCATTCAATGCATGTTCATACCAAAAGAGATATATGCGTGGCACTCCTATTCTATATGTCATGTTATCATACAATAACAAATATTGTAATATTTAAGCATAAATTAAATAGCAACAACTTTGGCCCATCCTAGAAAAACAAGTAAATTACAATTTGTCAGGAATACAAGATCTTCAGGTGGCCCATCAACCATACGCTCATCCTTCGGCCTTCTCCCATGGGCGTGCGCAGCCCGCAACCCCACAAAGGGGCTGCCTTGCGCAGCCCATAAGGCCACACAAGGCTGCCATGCGCAGCCCACCAAAGTTTGGGCTTGTCATGCGCAGCCCAATCCACTCCTAGGGTGCGCACGGTGCTCGTACTTGGTTCCGGTTGCTTCGTTTTGCTTCGTGTCTTCGAATCTCCAAGACCTAAATATATTACGGCAGTATATATATAATAAATACTGCAGTATTAATTTTTTTTTTTTTTTTTTTTATTCACTGCAGTATTTTTACAAACCAAAAACTGCACATACTAAAAATAAATTAAAAAAAACTGCAGTAACCCTAAAAAAATACTGCATATATATAAAAAAAAATAAAACCTAGCAATCTACCAAGAAGGAATTATGGCGATAATAGACCACCCTTCTTGTTACAACTCCGAAACAAAAATTACATTGAAAATCTAGGGCCAAAATCGAGCAATAACAAACCACATAAAATATATATAAATCCATACATCACATGTAATTATATATTTGAATACCTAGAGTGCCATCTCTTTCTAAACATGCATAATCACAATAAAAAGAAATAGATCCACGTATATATACGTTAATTAATTAAAAGGGTTCAACCTAGGCTCTGATACCAATTGTAGGGAAAAATAAACAAATAAAAGTGTTACACGCAGCGGAAGCGATACTAAAGACGATTTAGTGACTTTTAAAATTTTTCCTTTATGAACCTTAAACCCTTTTAATCAATAAACATGCATATATATCAACAAAAGTAAATTACCTCTTGTCGCGTGATCCGATTGACTTACGTCGATGGTAATCCGCAAGACCTTCAATCCGAGCACGAACGTGGATCACCTAGGAGCGTGGTCTCCCTTTCCTTTGAATTGCAAACCTGTGAATGGACCAAACAAATACTTTCTTTTCTTTGTTAGTCACAAAACAATCAAAAGAATGTCAAAATTATTCCGGTCACTTTTGAGTTCTCAATCTTATGATCGAAACTCGCGTGAACCTAGATCGATATCGTATACACAAGCTTATTGATGTTTAAGCAATTGTATACTATCAAAGAATAATTTTTCACTCCTTTTTGTCTCTCTAGAATAAAAACTCTCTTAGAATTAAGAAGAAGAAGAAAGAAAATAAAAACTCAAGCACCAATTAAATTGATGTGGCCGAACCCTATAAGAACATATATATAGGTTGGCCGAATTTTTCTTCTTTTTCCTTTAGGGTTGCCGAATTCTATGTAGTATGAGATTAGGGTTGGCCGAATTTCATCATGTCACTTATATAGGGTGACTAAAATTCAACCCTAATTCTTTTTAACTTTATAGACTTCAAACCCTAATCCAACTCTTTTATTTTTATTCTTTTATTTGACTAAATAAAAAAGACTCCTTATTTGATTAAATAAATAATACTAATTTATTTATTTACGTATCAAACAAGTCTTTTACTTTTAGGAAAGATTTGTTTCTTTAATTAAACAATTAATCAATAAATCAATTAATTCTTATTTAATTAAAACAAATGAAAACAAAATAATATTTTTAGGTTAAAACCTTAACCTAGCCGCCCCACTTATATAAGATGGGCCTAATATTATTTTCCTATTTCATTTAATCCATTGGACTTTAAATAAAAAGCCCACATGTAAACCAGACCCATTCTTACTAAAAGAAACAAGCCCACATGTCTTTCATTAATATATTAATATAATTGAGCAGCCCATTACTTAAATAATGTGCAAATTATATTCTTAATATATTAAATGCAATTCTAGATGGACCCTTAAATTGGTCCGGTAGAATATATCAAGTGATCCATGCAAGTCCGTGTGGATTGGGGATCTTGGCGGGCCATCTAAATTTAAGCTTCAATAGACATAACCTAATCACAATCAACAAATGATTCACTTAGGTCCGATCCATTAATTTTAACTCATTCCACTAAAGAGCTAAAACTGAACTCTTAAATAAAGATAGAAAAGGAAGATGCTCCTCATTCATACCCTAGACAATCATATTGGAGATAGTGTATCCTCGTGATTAATATCAGTAATCGCCAAGAGTTCATAGACCGCCTATAACTCTCCAAGTTACCATATTTACTCATATGACCACGTTTTGAACTTGGATATTTTGACTTGTCCAGAAGCCATGTTTTCAATAGACACTATTGAAAACTCAACGTTGAGATTTAATATCCAATTACCTCAAAACATCCATATGATGATATTATACTCTCATTTAATTAAATGGAGCCACGATGTCCATATCTATAAATGAAGTCCTCTATCGATTAACAAATGAATATCACCAAATTATCGAGGATAGACTATGCGATATAATCGTACTCATTGATAACTCAAATGATATCACTTGCAACCATAAGTCCATCATTTATCTCAGGATTAAGATAGACTCTCCGATTGTCCTGATAATGAAAAAACTATTATCTATTGACGGTTTTAGATAAAGCTTTTCATTGTGATCCAGTTCAATGCACCCAGTGCACTAGATCCTTTTGCTCGAAGACACTCCGATGATTTTAGACTCATCATATCTCATTTGATCCCACTCAAATGCTAGCAAAAGAATTCTACAACTTTAACAAGATAAAGGTGCCCAACCTTTAACTTAAGTTGTGAACAATATTCAAGACTAACTAAAGAATTGCGTCTACCACATACATATCCAGATGTACGAACAATTCTTCTTTTCCCATAGTCTTTAGACCTTATGATTATTTACTTTGACAATTATAATATAAACTATAAATGCTATACGATTTGTTAAACCAGAAATCACTTTATTAATATGAAAAAGATTGTTAATTACAACATTACACTCTTGCTATTGAGCATAATCCTAACAACAATATTTAAGACTAACTAAAGAATTTTGTCTACCTCATACATATCCAGATGTATGAACAATTCTTCTTTTCTTATAGTCTTTTGACCTTATGATTATTTACTTTGACAATTATAATATTAAACTATAAATGCTATAAGATTTGTTAAATCAGAAATCACTTTATTAATATGAAAAGATTGTCAATAACAATATTACACTCTTGCTATTGAGCATAATCCTAACACTAACTTCTTCCTAAGAATTTGCACAAATGAAGTTTCTTCGTTCCTCAAACTCTTGACAAACATGGTCTTGTTAGAGGTTGAGATCTTCTTTCCATCTTCATACCCAAGACCCCTCTTGTCACATGGACTCTTTCCAACACCAAGCATATGGTTAAGCTTCTTGGTGCTAGAATCCATCATAGTCCTAGACTCTCTTACTTCTTCAAGCTCCCTCTTTAGATTTTCTTCATTCCTCCTAGATAAGACTAACTCCTCTCTTAGCTTATCTTCCATCTTCTTGAATTTTTTCACTTGTTCACTTAAGTGGTCATTTTGAGTCAAAAGCTCAAGATTCTCTTCTCTTAACATCTTGATCTTTCTTGTGCTCTTGATTGCTAAATCATTAAACTCGGCATGGTATTTAGCAAGCACCTTTTTCTCCACAAAGCCATTTATGGAGTTAGAAGAGGAATCACTTTCTTCTCCACTTGAGTCATTTTCCTCTTGACTCATTTCCTCTCTCTCACTAGCACTTTTGCTTTTATGGGAGGAGGCAAAAGCTAGGAGATTAGCCATGAGCTCTTCATCATCCGAAGACTCATCTCCCTCATAGGAGTCATCACTACTTCCACTCCAAGTGGTGGCCATCACTTTTCCCTTTTTCTTCTCAACATGATTTGCACATTCGGGGGCAAAGTGACCTATGCCACCACACTCGAAACATCGGACCCCTTTCCTTTCGATCCTTTCTTGCCTAGGTTCAAACTTCTTGAAAGAGCCCTTCTTCTTCAAGTCTTGACCTTTTGATCCAAAGCCCTTTCTTCTAAACTTCATAACCTTGTTGAACCTTTTTACAAACAAGGCAAGGTCTTCATCCGAGTCAATCTTCTTTGCCTCATTTTCATCCTTGGAGGTTTTTAAAGCAATTCCTTTTTGCTTTTTACTGGGTGTGGAGATAGGACCTTTCCTAGACTCATAAGCTAGAAGTCTCCCAATCACCTCACTCGGCTTCATATCCTTATATCCACTATTTTCTTCTAAAGCCGTCACCTTCCATTCGAACCTATCGGGGAGAGATCTCATAATCTTTTGCTTGATTCTCCTATCCGAATATGGATCACCAAGTTGATGACTTTGGTTGACTATGTCCATCAACTTGATCTCGAAGTCGTTGAAGCACTCATTCTCCTCCATCTTAAGCATCTCGAATTGAGTTTGGAGGACTTGAAGCTTAGAGTCCTTCACCACTTCGGTTCCCTCATGTGTAATCTCTAGGATGTCCCATGCCTCCTTAGCTATCCTAGTATTTTGAATCAATTTGTATTGATTTTCGTCCATAGCACATAAGATGGCATGCATCGCCTTCCTATTCCACTTTGAGGCCTCAAACTCTTGCGCGTTCCATTGCGCCTTAGGCTTCAATACTTCTTCTCCTCCACCGCCGGGAGTCATCTTGGGTAGATCATATCCATCTTCCACCGCCATCCATGCACGGTCGTGAATTTGGCATATGTAGGATTCCATCTTCCCTTTCCATTGGGAATAGTTCAATCCGGTAAGAAGTGGAGGCCTTGTGCTAAAAGCACCCTCGTTGCCACCACCATTTCCACCGTTTCCACTCATAGTGTTTATGAATAAATGAAATGAATGCAAATGTATGAATGATCAAAAATCGCACAAAATGCAAAACACACCAAAATAAGCAAGGATCACCTATGTATGTCTAGGAACCCGCTATGATACCAAGTGAAACTAATTATAGCACGGTGTGTATAAAACTATCTAGAGGGGGGTGAATAGATTTTAAACTTATTACCCAATTTTTCGTGTAAAGTCAAATTACGAAATTACCCCTAAATAGATAAAGCAATAAATCAAGTATAAAATGCGGAAATTAAATAACACTTGATTTTTACATGGAAACCCTCACAGGAAAAACCACGGGCTAGTAAGTAAGCCACACTCGAACCTCGAATCCACTAAATGTGTAAACGATTACAACCTAATCCCAGAAGTAATCACACACCTACCTAATCCTGGTATGAGTGAACCTAGTCCAATTTGCTTGCGATCTAAGCAACCTAATCCCGGAAGCTACACACAAGTCTTACTTTCTCAATGAAGAGAATAACACCCTAAGTGAATATATGAATATCCAAAATGCAACATAGAGCAAGGGAAACCCTATATGCTTATCTAAGATGATTAATATGCAATTAGAACAATCCTAGATATGAAAACTAAATGACATGTCAAATAGTTAAGCTAATCAAGATTAAGCTCAAAACCTAATTAGCTATCACAAAACAACTTCTCAAACATACATCACACTAATCTCAAACTTGTATCCAAAATATATATAATAACATACAAGTAATTAATTGAGATTGCTTGTTAAGAGAAACACAAAATATGTAAGATATTAGTGAAAAGCTTACCAAGCAAAGTATGATGAAGAATCCATGCAAGATGACATCTAGAAGATCAAAGATGATGCTAGATGATGATTGATGATCATGAAAAAGTGTTTGAGTAATTAAAAATGAGTTCTTGGAATTTTTCTTCTCTTTGAAAAATATCCTAAGTATGAAATCTGAATATGAACTCTCTTAATTGACCTAAAGACAAAATGGCATATATATAGGGGGCCAAATCAAAGTGTGGTCGTTTAAGTAAGTTTCAAATAAACACGCCGATCGGCGGTTTCAATCAGCGGTCAGGCCGCCGATTTCAACCGCCGAATGGCTCCCGAGAGAACAGGTTTCAAAACCGCCAAACCAACCACAGAATCAAACCCGAGAATTAAAAACCATCAGGTATAAACGGCGATTTCGATCGATGGTCTGTGGCCGTCGATCTCAACCGTAGAATTGCTCCAGATGTTTCTGGAAACAAATGACGGTTTCGATTAAACCGCCGAATCACCAAAGATGGTGAAACCAAAGGAGAAGCTAAGAGCATCCTCCTTAAGCGGTCTTCGCGCAAACCCAAACACATTCTAGTGCAAGCGCGGACGTTTCTGAATACTATCGAGAAACGAATTACTAAGCACAAAAGCACACAACATAATATAACATCAAGATGCAAGTGTGAAATGTGACATGTGAAGAGTATGCACACCAATGCAAGAATGCTAAGTGAGTGTGTGCAACTATCTCTTCAAGACAAGTAAGCACATAGAAATTTACCTTCGGTGCTTATCAAGACGAGGTCTTTGAAAGGGCTTCAAACAATAAAACCAACTCCTAAGCTACCCTTACAAGGATCCCCACATATGGTTTGATCACGAAATAAGCCAATCAACAAATGGGAACCTTACAAAAGGTATGGAAATGGAGAGACTGGAAAGAGAGGAATGATTTTGGTGAAGGAATCAAGACATTGTGTTGAGGTTTTGGATGGTTGAGATAGTTCAAGATTAGAGAATGGAGGAGGTTGAAAGGTGAGTAATGGATGAGAAACTAGGGTTAGATTTGTAGAAATTTCATGCTCTCTAAGTATGGTGTGTGTCTCAAGTTTGGAAGAAGAGGAATATATATAGTGGCCATGGAAATGTATTGATAACCGTTGGAAAATCTGATATGACAAGGTGTCGCCACTTCCATTGTCGCCACTTGTCATGGCGACACAAGTGGCGATAAACGGTTATAGCTCCTGAGATTCAAGTGTCACCACAATTCTCATCTTTTTCGTCACATCCCAAGTGGCGACGCTTGTGGCGACATCACATTGTGCTTGCAAAAACCTTATGTCGCCATGGCGACGCTTGTGGCGATAGAAGTGGCGACAAATTCATTTCTTCTGTGTCACCATATGTAGAAGTGGCGACATCTTGTGGGGGTAAGACCTGATTGATTTGCCTTGAAATAGGACTTCCTGTGGCTATGGCGACACAAATGGCGACGCTTGTGGCGACAATGCCCTGTTTTGCCCACTTGTACACCTTTTTGAGCCAAACTTCACATCTTCTTCACAAAAGCCCATGATACCTAAATAAACCTAAAATGTTCATTTTAACACCATTAAATACAGGGACATGCCCGAGAATCAAGCCTAAAGAGACGGGAATGAGGTACAAAATCATATCAAATTTGGCTTGATCAATAACCTGGTAAATGAAAATTCTACATAAATATATAAGTTAGAAATAATAAACCCTCACATTACCATAATAACCTAAGATTTAGCCTATAGTCTAGAAGATAGAAAAGAATGTAGAATGCATATTAAAGAACTCTTAGAACTAGGAGTAATAAGAGAAAGCACCAGTCAACATAGGAGCCCAACCTTTATAGTTAGCAACCATAGTGAGCAAAAAAGAGGAAAAAGTAGGATGGTCATTAATTACAAAAGATTAAATGACAATACTTTTAGAAATAGCTATAAGCTTCCCAACAAGGATGAATTAGTAAACTGTATTCAAAAAGCAACATGGTTCTCTAAATTTGATTGTAAAAGCAGGTTTTGGCAAATAAAGCTAGACAAGGAATCCATCCCTTGGACATCGTTTAGTTGTTCTGAAGGAAATTTTGAATGGCTTGTAATGCCATTTGGATTAAAGAATTCACCTCAAGTATTTCAAGCTAGAATGGATAGAATTTTTAAAAGATTTTCCAGTTTTTGTATAGTCTATATAGATGATATTCTTGTTTTTAGCAATAATAGATACGTTCACATACCACATATTCATAAAATCCTTGATTTATGCAAAGATAATAACATCATTCTTTCCAAAAAGAAAATTGAATTATTTAAGAACAAAATATATTTCTTAGGACTAAAGATGGATAAGGGAAAAATAGAACTCCAACCGCTCATAACCACGAAAATATTGAATTTCCCTGATAAACTAGAAGAAACTAAAGAGCTACAAAAGTTTTGAGGATTATTAAATTATGGTAGAAAATTCATCCTTAATCTAAGCACTTTAGTTAGGCCCCTCTACAATAACCTTAGCAAAAATGGTCAAAGATACTTTAATAACGAAGATATAAAACTAATATAAAGAATAAATGAAATAGTAAAGAATTTAGGACCAATAGCTCTCCCAATTGATAGTTATTATAAAATAATTCAAACATATGCTTGTAGCATAGGGTGGGCTGGAATTCTCATTCAAAAGCCTAATAAAGGAAGCCCAAAAGACGTAGAAGAAATAGCAATGTATTCTAGTGGCAAGTTCACAAAACCTGAGAGTAGGAAGTCTAGTACTAAATTAGAACTACTAGGGATAATGAATGCTTTCAATACATTTCACATATATATACAAAATGAATCCTTTACTATTAGAACAGATTGTAATAATATAGTAGAATTCTACAAAAAGGTACAAAAGAAAAATTTTGAAAAGAAAAATTCATTCATAAGTAAAATATGGTTAAGTTTCTTAGAAACATTAACTGGTAAGGGATACAAAGCAGAATTTGAACATATTAGTGGAAAGGATAATACTATAGCAGATATACTATCTAGACTAATAAATATTTAATTTTGAATGCATGAAGTATGACAGGAAGTTCAAAGAATTTTCATAAAAGCTTTAGTTTCCCAACTCAAAGCAGTAGTATAAAAAAGCTTACTATAGGACCTTTTACAATAAATCATAATCCAGGAGTCCCTTTTCAGCCTTTAAATTAGGTAAAAGACAAGCTTACTGAACCCCAACAAGCCTTACTTAATAATATATGGTTTTTTAGAAATGATAATAAAGGATTTTTAAACTCCATAAATGTTTTAAGCCAATATTTTGTAGAAAATAACAAGTTTTCGTGCTACGTAGTTTATAGAGGTAGGAAAATTGGGATCTATTTAACATGGCAAGAAACTGCTATGTAGGTTGAAGATTTTCCAAATCCTAGTTTTAAAGGTTTTTATTCCTTAGAAGAAGCCAATATATATCTAAATATGTTCTTACAAAACCAAGATGGCTTTGAACCAATTTTAGAATTTAATGGTCTTGTTTATGATCGTAACCAAGTTATTAGTTTCATGAATCATTTCAAAAAAGTAAATAAGGCAAATCATAGAATATCAGAAGAGCTAGAAAGTTGTAAAAAGACTATGCATGATCTTTTAGAAAAACTCCAAGCTAAAAATACAGTACTAAAGCAAAAACTAGAGAAAGCTGAACAGCTAGCTGAACAACTCCAAAGACTTAGCAAAAGAAGCCAAAAGAATAGTAGAGAAACAGACGAAGAGGTAAATTCTGTAGAAAAGCCCCTTGATATTATAAATATTACCTTATTGAGGGATCAAGCAAAAAATCTCTATAAAGCAGTAGAAAAGCTTCCAATAGATATAAGGGTTATTGGCACATTTGCCCCCTGAATTATACTCTTGTTGCTGTTTCCCCCCCTGCACTTTTTTTTTAGGCAGTAAACCCCCGGAACTCACATAAATTGGCAATCATCGACGGAATGGGGACGGAACCCTTATTCCTTTTAGTTTCTGATCATGTGCCTTGCACATGTAAGGGTAAAATTGGAATTATATTTTTTAAAATTAAATTTAAATATGGAGATCCATATTGGATCTCCACCGTCCATCTTATTCAAATGGATGGTGGAGATCCAATCTATATCCCACCTAATAAAATAAAATAAAAATGAAAAAAAAAATTAAATTAAAAAAAATTCCAGATTCATCTTCATCTTCATCAGCTCATCTTCATCAAACCCAGATTCATCTTCATCCTCATCAACTCATACCCAAAACACAACAAAATTTCAAAAGCCACAAATATCCATACCCAAATCAAACAGCATACACCAAAAATCATCAAACGTGACCTGCTCCAAATCATCAAACATAACCCAAACCTTCATCAATCCATAAAACAAAGAAAATTAGAAAGATTCATCTTCATCAATCGCCAAAAAAAAAAAAAAAAAATCATCTTCATCAATCCACAAAACAAAACAAAAAAAATTCCATATCTTCTTCATCAATTCCACAAAAAATAATTTTTATTTCTCCATATTTTTCATTCACAACTAGATCCAACACAATACAAACACCACAATCATCACCCAACCTCATCTTCATTAGATCCACCAAAATAAGAAAAAAAAAATTATAAAATTATAATGTGAGCCACCATCTCCAAACCACCACCTTAACCCTCTGTCTCTCCATCAACACCCAAACCTACAAATGTATATTGAGTGGTGGTGGTGAGTTGTGACAGGGTATATAGTTTAAAAAAAAAAAAAAAAAAAGTCTAGCGAGTGCTACCTTTACCGCAACATGATGCCTGTCCTACCCCTGAATGAATTAGCTGCTTGTCACTGGATTAATTGGACTCATCAAAATAAAATAAAAAATCACAAAAGAATTCAGTTAAAAGTGAATAAGTCTAAGTTTTGTTTCAAATCCAAGAAGTCAAGTTCCATGGGCCAAATCAAATAAAGATTTTCAGTAGGCGAAGACTTTTGTTTCTGTTAGTGGACTTCGAATTTAAGCAAATCTGCATAAAGTGAATGCAATTGCTTTTGAATTGGAAGATTCACAACCTCAAAATCAAACACTAACAAAATATTCCTTTTCTTTTTCTTTTTTTTTTTGTATTTTGAGTGGTGGTGGTGGCTAGGGTTTGGGTGTTGGAGAAGTGGTGATGTGAAGAAGATGAAGTTTGAAAATAAAATTGTGTTTTTTCAACTGGGTTGTGATCAGTTTTATGAGTAGGTGGTTGTTTGTGTTATGATGATTATGGGTTTTTTAGGTTGTGAATTGTTTTGGTGAATATATGAATTAGGTGGCTGACATCAAGAGATCAAACCCAGATTGAATAAGATCTAGTTTGATTTGTGGGTTTCTTTAAATTTTTGTTTGTTTTTTTAAATTTTTTTATTAGGTGGGATCTAGATTGGATCTCCACCATCCATTTGAATAAGATGGACAGTGGAGATCCAATTTGGATCTCCATATTTAAATTTAATTTTAAAAAAATATAATTCCAATTTTACCCTTACATGTGCAAGGCACATGATTAGAAACCAAACGAAATAAGGGTTCCGTCCCCATTCCGTCGATGATTGCCAATTTATGTGAGTTCCTGGGGTTTACTGCCTAAAAAAAAAGTATGGGGAGAAATAGCAACGAGAGTATAATTCAGGGGGCAAATGTGCCAATAACCCTAGATATAAAGCAAACTATTTTTGGAATAGCACAAAATATAAAGGGAAAAGTTCATTTCTAACCATTTGAAACATTGAGTAATCGTTTATAACCTACTTTCAAATTTTAATTGTTTATAATCTAATTTTTATGCTATTACCGTAATGCCCCTATATAAAAGCAACCATCTAAAAATAAATAAAAAAATAAAAAAAACCCTTTCCCTTTACTCTTCTTCTCTTCCACGACATCTGTCCTTCACCTCTTTCCTTTTTTCTCTTCTTCTTCCATTTTCAACTTCAACAAACCTTTGATTCCAACTTTTACAAATATTTTTTTTCAGAAACTGAGATCCAGATCTCCCAAAAAAATATTGACTCCTCTCTCTCTACATTTCTGGTTTTATTGTGTGTACGAGAGACATCAATCAATATATATATATATATATATACACAACATTCTCTTTTAGACTTCAGATTTCAGTCTTGAGTCTTGAGGTTTTCTTTCACTTTCTGATGCGCCGAAAATTGGTTTACGCAATAGTTCTATAAACTATCGTAAATGATCGGACGTGCGAGTTTTTACCCTCTCGCAAGTATACGAATCGTTGGCCACGTATAGTGGTTACGAGTACGGGTATCGTTCCCACGGAGGAAGTGGTGTTTATCTTAAGTCGGTCCTAGGTCATATATTATATGTACACACTATATATATATATATATGTATATATAATATCTACACTATATACACTAATTACATGCAAGAAAATAAATAGCAATTGTCACAAACAATTAAACTAACTAATCTAACATTACACTAAGAAAACCTTAATCTAATTACCACTAAGTTAACTAATTCTAACTACAACTAAGGTTTGTCAATCCTTAGCAATTAACTAATCTAAACACTAACTTAATTACCAATAACAATTATACTAAATTACACTAATTTAACTAATTAGCTAACCTAATTACCACTAATGCAAAGTTATGCAAGAGTGATAATGAGATATGTTAGGGAACTAATGGATCATGTAAATTACCTAATTACTAGTTGATTACAATTAAGCACTTCAATTAGAGGTTAACTAAATTAAGCAAGGTTTGCATTAATCTAGTTAATCCTATTTGCATGTTAACAATTTGATTAATTAATTAACAAGCATAATTCAATTAAAGCTCAATCCTTAGAATAGATACAACTAGTTCATAGATAATAATACATACATACACCAAATCCTTAACATAACTATTTAATTACACATCAATAACAAACTAAGGAAATAAGAGAGAAAATATAGACAACCCAAAGATGTTGGTGTAGTCTTCAAGCTAGCTCACTCATCTTGCTTCCCCAAGCTTGGAATCAACATGTAGATGGTTTGGATCGAGATTGGTGGCTGGAAAACCACCTTAACTTACAAGCTAAGTGAAGTTTGGTGTTCTAAGATATTTGTGGGTGTAAACTAAGCTATGGGGTGTAAGATTTGCTTCTTGGGTGTAATATTTATTTCTTTGGATATTTAGGGGATGTGTTTAGGTTTAGGGAAAGGTAAATATATATAGTAGGGAAGGTTTGGGAGGAGTTTGGACGTGCAAAAGCCAAGGTTGGTCTGGTCGGCGAGCTTGGAACCGTCGAGTTCGCGGGCTCTTGCCCGCCGCCGAAAGTCGCCGCATGAATTTGGACATTTGGGGCGAGCTTGAACCTTCTGGATGGCGGGCATGAAGTCGCCGCATGAACCCGCCGTAGTTTGGCGAGTTTAGACCGTCTGGAAAGCAGGCAAAAGGCCGCCGGAACAAGCTAGCAAGCTTGCACAACCATGGAAGTTGGTGGACTTGGATGGCATGGAAAATGTTTGCATGGGAGCCTCAAAATGGGTGCAATGGAACTTCCGGGATGTGGGCTGAAATTCTGGGCAGAAATTGGTCAGAAAAACCGTCGAAAATCGATCAAAAATCGTCGAAAAAGTCGGGCAGGCTGTCGGGTCACGACCGGGTCAACCGGGTCTGAACCGGGTCGTTGGCGGGTCGGGTCGACCCGACAGCAGCTAGAAGACGACCTGACGTCAGCGTGACGCCAGCAGGTACCAAACGGCGTCGTTCTGTGCTGACGTGGCGCGCTGACTTTGACTTCTTCTGGCGAATTACACTTTGCACCCCTGAACTCTGCTCAAATCACAAAATGGACAATATATCCCCAAATATTGCACTTTAGTCCCTGATTTCTCCATAATTACCAAAATGTCCCTGAACTTCCCTAATTCCCTGAAACACTTATTTACACCCTATTAAATACACAAAAATGCTCGGAAACGTATACAAAAGATAGGAAAAGGGAGCGCTAAATGTGAACATTTGGAGCGCGATCAGACCCCCAAACCTAACTTTTGCTCGTCCTCGAGCAAAACAAAACAAAAATGGAAGTAAAACATACTAAGTAAAATAAACATAAACTAAGCTAGTCCTCTTTCGTGGGAAAAACGATGGCACTTAGCATGTGCCACAAGCCTTTTAAACCTCTAGGTGCCCCTAGTAGGAGGAGTGAAGTCTCATGAGGGTTTACCAGATATGATACCCACAAACGTAACTCTGAATTTTAACAAAGAGATGCAAAAATATGTATACATACAAAAACTTCATGCAAGCTAAGCATTCTAAGTTAAGACTAGTAAAATTCCATTTTCATCAAAACAACACACAATGCCAGTTTGCCAACACTTGGGATGTTTTTGATCTACGAATCAATAAACTCATTGCCTAGGAATGAATTCGCCTTGACTTCTATATCTCACGGATTCAACTCTTTCTTCTCTCAGAGTCTTAGGCAATCTCTCATTAACCACATGCGTTCTAGAAGATTATAAAATTCAAATTCAACACTTGTGAATCTATGAAACAACGCACTTTTAAAATGAATGATCTCATGAATGAATTGATAAGCCAAGAACGTGGAGAGAACATGTTTTGACTCGTATTCCCAAGCTAGACTTCTAAGAGATCAGCTAGGGCTTCCCTTTGGTTGTAATGGGGCCATGGGTGATTTTTTATGAATGGAATGAATTTAATGGAAATCTAAAGATGTTGACCAATTTAACAATGATGTTTTACTAGCTCATTATTCATATGTCTACAAGCGTCTAGGCTAAGATTATCATTTTAATGATTGTGCTAATTGGTACTCTATTCGAGTATTTAATCAATTAAGTACTACGGCTTTAAGCATTTTTATTTTCTGAACACTTTTACAGTTTAGCCTCTATATTGCACATTATCTATCATCGCCTGAGTACACGCTATTTACAGATTGAGCTAATCAATTGCATTTATAACTTATGCAAAACTATGATCAACAACTAAAGATTTCATGTGAATGATGTGTATGGATATATGCGGTGATGAAGTGAATGGTTTGTGTTTGGCCTCAAATTTGGCAATTGGAGCACACATTCATAAGGACAGTGTTTGGGAAATGGAGTTAAGCGCACACATGCCTAGAATCATATATGTCAGACTTTCTAACTAGGGAATACAAGTCGCACAAGCAG